>CM028360.1:41060915-41579031 GCA_016618105.1 Dendrobium huoshanense
GGCTTTTACTCCCTGGCTTCAGCTCAGGGGAGGAGAGGATAGCTAGGATAGCCCGTTCTCCACCATGCCCGTGTCGACTACTCGGACTAAGAAACTCAGGAAAGAAAGACATCTCCAAAAGACAAAGGACTTGAGAAATATATTCATACCTGCGCTGCACGTTTGGACAGACTAAAGAGGAATATGTGAAACAATTGAAGGGAGTGATCTCACATCGCTTCCAAAAAGAAGTGGAAAGGAAGAAGTATCTGAAGCAAAGAATTTAACCCCACAATTCGTCAGAAAGAATAAGAAGTATGTTAGACAGCCCGCTACTTCAGTACTGGTTGATGGATATCACTGGTGCCACGCCCTCCGTCCTCTCAAACAGAGGGTATTGTGTTGACTGGGTCCGAGAGAGAGAGGCCACCATTTTACTGGTAGACCCCCCGGTTACCCCTACATAAACCTGTACTAGATTGGCCTCAATGATTGTTAAACCAAAGGGGGTTGAAGTTCAAAAGTCTGTGGACCTTAAATGGAAAAGACCTAAATCTCCTGAAAAGATATATGTGCCAAAGAGAACTAAGTTGGAGAATCTGCCACCACCTCCTAGAACTTCTAAGTTCATTCTGCAGCTCCAACGAGTTTCCCCAACCCTACTCCGAGTTCAGTTGAATTGATGGATGTTCCAGACTAGTACTCCAGTTGTTACAGTTGACAGTCCTACCACAGCCAGTCTAACTCAAGATCCAATAGTCACCATCCTGTTACCCCAGTTGATGATTCCCAAAGTTCGAGTGTCATCCTAGGCCCCTTAGTCAGGTGTCTGAGGACCTTACCTTACCAGATGTGGGAACTATCACTTTACAAGCTCCTACTTCTCTTGAGGAATATGTCCCTCTCCCTGTAGAGGATGCCACTCTTCTGACTACCAGCTCTGGAATAGTCGAAGAGGAGAGAATTGACCAGGATTTAGAAATGGAAGATGAACCGGATACAAAGTCTCAACCAGATCCTAATCCAAAACTCACAGAAATCATTGCCCTTATGGATTCTGAAGAATTATTCGATATGGCTGAGTATAAAGGATACTTACCCCTTGATCCTAAGTCAATTGGGGATAGACCGGTCGAGGAGGTAGTTCAAGAAATAAGAAACATCTTGTTGAACAAAGAAGGAATGGCTTCTTTTGACCCTGATATGGATGATCTCCTTGGAGATGAAGATGATTATGTTGGGGCATTCATGTGGTCGAAACTAGAGGGTCTAATAAAGAAGCTGAGCCCAGCAAACGCCGATTTGCTAAAGATGATGATCCACATGCTGCTGAGTCAGATTCAGATGAGTCTGTGAAAGATAGAGATGAAGAACACATAAAAAACTTGGAGACTCAGCTCGCTAGCATGATGTCACAAGTTAGAGAAATGCAAGAGAAGTTGGACAAATCACAGCAAGAGTCTTTTATGATCCACCAGTCAGCTCGAGAGCTCACAGAAAAGGCCAAGAGGGCAGAATTTAGTTCCAGACCTCTCGAGTCACCACCTGTGACCCTCCCTTGTCCAGTAGAGACATCCAGTTCACCCTGCAGTTTCCACCATTCCTCCGATCCTACCTCAGAAGGATATCAAGCAGTTAATTGAGGATCAGGTAAGGGAGGCCTTAGCCCTTTCTCAAGGAACCGTGTCTATTTCAAAGGGTAGACCCTTATCCCCGAGGAATATGACTAGTTTCCTTATCCAAAGGGCTTTGTGCCACCAACTTTTAAAGTTTTCACTGGAATTGAAAATCCGAGACAGCATCTGGCCCACTTCCGAGCAAGCTGTTGCAATGCAGGAGGGTCAGATGCTCTATTATTTTGCCAATTTGTAAGTAGTCTATCCGGCATTGCTTTTGAATGGTACGCCGATCTGCCCAACGGTTCAGTAAGAACTTTAGCGACCTAGAAAACCTCTTTCTTAAGAGATTTTCTGGAGCGCAACAACGCACCACCGTGGGCAATCTCGTGGTTGAAAAGCAAAAGCCGGGAGAGTCTCTGGTTGAGTACATCTTGAGGTGGCGAAACCTCTCGATGAAGTGTGAACCCCAGTTGCAAGAGAAACATGCTGTGGAGATTCTTTTGAAGAATATCCACGGTCCTGTTGCTTTTCTCCTGAAGGGTTTCACTATTAAAACTTTTGAGAAACTTCTTAATAAGGCTAGCAATTTGCAGGAAGAGGCTCCTAGGATGCCATTCTTACGAGAACAGCCTGAAGAAAGGAAGGGTCCAAAATTGGTGAAAATATTTGAAAAGAAAGTTGTGGTCTCAGCAGTAGATAAAGGAAAGAGGCCAGTGATTAGTCAGCCTAGCACTCCACTTCCACCACAGCCGCCTCAGAAGCAGCCCTTTCAGATAGTTCCTCAATATACTAAAGATCCCACCTTCATCCCTTTTAGAGAGAGATTGGCAAAGCCTTATCCATTTAAAAGGGAGTCAGTTAAGAAGATCTTCAGGAGTTTGTTAAAGAAACCAGATTTTCAGTTGCTAGAGGCCAGGAGGCCTGAGGATGAGAGCAAGAAAGATGATCCCAAGTATTGCCCCTACCACAGGATGCTTAGTCACCCTCTTGAGGACTGCGTTGTGTTCAAAGATTGGCTTGAGAGGAACTACACCCAAGGTAACATCATAATACCTAAGGAATACTTGGTCGATCCAGAAAAGGCTTCAATTAAAACCATTTCAGGTAATCCTCTTAACTCTTCTTGTCTTGTTGAAGATGGTTGGGACATTGCTTTGTCCCGGGCACTTAAAAAGTTGATTAACAAGTCTTTTCGTCTTTCTCAACAGCTGACTACGATAGCCCAGGCCCCGGTGTGGAAGGTTGACCTGGACGCTTCGCAGAAGGATGTTGAGCCATTTCCCTCTCCAGTAGTCTTAGGAACTACTGAGAAAAATATAAAAGAAGAAAAATTTGATTTTGTAGAGAGGAAGTGTGTAGATGAGAGATGTATTAGAATGGCCAATGGCGGTGTTAAAACCCTTTCCCCTCTTTTGTTATCTGACTTTTACTTTTCCCCATCAAAGGCGAAGGGTCAAAAGATGAATAAAAAATATCCTTCTACTTCTGTCTTGATGATTAACCATGAATTTCAAATGCAAATTGACGACTCTCCTGTTTTGAATCAAACTCCTGATGAAATAAATGTTGAGGTTAATCAAACCTACCTCCCCGAATCGACTATTCAAGAAGAGGTCGAATGTGAAGCTTTATCAGAAAGTGATTTCCCTCAAATCAATTTCCAAGGAAATCCTATCTTGATAGAACTTTCAGATTCTGACTCACTTTCAGGAAATGATGATCCAACACCTATGGTGTGTGTAGACACTGCCCTAGTTTGCCCGCCCGAAGACGTCGAGCAGGTGCAACTCCGTGGCGGTAAAGTCTTACCTCCTAGGTTGCCCCCTCAGGACAAAGGTAAGCAATCCTCATTCGAAAATCTAAATCCAGATTCCCCTCAGCAACCAGAATTTCCTTTAATTCCTCCGGGTTTCGAGTCTGTCGTTCCTAAGGTTGATTACAACGTTCTAGCCCACCTTAGGAAGTTGCCAGCAAAATTAAGTATTTACGACGCCCTCCTTCTCTCCAAAGAAATGAGGGAGTCTTTAATTAAAGCACTTCTCGACCCCGAGATTTGCTTATCACAGTTGGCTGCAACTTCAGAAGGTAAGGCTCTCTACTTCAAAGAGGTCCCCGGGGTTACCTTTTCAGACGAAGATTTACTCTTGGGAACTGCTGACCACAATCGTCCCCTCTACATTACTGTAGATGTGGGAAACTTCAAGTTATCAAGAGTCCTTGTTGATCCGGGTGCATCGGTCAACGTGATGAACATAAAGACTCTTGCTTATCTCAGAGTTGATACTAGCAAGCTTTCAACCGACAGGTTGGTGCTTCGTGGGTTCAACGAGAAGGGCGAGAGAGCTTTAGGTTCAATCACTTTACTCCTAGAAATAGGGGGGTTAAAAACTGAAGCTAAATTTCATATAATTGATTCGACTACGTCCTTTAACGCACTTCTAGGTAGACCTTGGATTCACGAATATAGAATGGTTCCATCTACCCTGCACCAATGCGTTAAGTATCAACGAGACGGTATTGAACATGTGATTAAGGGTGATTTGCAACCATTCTCCATTCAAGAAATCGGAATCTACGAAGATGCTGCATATTTCATACTAAAAGGGTCCTCGTCCCGTTCTAAATTAGAGATCAAATTTGAGGAAAAAGTGGTTGGACAAAAATTCAACCAAAAAGAAAGAAAAAGATAAGAATATCAATCAAGAAATGACGCAATCGAGTAGTGAAGACGACTCTGATATCGTTGTCCTTAGGCCTCCAAGCACATTACCTCAAAGAGGTGGGAGGATGGCTTTAAGGGCACGAGGTCGAGGCTGTGCTTCATTAGATAGGAGAGCAGCACCTGTGTACATTGATTTGGAATCAGATTCCGATGGTGAACTAGAAACTCAAGGTACTGCCCTCTCTCTCGATTATCAAAACATAAATGCTCCTCCAAAATTTGATCTCACCTTAGACCAGGACAGTGACCCTGAGGTAGATACTTCAAAAGTTAAAAGTGACGAGCCTGAATTAACAATGTATGAAAAGCTCACTAGAAGGATTGAGGCCCTTTCTCTGACCCAACTGTCGGCAGGCAGGGTTATAGGGTTGGAAGTCAAAGTGGCCCCCAACTTGGATGGTGAAGTTAAGAAAGTCCAGAAATTCTTTTCAGGCTCCTCCTCCGCAAGGGACGAAGGTGATGTAACCCTTGAGGAGGCAGATTTTAACGAATTAATGGAATTACCTTTCGGCTACTTCCCTATTTGTGTAAAAAACACTTTTTCTAAAGGTTCTATACCATACCGATGGACTAAGGGTCAAGCTAGATACCACGAGAATATTTGGCGAACAAAAGTAAATAAAAATCCAACAAGTGGTATTGGCTTTGGAACAGTTAGTTCATTCGATGATGATGAGTATTGCCTAATGATAACTTACCATCTCGATTCTCCAAATGTCCCTACAGATCCTTCTTGTCCTCTAGATGGACTCTGTTTGGAGACTTTAGACGATCCCGATGATCTTCAAGTTCGGGATGCACCCCCTGAATTTGAAGAGGAAATTAAGTCGATAGTCGATGAGTTGAGAGAAATTAACCTGGGAAACGATGATGACCCCCGTCCGATTTTCATAAGTACTTTGTTGAGCGAGGGTGAAACCCAAGACTTAATCCAATTATTGTTCGAGTTCAAGGATTGCTTTGCCTGGACATACGACGAAATGCCATGTTTGCCTGCTGAGGTAGCCATCCACAAACTTGGGGTTCGGCATGATGCCATTCCTGTTAAACAAGCTCCTCGACGCATGCGCTTAGAGATTGAGCAACAAGTCGTTTCTGAAGTTAAGAAATTGGCAGAAGCCGGATTCATTCGAGAGGAGCAATATCCCTCTTGGGTGGCCAGCGTCGTGCCAGTTCGAAAGATAAATGGTCAAATTCGGATTTGTGTCGACTATAGGGATCTGAATAAGGCATGTCCTAAAGATGAGTTCCCTTTACCAATACCAGAACTCATGGTGGACATTGCCTCCTCACATGCTATTTTCTCATTCATGGATGGCTCGTCGGGTTATAACCAAATTAAGATGGCCCTTGAAGATGAGAGAAATACGGCGTTCAGAACCCCTATTGGTATTTTTTGTTATAAGGTAATGCCATTCGGCTTAAAGAATGCCGGAGCAACCTACCAACGGGCCCTGACCCGTATCTTTGACGACTTAATTCATAATCAAGTTGAATGTTATATTGACGATTTAGTTGTCAAGAGCAAGGTTAAAGAGGCTCACCTGTATGACTTAAGAGTTGTTTTCGAACGGTTGCGCCGCTACGATTTAAAAATGAACCCCTTAAAGTGCGCCTTCGGCGTCACCTCGGGAAAATTTTTAGGATTCGTAGTGAGGCACCGCGGAATCGAGATAGATCCTGCCAAAATTGAAGCCATCTTAGATATGCCATCCCCTAAGAGCCTTACCCAGCTAAGGTCTCTACAAGGTAGATTGGCATATATAAGAAGGTTTATTTCTAATCTTTCTGGGAGATGTCAACCCTTTTCTGTCCTTGCGAAAAAGGATACTAAATTCGTATGGGGCGAGAAGTGTCAAAATGCTTTTGACGATATCAAACAATACCTTTCTAATCCGCCCGTCTTGGCAGCTCTGATTCCGGGAACGCCGTTAATCCTCTACACTGCAGCTCTAGATGAGTCCTTAGGTGCCTTGTTGGCTCAAGTTAACGACGAAGGGAAAGAGAATGCTCTCTACTACCTCAGTCGAAGACTCCTTCCTACTGAAATTCGATACCCGTCAATTGAGAAGCATTGTCTTGCTCTGGTTTTTGCAGCTCAGAAACTGAGGCATTACATGCTCTCCCACTCAGTCAGTCTAATTTCAAGAGTTAATCCTTTGCAATATCTTATGACCCGACCTATGTTGTCAGGACGTTTAGCTCGTTGGTCTATGATATTGTTGCAATTTAAGATTACTTTCACTCCCCTTCGTGCTGTGAAGGGACAGGCTGTCGCCGACTTTCTGGCAGCACACCCGCTGCCGGCAGATTCTCCTCTGAACGATGACCTACCCGACGAACAAGTCATGAGTTTGAGGGAATCTGGCGAGACCATCTGGGAATTATATTTTGATGGGGCAGCATCCTCTCGTAGGATTGCGACCCAACAATCTGTAATTCCTGGAAAGGCTGGAGTCGGTCTAATTTTCATTACACCAGAAAAAGGAATGATGCATTTTTCCTACCACCTATCGGAGCCTTGCACAAACAACGAAGCTGAATACGAAGCTCTGATAACTGGTTTAGAACTTACAATTCTAATGGGGATTAAAGAGATTAAGATCTTTGGAGATTCCCAACTAGTTATTAACCAAGTCGCCAGAACTTATAAAGTCTTGAATCTGAATCTCCTAAGATATCACCAGTACACACTTCACTTGTTGGAACAAATCCCTATTGCTACTTTGTATAGGGTTCCCCGTGGAAGCAATTCTGCGGCGGATGCCTTAGCAAAACTTGCAAAGGAATTTGCATGTCCTGAGGAGGATTCCATCCCTATAGAGATTCAGGGTCGTAAGACCCTCTCCCTTATAGATTTGGAACACATTAGTAAGACTCCCCTTCAGATCCTTTCTGCCTCTTCGACAACCGATGAAGAAGGCGATTGGAGACGACCCTTAGTCGATTACCTTAAAGAAGGGAAGCTTCCCCAGGATAAATCACTCTCCAACCAGATTAAGAAACGTGCTCTATCATATGCACTAGTTAACGATCTGTTGTACCGTCGGTCCTTCGATCACATGTGGCTGCGCTGTTTGAACAAGTGAGAAGCCCAAAAAATTATTAATGAAGTTCATTCAGGACTGTGCGGTGTACATCAATCGGGTCCAAAAATGAAATTAAAGATTAAAAGACTTGGATACTATTGGCCTACAATGATTAACGATTGCATGAATACTGCAAAGCACTGTCATCAATGTCAGGTCCATGGTGTGGTTTTACATCAGCCGCCTAATGTGTTACACCCTACGATAGCCTCGTGGCCCTTCGAGAGTTGGGGCACGGATATCATTGGGCTGATTGACCCTCCCTCCGCGAGAGGTCATCGTTTCATATTAGCAGCGACTGATTACTTTTCAAAGTGGGCGGAAGCAATTCCCCTACGAAACGTAACATCACACCATGTCTTAAAATTCTTTCGTGACCATATCATATATCGATTCGGCGTACCTCGCAGAATCATATCCGATAATGGGTCCGCATTCAAGTCTACAAAAATCAATAGTTTTGTAAGGCGCCATAATATTGATTGGAGATATTCGACTATCTATTACCCTCGGGCGAATGGATTGGCCGAGGCCTTCAACAAAACCTTGGTGCAAATTGTTAAAAAGACCCTTGATGATAACAAACGGCAGTGGGATGAGCGGTTGGTGGAAGCTTTGTGGGCTTATCGTACCACTTATAGAACCCCGACCCAATCCACCCCGTTTGCACTAGTGTATGGATCTGAGGCTGTTCTACCCTTGGAAATACAAATCCCTTCGCTCAGAATTGCAGTTCAGAATCAAATTACAAATGAACAAAACGCAAAACTATGATTGGAAGAACTCGAAGGCCTTGAAGAGCGACGTCTCCAAGCTCAACAAAGTTTAGAGTTGTATAAATCCCGTATGGTTCAAGCCCATGACAAGTTAGTGCGACCTAGGACCTTCCAAGAGGGAGACTTGGTATTGGTCCTTCGGAGGCCTATCTTGGCCCATCGGAAGCTGGGAGGAAAATTTGAACCTACATGGGAAGGACCCTTCATTATAGAGACTGTCTACGAAGGAGGCTCGTATCAGTTAGTAGATTGTAAAGGGAACCACCCAATGCTACCTGTCAATGGGCGTTTCCTTAAGAAATACTATGCTTGATGTAGCTCGTTCTATCAATTAATAAAACTTCCTTTTCTTCATTTGCAACTTGATTCTACCGTTTTTTTTTAAGGTCTTTTTTTTTTTATCGCTCTTAGCCTTCTCCTTATGGTTAGGTCCTTCCTTCCCTTAGGATTAGACCCACTAGTGGTGGAGTACGCCCTCCGTGGCACCACCCTGGCATTTGTCCCGGAGATTAGTGGTGGAGTACGCCCTTTGTGGCACCATCCTGATTCCCATTCGCTAGTGGTGGAGTACGCCCTTCGTGTCACCATCCTAGTTTGCCAGTTGAGGTCCTCTGTGTGGAGTAAGTTTCCTCCCCATATGACCATTCGCTAGTGGTGGAGTACGCCCTTCGTGGCACCATCCTAGTTTGCCAGTTGATCTGCCTATTTGGAGTAAGTCTTCTATCAGCATCCTATAGGCCTAAGCTTGGGTGATGCCCTTCCTTAGACCCAAGGTTAGGTATTCCCTACCTTGGTTTCCAGTTGATCTGTCTACTAGGAGTAAGTCTTCTATCAGCATCCTGTAGACCTAAGGTTGGGTGATGCCCTTCCTTAGACCCAAAGTTAGGTATTTCCTACTTTGATTTCCAGTTAATCTGCCTATTTGGAGTAAGTTTTCTATCAGCATCCTATAGGCCTAAGGTTGGGTGATGCCCTTCCTTAGACCCAAAGTTAGGTATTCCCTACTTTGGTTTCCAGTTAATCCGTCTACTAGGAGTAAGTCTTCTATCAGCATCCTGTAGACCTAAGTTTGGGTGATGCCCTTCCTTAGACCCAAAGTTAGGTATTCCCTACTTTGGTTTCCAGTTAATCTGCCTATTTGGAGTAAGTCTTCTATCAGCATCCTATAGGCCTAAGGTTGGGTGATGCCCTTCTTTAGACCCAAAGTTAGGTATTCCCTACTTTGGTTTCCAGTTAATCTTCCTATTTGGAGTAAGTCTTCTATCAGCATCCTATAGGCCTAAGGTTGGGTGATGCCCTTCTTTAGACCCAAAGTTAGGTATTCCCTACTTTGGTTTCCAGTTAATCTTCTTATTTGGAGTAAGTCTTCTATCAGCATCCTATAGGCCTAAGGTTGGGTGATGCCCTTCCTTAGACCCAAGGTTAGGTATTCCCTACCTTGGTTTCTAGTTGATCCTTCTACTAGGAGTAAGTCTTCTATCAGCATCCTGTAGACCTAAGGTTGGGTGATTCCCTTCCTTTAAACTCTTTAAAATCCTACTCCTATTCGGTCAACGCCAATGTGTGCAGCAGAAGTTCCTTCTACCACACACATTGGGGGTCCATTTGTTGACCTCATTTTTGTATGAGGTCACTAAAGCCCTTCCAAACTCCAGATTAATTTTTGATCATAGGATCTACTCTAGACCTTAGGATTCTTTCCTAGAGCTAGACCTTAGAGCCTACTCTAGAGCCCAGGATTCCCTTAAATCCTAGATCTTAGAATCTCTCTAGATTCTAGGATAATTCCAGACTCAAATCAATCTCTACCCTTGATCAATTCAAACCTCAAATCAACCTGAAATCCATTCAATTCAAATCAAAATTAATTCAAATTTCAAACATATCCAAACTTTGACTCAATCCACTTGAGAATCCAAATTTCAACCTAGACTTTGATCCTACCCTTAATCTAGCCTTGACCCTATCCATCCATTAACAATCACAACATGATTGTAAATGGTTTGGATATTTCAGTTTTAATTATGCAAACCTGAAATTCATTTCAAATACAGAAATCCAGACTCAAATCCTAAGTCTTAAGGCCTTGTCCTAAAGACCCTTTTTAGGGATTTTTCAAACATTTTAAAACCCAGTCAAATGGTCTCTGATTTAGGGTCTATCACTTGCAAAGTGATAAGACATGTCTCTAGAGGTTACCCTCCAACTTTGAGCTCATTCTGAGGTCTCTAACCCCAGAATCTGAATTTAAATTCAAAGGCCGTAAAACCTTCAAATATTTACAGCCTATGCCACTGAACCTAACCCCTTTGAGATCTTGACCTTGGAACCCTTATCCAAGCCTCCAATCACTTCCAGACCCTTGATTTTAACCCATTGAGCAGTAAACTGCATTTTCCAGACCCATTTTTGACCATAGTTGACTAATATGTCAAAATTGACCAAAATACCCCTATGGGGCTCAAATAGGGATTTCAAACCAAATGAGCTCCAAATTGAATGCAACCACCTCCAACAAGTTTCAAATGTCATTTCAAATCTTTTGAACCTATTTCCAACCTTTGGGTCAACCTGGTTGGCCAAGTCAACAGGTTTTACCCAAGAGGCCCTTTAAGGATCCAAACATGTGTTTTGACCCAAATGACCTCTTTAGGCCATCCAACCACTTCCTTTGGACTTGAAATATCATTTCAAACCTGTTGAGCCCAAACCCATACCCTGGGTCAACCTGGTTGACCAAGTCAACCTAGGTTGACCAAACAAGCCTTTAAGGGTTCAAATAGTGATTTGGACCAAATTGACCCCTCCAAACCCTGGGACCACATCCAATAGACTCAGGACTACAGTCTGAATATCTTGAATCCATTCCAAGCCCGTGAACCCAACTGGTTGACCAAGTCAACCAGTTTTGGCCTAAAAGCCCATTAAGGGCCCATTAAGAATTCTTGATTCAATTGACATACATGACTCTTGGAATCACCTTCCAATCCACCCAATCAGCCCATTTAAATTACCTAGATGCAATTCCATAAACCCTTGATTGGGTTGACTGGTCAAACCAAGTCAACAATGCCTTAAGCACCTCTTTGAATTGGTCAAACCCCCCATTTTGACCTCAAAGAGTATGGGTCTAGGCTTGGAGCCTCTCCAACCTGTAGCCTTGACCCCTCCTATGCCACATCAGCAACCATTGACTAGTTGACCGGTCAAAATGGTTAATCCCCCCCTTAAACCCTATTTTTCATGGTCAAAGCCCTATTTCCTCCCTATATCACATGCCTAAAAGCCTCTTTTTGCTTTATTTCCCTAACTAATCCCTGCTTAAGCTGCTCCAAGGGTTTGGCTTAGGCTATTTAGGCAATGTTCCCTCCCACTCATCCCAAAGCCGCCCAATAGGAGTGAGGCAAGTCTAGCCTTTGAGGCAGCCTTCTAGCTGTCCCAGGGACATGTGGCACCATCTAGGGAGCTCCTGCATCAATCCCAGCCATCCAATCTAGCCCAGGTCGTTTGGATAGGGCAAAAGCCAACTTTTGAGGATATTGAATCAAAATCCCTTCTCTCACTAACCCCAGCTTCCCAGATCAAGCTCTCTGTTCGTTTTGGATCTCCAGAGCCCTCTCTACCTCCCCACTACAAAACCTAAGTGGTTGCACGTCACCGGCGGCGAGTTCTCCGGCGAGCCCACCACCTAGACCGTCCCAAGCCTGTAGCAGCCGATCCAGACGTGTTCGAGCTCGGGTTCGTGCTGGGGATCTTCACTTGGACAGTCTACAAGCTCATCCATCTAGAAATTTCAAAGATCTAACGGTATAATCCCTTAAAACCTTAGATCTAGTTCACATTAGTTAGATCTAAATAGCTTCATGTTTTTAGGGCTTTGGCTGAAACCAATCTTTCCCCATTGTTTCTGTTCATTCTTACTCTTTAAGTTTAAAATTTCAAGTGATTTGGTCCACCCGATCGGGAGAACGAACCAAAAAACGGATTCTAGGGCGTCATTCGCAGTTCGCTGCAGATGTACGTTTTCTAGACCGTTGATCACGCGATCAACGGTCTAGATCTTGCCGTTCCGCGCCTTGGTTCGACCGTGTATTCAGTTTAGCATTCGATCGATCGACCGGCGAGATCAGGGCCGTCCATTCGGAACAGCGGGATCAAACCTCCGCCGTTTGATCTTCTTCTGCTGAGATCAAACCGCGAAATCTGATCTCAGCCGTTAGATCGAACCCGCGGTCAATCCAACGGCTGCCTCGAGCCGCTGAGGTGGTTAAGTGAAAACCGCGTGAAGCGGCCCACGGCCGACGCGTGTCCCCGCCGTCACGCGGTTTCGATCCCGCGAATCCGCGTGTGCCGCGTGTCTGACCGCCGCCGTTTAATTAGGGAAAATGTCTTTTTAATTTGTTTTAATTACAGGAACTTTGAAAAATCATAGTAAATCAAATATAGGGTCAAAAAATGAGTATAATATATCATTCTTTTCAGAATTCTGTCTAGTTTATTTTAAAAATTAAATCAAACCTTTTTATTTATTATTTTACTGGTAATTTGAGAAATACAAAAAAGGGTATTTTATTTTTAATTAATTATTTATAAATTATTTTTATCTAAAATTTGGCATGAATGTCTTTGAGTACATAGCTGATCTCCAGGAAAATTTCCAACATTATTTGAGTAGATTTTGATATTATTTAGAATTATTAGAGTATATTAATATTTTTTTATATTTAATTAAATATTAAATATTTTGAAAATTAAAAAAAATCTTTTGTTATTATCAAACTCCCCTGGAGATCAGTGGTCCTTTCAACTCATCAAAATGTATTTTAATAATATTTTTAATTATTTTATAATATATATATATATATATATATATATATATATATATATATCCATTTGTATATATATATTTTAAAACCTATTTTTAGACTATATATATTTAAATCTTTAAATGTTTAAGAAGTCACTTGAAATCTTAAATGTAGGTTGAGCATATTTGAATAGAAATAAAGGGGATGATTAGTGGATAATCATTTCTTGATTATTCACTAATTTTGTCTTAATTATGTTAATTAGTTAATTGCATGCTTAAGGTGCACACACCACCTAGCCTAGGCTCTCCTAGATCTAAGGACTTGTTTGCTTGCTATTGTGTATGTATGCCATGTTTACTCAAAGGGTTAGAGGAACTTTGATTTGAACCTATTCAAAAATTAGTGACACAATTAAGGATAATAATTAGGGACTTTGAGTAGAAAACTTAGAAAATTTATTGTGCTTAGAATTGATATCCTTTTGACTTGAAATTTGAACCATTTAAACCTAGTGACATTCTTAGCCTTAGACAATTTATTTTACTGATTTTTGAAATCATTAAGACCCTTAATTAGTTTTCTAAGTCCAAAACCCTTAATTGAGCCTCTAAACTTCCAAAAATTGTAATAAATCCAATTTAAATCCAAAAATTACATATAAACCCTCAAACTGACCAGAATCCAGTCCTTAATCCATGATAATTAAAAGCTCCTTGATTTGATAGCAATTTAAACCCTAATTCAATTTTAAGTGAAAATCAATATTTAATTAAGATAATTAATTAATAATAATTAAAAAATCCCAAAATCTCCCAAACACTTGGGGATCCATCCTTAGGTTATTTCTGACCTTTGGAGGTGTTTTCAAGAGATTGGGAATTTGTTTGGAGCAAAATCACAAAAGAGGCCTTCTAATTAAGAAATTCCCAAATTCATTAAAATACCCAAACTTCCATAATTCGTAACTAATTCTAGAAAAATCCAAATCACCCAAACTCACTTGCATTCAACTCCTAATAACTCCTAATATTTATTAAAAATATTAAATTCTAGAAAACTATAATATTTCAAAAAGGCAACAAATCGGTCAATTTTAAGTTAAATTTAGTTCAAAACTTCAAACCTTCGTAATAAAATGTAGAAAAATCCGATTTCAACGTACTTACCTTCTAACTGATCGTAGTAAGGTATAGTATTTTAATAAAATATAAACATTCCAGAACTTGGGCTTAATCAAAAAGTTAATTTTCAACCCCTTAATTAAATCATTAAAATATTCTAAAAAATTCATAAAACTCATAATCACTCTAAAACTCCAGAAAATATTGGTTTAATACTTAAAACACTTAACAAATCCTTTAAAACACAATAACCATCCTAAAGATGAAGTTTATTGGCTGGACTACTCCGGGCTGCGGGGCTAAGTGTCTTAAGGAGGCTGGTTCCTCGAGCCTGGTGGCACAACGCCACGAATGGATTCTAAGGGGTGTTAAATCTTAAAATAGATTAATTTTTAATTATTTAACGCTTTAAAATCTCTAATTTAATTACATTAATTTGGTTTATCGGCTGGACTACTCCGGGCTGCGGGGCTAAGTGTCCTAAGGAGGCAGGTTCCTCGAGCCTGGTGGCACAACGCCACGAATCAATTAATGACAAACTTAAATTAACCTAACTTTAAAAATCAGTAATTAACCTTTTTTTTTATATTAATCCACTCTTTTAATTCTAACCAATTTAAATAACTTAATCAACCCCGATTGTTACTGGGTAACCCAGGCCTACGAGGCTATTAGTTTAGCCCCAAGGAAGGTGAAATAAACTTCACGGCCTCGGTGTGAAACAAAGGTAGCAATCAATTAACTTTTAAAATATGTTTAATTAAAATTCTTAATTCATTAATACTTAAATTTTAACCTAAATCCCCTTTTAAACCTTAACAAACCCAGACTTTTAGACAACTTCAATTAATAACCTACTTTAGGATCTACCCCAGCCACACGACCTTTCTCACACACTTTAGATGATGTTCTAGGACAACTAACTCTAGATCTAGGTTAGGCCGGTGTTTACTTTACTACTGTGTGCCGAATTTTTCGTAGTTTTCACTGCATGTTGTGGATGAAATTGCTTTGCTGTGTCTGCTTACTTTTTCTATACTCTGTGGATGGATTGATGTATTTGGCGACTAGATTACCCTTAGGTTAGGTACGATCTGGATGTTGACATAGTTTTCTGCAGGTGGCCACGCTCATGCAGGGCAATATAAAAAGGGGGCAAATCAAAAAATGCATAAATATTATAAACTCTTTGCACAGGTGCTTTAGCTGCCAAAGCCCCCAAATCATAAAAAGAGCGTGGCCAGTGTGTTTACTTTCTTTTCTGCTCATATACAACTGCTTGGGAATAACTGCTTTTTTATATATTAATTGCTTAGGATAACCCTGCAGGTGAGTCTAGATTTTTATTTTGATATCAATGTAATTTGTGTAAGTGTCAAGTGTTGTGAAAATTGATTTTGAGTTGGGATACATAGATCCAAAGCTTGGATTCCAAAGAGGAAAGGATACCCCTTTAGGGAACACTCCTTTTCCATTTGGAAATCCAAATTTGGATCATACCTCTTCCTTACCCAAAGAGAAAAGAGTGGCCTTCCCCTTAAAGGAAGTGCCCTCTTATCCATTTGGGTAATCCACTACGAAGATTCCAAGAAGATTGAAGAAAAGGAGTCCAAAGAAGAATGAGATTGAAGATTTGAAGATTTGAAGATTAAGAGTATCCCACTCAAAATAACTTGCGTCATTACTAGGTTTAGAATCCGGGTTGTTGTCAGTGGTGCCCGGCCACTTTACTTTATGTAATATTCTGGTTTGTAATAAGCAAAGCAATTCTGCCTGTGGATATTTATTAATTAATTTATATTTGATGTGATGATTTGATTGCCTTTAGGATTACTTGTTTTTACTAGTTTTTTTGGCGATTGCATGTCGCTCTTTGTTTTCGCCTGGATACGTGAGACTCGTGAGGGTGTGAAAGTTTTCTACTCATAATTTTAAAAAGTCTAAAATTTTAGTGAGTCTAAATAACATAGAAAGATAATGAATCTAGGGAATTAGCCGGGGATCGACCCCGGGGTCGCATGCATATTTTTGCATTACTCTTTCCTTGCTTTAGACCCGTCCCCGCCTGCGGGTAGAGTCCGGATAGTCTGACCTATGAGGACGAGGTGCCGGACCTGGGGAAGTCCAGTCTTCTAAAAAATTATTTTTATAAGCCTATTTTTAAAATTTCAAGCATATCTGATTTAGAGTTATTAACCAGCATGCATTGCATTAGATACAAATTAAAAGAGTCAAAATTTTAATTTCATAGTCCTTAGCATTTTAGCACCCAACATAAGTCAAAGGGACCAATTAGGAGAATCTCTAGATGTCGGCCCCGCCTCCCCAAAACTTTAATTATAACGTCCCTACCACTCTTTCATAAAAGACCAGACTCATCTCTTTTAAATCGGTTAGGTGGTTAGCTGGCTCCCCAATCCAGGCCGGGGTAAGTCCAGACCTTGCACTGCATTAGTTAGGATCGGACGACTGTGGTCCAGTGTCCAAAATAGATTTAGGTTCCGGGGCAGATCTTTGATTATAAGACCCCAAATTTCAGGAATATAGTCCCAAATTTCTAATAAAATACTTAACTCTAATTAAATATCATTTCATTCCAAAACATAAAGCCCAACACTTAGACTAAGTTGGGACACTTCCGGATGGTTCCGGAATCTCAAGGTGTCCCCTACCTCTCCTCCTTTAACTCCGTTAATAACTGCTCAATTTTGATCCATTCCCTTTTGATTTTCCAATAACTCTATTCATACTTTGATATCACTCATAGAAACTCTAACAAAATTCTGCCACCATTTTAATCGGGAGTTTTCGTAGGAGAGTTTTGTCTCCCTACGATGTAATTAACTACGAGGGCTTGCGCTCGTAGGAGATTTGGAACCACACACACCTGATTTTAAAAAAATTAATTTCCAAAATTTTATTAGACTTCCTTGGGAAAAGTTAAGTAATGATCGTCATAGTTGCATTAGAAGGATTATCGTAGAATGGTCTCATTTCCCTTTGGGAAGATACACCCTTCTTCGATAAGGCTTTGGATGTGAATGCGACGATCATGTTTCTTGAATGTTGTAATTGGGTACTTAGTTGAACTATACTTTGTCCCCTCGGGGCCATATAAAGTTCTCGTTAGAACCCGATCATAACATTCAAGATGAGTTTATATAATTCTAAGTCTGGACACCGCTATGAAAGTTTATTTTCGTCCTTCGGGGTGATATACTCTTTCTAACGAGTTGATTCGACTTTAGAATTAGAACTCAACCTTAATCTTAAAATCCCCAAAGAAAACTAATATCTTTCAAAACATGTTTTCCAAAATTCCACCAACAATGTTCTATTAGGCAGAGATTATAGTTTAGAAATTATATTCCATGCAAATTTATCCCTTAACGAACCAACTTTAATAGAAGTTGATTGCAATCCATGTCCACCCATATTCTTTGATTTACATAAATCTTGCCAAGCAATATAATGGAGTCCTTTTGTACCATCTTGCTTGTGCCATAAAAAATCTATGCACATTTTATCAAAATATTTCAAAACTCCCATAGGAAATAATGCATGAGTTGTTGAAAAATATGGAAGGGAAAGAAATGCTGAGTTAATCCGAAGAAGCCTTCTTGCAAGAGAAATGAATCTATTTCCCCAAGCATTCAACCTATTTAAAGCTTTCTTCAATAGATTTTAAAAGTCTATAAACACTAGCCTCTTCAAAGCAATCTTAATACCAAATACTTTTCATTTACAACGTCGAAGCAAAATGTGATATGATAAAGAACGACCTCTAACAGAAGCAGATTGGTCTTCTGAAATAATCTTAAATATGATAAAATTCAACTTATTCAACAATAACATTTCCATAATATTTTAAATAAACAAACAAAGGCTTATAGGATGGTAATTAGTGTTTGTTATAGGATTATTAACCTTATGGATCAACACCATCAAAGTTTCCTTCCACTCTGAACACATTTTACTAGAAGTTAGAAAATATTAATGGCCTTCCAAACTTTATTATTAATAATAGACCAATAAGCTTTAATAAAAGAGTAGGTAATCTTTTCTTTTCATGGAGATTTATTTACCTCCAATTGCTTAACCACTTGTTCCAAATCTTCCATAAAGAAATCAGCTTCAGTCAACTTCTTGTCATTATCTTCAAGCACCTTCAAAGGACACTACCAACCCTTTAAAACATTACTTCTTTCCTTCAATTTATTTTTAATAAACTTATAAAAAATTTCTTAAATTTGATTCTGATCTTCAACCCTCAAACCATAATTATCTTTAACTTGATTAATCCAGTTCCCATTCCTTCTTGCTATTGTATACGCATAAAAGAATCTTGTATTAGAATCTCCTTCTTCCATCCACTTAACTTTAGCCTTTTGCCTCCCCCATGTATTCAACCAAGCAAGAGTTGTATTGAATTCACTCACTTTTGATTTCAAAAGGAATAGCTTATCTTAAGATAATCCACCACCTTCTGCTTCCTCAACTTTCAACTCTAAAATCTCCTTTTTATGATGAACCTTCAAAACCATTAAGTTTTCAAGTTTAGATTTACTCCAAAAGTATAAACCTTCAAAGTTATTCTGAATTTCTTGTTGAAGATTTGAAAAACATCTCCTTGAATATTCCTATTGAAATACTTAAGAATAATAGTTAAAGAAGCCAGATAAGAATCCCAAACATCCTTAAATTTAAGACTTCTATTTCTCTAAAACCTAAAAGTAAATATCTTAAGCAATATCATATAATGATCAAAATCTACACTAGCAAGATGCCTGATAGTTGCAAACGAAATAGCATATAATGTTGTAGAATTCAATAAGAAGTGGTCTATCCTCTCCAAAATAAAATACGAGCACTACCATACTTATTATTACACTAAGTGTACTTGGGAACAATCACAGTAACCTCGTGATAATCATTATAACTCATGATCCTTTTCCATATCCTAGGCCCTTGAGAAAGAACAAACTTATTCCCTCCTATTTTATCTTCATGGGACAATAAACAGTTGAAATCACCTGCCATAACTGTAGGAATATCTCTTATCAAGTTCTTTTCTATACAATGTCATAAGCTCCGCCTTTTATTAGTGTCTCTACTACCGTAAACTGTAGCAACCATCCACATTCCTTTGTTTTAAATATTAAGCTCCCTTATAACTTTTTGCAAAGAAGCTTTTATGAATAAAAAAGAAGTAATGT
Source organism: Dendrobium huoshanense (assembly GCA_016618105.1). Classification (NCBI taxonomy): domain Eukaryota; kingdom Viridiplantae; phylum Streptophyta; class Magnoliopsida; order Asparagales; family Orchidaceae; genus Dendrobium; species Dendrobium huoshanense. The sequence continues at coordinate 41,080,249 of CM028360.1, forward strand.
CCGTTCTCTAGAGGACCATAAAACCTCCTGACAAACCATCTGTAGGAAAAAGAAAGAAGTCACAATTATCACAATAAATATATTGAATTCCATTCTTTCTATAGAAGAAATTTTGGTTTCAATAAGACCAACAAAAAATATATCAAATTCTTTAACAAACTCCTTGAGATACTGAGAGGCTTCAAACTTCCTAGCCTCGCTACAGTTCCAAAAGGCTATATAAGATGTTAAAAATGTATAGTGGGAGTTCTTCCACTACTATCTTTATTCAATATCTCATTTTTTTCGATTACAAATAAGGATATTCACTTTGCCAAGTGATCTAAGCTTCTTTTCAAGCTAAAATTTAACCATCCAAGACTTTTCACCATCCAACCCTTCAATCATTTAAAACCGTCTTTCCCTTTCCTCCACAATCTCTCCATCCTCTTTTCAATTCAAAGAAAAATCATCTATACTATATTTCTCTTCATCACCACATGAATTCAAGAGATTAAACTTTTTGCTATCAGTTAGAATTTTATTCACAATAGAATTAAAATTCTTTCTAATGTGTGTAAGAGTTGAAGTCTACTCTGATTGCTTAATAGACTCTAAATTATCTTGCACTGGAATGTAAAGAGCAACATTTTCTTTAGTAATTTCTTCATCAAGTTTCAAACTAGCATCTGCCACATCTAAAAGGTCCAAATGAAGATACTTCATAGGCACTACACTAGAAGTTTTAAGAATTTTTTTTGTTTACTATGAAGAATAATGTTATTATCTTTGAACATTTTATTCCTCCTTTCATAATTGACATGGATCCAAAGACCATAAGAAGAATTGGGATTTATCTTATTATTTAAAACCTTCTTCATCTCTAATTGTTTCAACTTATCAGATTCTAACTAAACTTTATTAACTGAGATATCCTTTATATTGCAGTCTTTTCTCACATGACCAAATTCTCCACATTTAAAACCGAATGTAGAAATTTTTTCATATTCCACATTTTGAAAGAATCAACCAGCCATCCCTTCAACCCACACACCCATTGGAAGTTGGTCCTCCAAAAAAACAAGAACACATACTCTTGCATACTCTCTTCTACCCAGTTGAAACATATTTCTATCAATCATTATTGAAATTCCAACAATAGAAGAAATCCTTGTAACATTATTCTCATACATACATTGAAGTGGTAGATAAGGCATTCTTCATTCAGTACAAATCTGATGGGATTAAATTTTTTGTTGGATTTGTTTCCTTGAGATGCCTAATGAAGTCATTAAAATAATAATAATAAAATACTATATTCAATTTTGATATTGAGCATTCTCATTACAATCGATAATTTTGAATGAGTTTTCCAATCATCTTAAATTAGTTTTTGAGTTGCATGTAGTAACTAAAAGATTTTTTTTTTTTTGTTTCTGCATTTGGTGTCTCTTTCATACTAGCTCTTACATTAGGACCTACTACATCAAAAATAAGTTCTTCATATGATCTAGTCATTTGATATTCATCAAATGTTTCAAAAGCTATGGATGGACGGACATGAGTATCTCTGTGTGGCTCATACTCACCATGTGATGTTCAAATCAAGTAGTCTAGAACAAATCCCTTACAATATAAATCAACTTTCACATCATCGGGCTTGAGGAATGTTTTATTTTTGTGCTTCAAACATGGACATCTAAATATTCCATCAAACTTAAAGGAAGGTAGTTGAGATACAACTTGAATAAGAGTCTGAACTCCCTATATAAATTCATTTATAAATCCTCTTTGACCCGATAAAAATCTGTTATACATCCAATATCTCTCTTCTTGGATAGTCATTTAGATATTAAAGCAAACGTTCCCAACATAGTTATGAAATTAATTATTAGATGATATGTTGATTTAAATATTGTTTAAATCTAAAAAAGAAATATCATTTACTCTACTAATTGGGTTATTGGAAGGCAACCATTTTATGGGTTTGTTTTAAATCAGTATTATGCTTCTCTTTTAAAGGCCAACATTCTGTACCATAAGCATTATAGTTCTAACCACCATCTTATAGAAGTTTTCCTTAAGTTTAAGGGGGACTTTTCTATCACACAACAAGTCTAAATTATTCCTCCACTTTAACCTTCAAACTTGAATTCTACTAATAATAACCCTATCTATTTCACCATCACTCAAAATAATAGACCCATTATATTTAAAATATATACTCTTATTAATGACTTGATCACTCAAGGTCACAATCCCTCTACAATAACTATTATTTAAAATATATACTCAAATGAAAAGAATATCTTCAACAAAAAGCATACACCAGGGTACAACATCCAGCAAATTTATAGTGAGAACATCCATGACTAAAGCAAAAAGATATGGACTTAAGGCCGATCTTTGATGTAATCCAACAAGTAATAACTCTTGCATACATATCCTTAATGACTTGAATATAAGCATTATTAACCCCTTTCTTTTCTATAACTCTTTATAGCACTTCTATTGAAACTTTATCATATACTTTCATTAAATCAATAAATACCATGTGTAGATCCTCCTTATCTCTATGTACTTCTCCATCAAACATAATAAAAAATGTATAGCTTCCATAGTTGACCTACCTTGCATGAATCCAAATTGATTTTGTGAAACAATGGCATCACACCGTATTCTATGCTCCATAACTCTCTCTCATAGTTTCAAAGTATGGCACATTAGTAAAAGAAAAAAATTGCAAACTTTCAGTTCGGGACATTACCGGAGTGCTCTATCGATGGCTTTTGGTGACAGAATGCGGCATGATCGATGGCCGGAGTGAGGGCGAGATCGTCAGCCATATTTAAGGAGTCGGCGTCCGGATTCCTATGGAGGCAGTCAGAGGCATAATCACAAGCGCGAGCACATGGAGAAAATGATACTTGAAAAAATGAGGAGGAAGGCTCAATTTGGCCAATATTAGGGTAATTTCTGGTAGTTTTCTGGCAATTTTGATTGCCAAAAAAAAAATTTCTTAACACTGGCGGCTTGGCCATCGGTAAAAGCCCCACAAAAATAGAATTTTTTGTGGCCTACTCGAGGGTTATTAGACCTCTGATAATTCTAGCATTGTATTATTAAACACTGCCAAATAAATTGTAGGTTAATAGCAGTGGTCAGATAATCAGTTTAACTGCCAGTAATTCTGACAATTATATGACTGCCAAAATTACCACCGGTAAATGCTAATTTTTCTATAGTGAGATGACAAACATTTTAATGCTTTATTGAAAAAAAAATTCTTAACACCAAGAGCTTCGGGAGAATGTGGACTCATAGAAAACAATTCTTTAATAATTTATTTACCTTTACCAAGAATAGAATCAACTTTTTAAAACTTATAGACAAATTTCGTTGATTACCAAAGTACATTCCGTATTCAAATTCTTACGTTGGTGAAGAAACAATGGATCATTAATAGTGGATGAACCGAGATCTCTACTCCCAAAAGGAACCTTAAGCTCAGAAGGAGGATGGACACTAGAGCTAGTCAACGGAGAAGACCGATGACTGAAGGCTGCCATGTATGAGGGGAAGCAGAAAAAGAGGAATAAAAAAATTTGAATGGTTCTCTCACTATAATGGGCAATTTACATGCCATTTCTTCTTAAAGGAATAATTAGAATCAGAGCATAAGAAAAAATAAAGCCTTCAAATTTTGAAAAACTCTCTTCATACTTCGGAGTCTATATGAAAGCTTCTAACTTTTGAGTCAGTATTGTTAGTGAAAAAGAAATATGAGAAAAACTTTGAACTAATTTTTGATAGTAACTATCCAAACTTAAGAAACTATGCAACTTAAACATTATAGTAGTCCTTTGCCAATTTGAAACAACCTAAACCTTCTGGGGATGCATTAAAATAATTACACTACTCACTAAATGCCCAAGAAATAAAGTCCTATTAAACTAGAACTCACACTTCGAGAAGTTATCATATAACTAATGCTGCTTTAGAATCTTTAGAGTAGTCCTCAAGTATGTTACATACTCATCCTCAGATTTGGAATAAAATATAATATATTTATAAAGACTACCATAAACTAGACTAGATACTTCCTAAGAATCTTATTCATTAAATCCATAAAGATAATTGGGGTATTATTCACTCCAAACAGCTTGACGAAAAACTCACAATGCCCATAGCTTATTTTAAATGTAGTATTCATCGTATTCCTCCCATCCATCTTTAGTTGATTATAACCAAATCACATATTGATCTTATAAAATATAGAACATCCAACCAACTTATTAAATATATCATAAATCCTAGGCAAGAGATACTTATTCTTGATAGTTTTGTTTTTTTAGAACTCTATAGTTGATACATATCTATAAGGTATCATCCTTTTTCTTTACAAACAAAATAGCTGCTCTACATAGAGACGCACTGGGGTGGACAAAAATTTTATCCATAAACTCTTGAAGATGTATCGCCAACTTCTAAATCTCCTTAGTGGACATTATTTACAAAGCCATATAGATCAGAGCAGTAAATAGAAATTGTCTATGTAAAACTCTACATATCTATCTGGTGATTAAAGTCTCTAACTCCTTAGTGATGACAACTAGAAACTTTTGAACTATTGGGACACTACTCGCAATTATAGGAGGTAAACTCATATCCCGGACATATGCTAAAAATACTAGACTTTCTTTTCTCTAAAGTTTATCCACCTCTAGAGAAGAAATCAAACATGAGATAATACCTATGATTCCTTGAAACACAAAACTCTCACCACTCTTATATAGAGTAATTATTGCCTATAGATAATCAATCTTATTCGTATACCTACTCATCCAGTTCATATCCAAAATGGCATTAAATGTAAAAATTGGAAATAAAATTAAATCGCATTTCCAAATTCTATTAAAAAACTTTAAATCATAAAAAAAAAACACTTCTATCTACCATACCATCTCTTGTTGGTAGAACCACAAACAAAGAAACATGCAATGGCATGGAAGGAAAATTGAGGGACAAAATATTACTCTAACATGAAAGAATGACTAGCACTATAATTGAATAAAATATAACATGGAGACATGAAAATGCATGTTATACCTATCACAATATCTAGAGAATAACTAGTACCTTATTGCATCAAATTATAAACCCATGGTTATATTGGAACCAAAGAAACAAAACTCTCAATACCCCTTGAAACACTAGAGTACTTACCTCTTTATAATGGACCAGAACCCTTACTACCATAAACTTCAAAATGTGATTAGGGTGGTACTATCCTTGACCACCTTACTATCATTTATTTAGAGCTTTTAGCTCTTCAATTAGAATGCCTATCAAATCTTCTCAGTGGACACTCATTAATTCTATGTATGTATTAATCATAATAAAAAAATCAAACTGTTACTCATAGCACTAATAACTGTGCCTACTACAATAGTAGTAGCATAATAGTGCCACACTAACTGAATTTTCAGAGTTAGTAACATTACCTCAATCATATAAAGAAAGAATGTCTATCTCCTATCCCCTCCTATTTAACTAAGAAGGTCCAAACCTACTCCTCTTCCTAAAATGACCAATATTAGACATTTCAACACCAAATTTCTTCCTACTCACAATCTATCAGTGCTAAAATTCTACTAGATTAGCCTCTATCCTCTTGGGCCTCTTGATAAATTTATTAAAAATTATAATGTGTTGTATTAGTAATTACTAGCTCAAAGCAAGAGTCCCTAAAAAAAACTTTAAAACTTTTCCTTATATGTACTAATCAACTTTGGGGCATACTTGGAGAGAGGGAGCAGTAAACTCAACCTTGTATTGTATCACTAATATACTCCCCTCAACAAATTTCAAAAAGAGCTCTATAGCTACCTTCTAGCAGATGGAGGTACAAACCAAGTCTTAAAGTCATCATAAACTCCTACTAATTAATTAAGGTGTTTGCCCAACCCTAAAACTTCTCCTTATACTAGCCCCACCACTAGTGCACTGCCTTACTATCTCGCAAAGATGCAAGTAATGTATCTCTCTTCTTAGGATGACAATGCATCCCATTTAGATCTTCTTTATTATCGTTAGTAAATCATCTAATAACTTTAGCTCAATATCACCTAAAAGTAAGAGAGATTATAACCTCATAAAATTTTGCAAGTACCTACTCATGTCATCATGTCAGGTACTAGAAACAAACATATGACCCTCAACTACCAACTGTGCTTCCAAGCTTAAAATCTGACAAACTAACTCCAAATTGATCACATGAGCAATACTCTAAACCTAATCTTCTAGAATGGTGCTCTGACTATTTATTATATTTGTATCTAGTTGATTCAACTTAGAGGTGCCAAATATAGCTATATACAACATATGTATTAAAAAACAAATAAAATAAACGCATAATACTACCTAGAATTTCATCACTTCTTTACAAATTAAATCTTATGGCTCTATTATAATTCATTTCTACAACCAATGCTCTAATACCAAAAAGCTTATCAAAACCTAACCCATATGACCCAACTAGCACAAAGGTTATATTGTGTTTGATCGTGGCAAGAACCAAAGATTGACACAAAGATCAAGTTGAACAAATGCTCTAAAATTAAAATATTTATATATGCAAATACAAAGACATAGTTGAATATAAATGTAAAATGGAATTGTACTAAATATCATAAATGATATTTCTATATATTATGAAAAATAAAAATATAATTTGATGTCTAGCTATAGTAGCGCTTGGTAATAAGAAGGTATAACAAAATAAAAGCCAAGCTTGCCAAATGAAAACAAATCAAAATGCATACTTACATCATAGATTAGAACCTGATATGAAATACTACTCATCTCGCTACTCACCCTTTATTTGGCTGAAAATGGAAGAAAATGTAGGAGTGAGATAACAAGACTCAGTAGGCTATGAAGTCCTAAAATTGGAATCAATAAATCAAACCAAAAGTGCTAAAAATTCTTAAATATTAATTGAAGTACTATGCATAAATTGAAACTATATTATGTACTAATATTAAATTGAAATAAACATTTAAATAAACTATTGAATCTGTAATAAAAGTGATCAAAATATAAATAAATACCTCATAGAAAAGATCAAAATGGCCTTTAGGCCCTCAACTTCTAATACATAATAGACAACATAGTCCTTTTTTGTTGCCAATAAAATTTATTTTGGCCACTAACATAATCGATTATTACCACCAACAAAATCCTTTCTCTATAATGATCAGAATAGCTATCAAGCTCTATAACTTCCAACACATAATAAACAATATAATTCCTTCTCACAGCAAATAGAATCTCTTCTCATTGCCAAAAGAATCCCTTCTCACATAATTCAAATATTTTTAACATAGATTTTAAAAATAAAGTGTGTTCTACACTACTGAACTAATTATAATGTTACTGTAAAATTTTATAAAAATGCTCTAATGACTATCAAAATAACTTATGACTCATGTTCTGTAAGTTTGCCAAAATTATAGTTTTTAGAAGTATACCATTTTACTAGAGATTGAGTATAACAACATTGTAAAAGTTTAACTTAACTAAAGCACTATTTTTAGATGTCAAAATAAAATTTTAAATTGATAAAAATTGTTACTTTTCAAAATCACCCATAAAAAATTCAAATAAATACTCAAAATAACTAAAATCAGCATAGCGTCAGCATATCAAAAGTTATGCAGTTAAAATTTACCAGAATATGAGAAAATTACATTTTTGTAAAAACTAAATTATAAAATCGATTAGAAAAATCCCAAATATTCTAAATTATTAAAAATTAAGAAAGGCAAATATAACTTACCTCGACCCAAGAAACTTTTTCAACTAAGCTGACAATTTAAAATGTCCAATTGTGCATACATTAGAACGTCAGTAGCCTCAATAGGCTTAAGGGGTTCAACATCTTCAACTAAATGTTTAGTGAGGATCTTACTTGGAGATTGGTAAAGTTTTTGAGAATGTATCCATCTTCTAAAGAATCAGAGCCATAATTTAATTTAAAATAAGTACAAATTTTAATATGGAATAAGAATTTGAGTTAATTATGGCTTTTATGGAGAATGTTGATGTTTTCACTTTATTGGATGATGAAATGTTAGGTGTTGATAAAATGTCACCTACAATTAATATAATGTTAGTTAGAAGGCAAGGCCAAAAGGGAAAAATATCAAGCGAGATGTAATAATGTTGGTTTAACCATTTCATAATGAACTTAAAAAACTCCTTAAAGTTGGATTCATCATGGAAGTTTAATATTTAAAGTAAATAAAAAATTCATAATGAACTTAAAAAACTTCTTGAAGTTGGGTTCATCATGGAAGTTCAATATTTAAACTGAATTTCTAATTTCACAAATGTGTATAAGTCAAATGGAAAATGACAGATATGCATTAACTTTTGAAATTTGATCTAAGTCTTCTCAAGGGGAGAAATTATTCTATACGGAGGTCAGATACAGCTCTACATTTAGAGGCGAATTAGGTGAAACCATGTTAGCAGAACCGAGCCGGGGTATCGAGTGGCACCGAGCAGTACTAAGCCATAGTATATAGTGAAGTGGTGATGTGGCCCATTCTAGTTAGTCTTCAGACGACATTTGACATATGCACATAATAATTAATCTCTCATCATGGGATGACTCTATTTCTCTAAACATCATCAAATTAAACTACATATTGCAAATTTTGAGAAGATGGCTCTCATTATAAGTGATAAGTTATACATTTATAAATTAAGTTATGTGGTTTAGAAATATAGGTGCAAATTATCAAAGAATGGTGGATCAAAATGGTGGAATATATTACTACTTTTTAATAATTCAATAATCAAATGAAAAAAAGTAGAACAACATGTTCTCATTTTGAAATTTGAAACACAAACCTTTGAAGTATATATTTAGAGAAAAATTAAGAAAAAGAAGAGGCAACTGTAAATGAAGACCAACTATGGATTATTTTTACTAATAGTGCCTTTAGGATGGGAGTCTACATTAGAACTCTTCTAAGGAGACCTCATGAATAATACTCTCATGCTTTCAAAATAAGCTTTTAAAGCACAAAAAATAATCTTGGTATGAAGCATCGATTAATTGTAGGGCCAACATTGAAGGAATTTTTATATTCTCAAGTTGTTGTAAACTTTATGAATGGTTAGTATAAAGTATGTGATGAGATTCTTCAAAAATACTTGCTTAAAACAAACATTTAGATTGAAATTTTATAATACTTCAAAATTGAACTATTCGTAGAGTTCAAAATATATTTGCCAATCTGTTATCTAAGATGGGATATTTTTAAGATGTGGCTTAGAGTTAACTTGATTAATAATTGAACAAGTTGGAGTAATGGAAAACAACCCATAATTCAGAAAAGTTTAGTGGATCTATTCATTGAATAAATAAGATTAATAAGTAACATGGTGATTTTGAAGGATCTAAGGAAAATTAAAATAAAGGTAACTCAAATATACTTATTATAGACAAATTATTTAGCAACTCAACAATTGCTTCTTATTTGATAAGTATAAGGGTATATATAGTCTTCAATATTCTAAAAGAAGTTCATTCTAAGGAATGTGGAAGTCATTCTAGAGGAAGAGCTTTGGCAACCAAAATCTTAAGAAGATTATTTATTGCCAACACTAGAAAAATTTAATAGAATTTTCAAAAAGATGTCTCTAACCTTAGAAATTTAGATTAACTTTAGCCATCTAATAGAGTAAAATCGATTTCAAGTTTATAGACTTTTTCTATTTGGGTCATAGATCAAATTGACCCATTCCCTCTTTCAAGGGAAAGAAGATGTTCATTCTTATCATTTTTTTATCGCTTCAGTAAATGGATTGAGATAAAGGCACTCAAAAAGACCATTGTATAATTTCATTTGAACTAACATCATTTATTAGCATGGTATTCCAATGATAGCATCATTGATAATAGGCCACTGTTATTAAATAAAAAATATCAAGAAAATTTTCCTAAGTTAGAGAATTTAATTAAAGTTGGCTCAATCTATTGTGCTAAGACGAATGGATAATTTGAAATGATGAATAATTCATTTACAAATTTATAAAAGTAAATGGGTTGAAGTAATACACTTAGTTCTGTTGATATTGAGGATGACTCCACCATTAGCGATTGGGCATATGCTCTTTCCATTCTACATGGAGTTGAAACAATGTTAGTTGTTAAGTATAGCCAAAGGGTGGTTACCATTTTAAATTTCGAAGAAAAAAGGGAGCTATATGAATAGAAGAGTGAAAATGAAGAAGGAATGAATATAATGCACAATATTCATGAAGAGCATCAAATTTAATTTTAAGCGAAGCAAGAAAAAATTCAAAAGAAGAGTCATTAGCTATTATAACTCTGATGTTCAATGAAAGTCTTTTCATGCAAGGAATGTTAACCTAAGAAAGGTGGATGTTGTAATCTAATAATCAATACTCGACCAATTAAGGTTGAGTTGGGAAGGATTATATATCATTAAAGAGGAAGTCAACACTGAAGTTTATTGAATTCAAGCTTATACACATAATAACGTTCCAAGGACTTGGAACTGTAATGAATTGAAACTTTTTTAACCATAAATGACAAAATTCTTTGTTCTTCACTATTTGTATAAATATTTATAAAAGAATGAATGAATTTAAAATTTTCACAAGTTATTATTTGATTGAGATATGATATACTTGTAGAATTGATGAAAGCCTCTATAAACTAATAATATAATGGAAATATTTGTATAAAGAAAAATCACATCTTAATCCAAGTAAATAATCCATTTTGGAGTTGTTTAGCTTCAAATAATGAACTAAAGATTAAAAAAATTCTAAAAAATGTACTCAAATGAAAAAATAAATGTATAGTAATTATTTGAGTATAAGGTCAAAGAGATCTCAGCTAAAAGTTAAGTTTAAAAAGCCACTAGATAATTCCTTGAAAGAGGACAAAAGCTCTAAGAAATTTGAGAATAAGCACTTAGCATGGTTGCCTTTTAACATTTTTTATGACTATATAAAGGAAAAAGAATGTTTGATGCTTTAAAAAATTAAATTCTTATCCATTATAACAGAAAGATTCTATAAAGAAATTATCTTATAAAATAATTATTAAAGTTTACTTGCATATTTAAAACTTGTTTTTGAGGACCATAATATTGAACTCGCCTTATTATCAAACTCACCACTTTATTAAACTCTCCTCATTATTGGGCTCACCTCATTTTTCATATCAATATTTTAATGAAGTTTATGCATCACATCCTAGTCATCTAATCTATCATATGAAACACATGATAAGCTATTTGAGTTGACTCTCCTTTTTTTGATAAGATCTATATTGAGTGGCAATAAAGTTAGTTATATTAAGCAAGTATAGTAGTTTCCCTCACAATTTTAAAGTATGTTGTAAGGTTAGGCCAATTAAAAGTGATGACTTAACCTAATATTACAAATTGACTAATACTTGAAAATATTATGATGTCTAATGAATCCCATAATTAAAATATGTTCCAATTCAACAAATATATTGATTAAATGTTTTTTTTGTATGCATCACTTTTAATAAAAAGTTATATATGGATTTCATGTAACTCATGAATGTTCGAGAATGTTGTGAGACCTCAATGAACTAGTTGGAGGAGCACCAAGAGGGGTTGGGGGGGGGGGGGGGGGGGGGGGAGTGAATTGGTTATTTAAGAAATACTTAGTAGAAATTTTAATTTTATTTATGATTTTTCAAAATTTAAAATGAAGAACTTGATCACCCTATGCGGAAGCTAATAAACTTAACAATAATTTTAACATTGGTGAAATAATTGAATCAACTCAATCTAGCATCAACCATAGATTTTCAACCAAGCAATTACGAGGAAAAAGAATTATAGAAAAGTAAAATGTATAAAGTATAAAATAGAAAGAGCACACCAGAATTTTATAGTGGTTAAGTAAACCTTGACCTACGTCGACTCTCTAGAGTCTTCCACTCTAAGAATTACACTAATAAAAAGTGACTCACCGTTTGCTTCCACAGTAAGGTGGAAAAGTCTTTACAAACTCACTTTTACCAAACCTGATACGGTGGAGTGCTAGAAGCTTTGTAACCTACCCTAAAAATGACAACGAACCTTGAATCTTTTTTCTCCCTCTTAAAGAAGGCATACTTCTTAGAGAAGGCAGAGAAACCTAAATCCTTTTTCTCCCTCTTAGAAATGGTAGAGAACTGAAATCATTTCAAAGGTAGAGAATGTCAAATCTTTTTCTCTCTCTTTAAGAAGGCAGAGTACCTCAAGGACTTGACCTAGAAGCCTCTCTCCCAATATAGCCTTCAAGAACTCACTAAGGCCTTAGGATTAACGAGGGTGTTGCCAGCCCGGAGAAACCATTTGATCCCCTCACACTCCTTCCCTTTCAGGCTTAAGATCACCCTTTCCTTCCTCTCAAACCCTGGATTTCTTTAGCAAGCTTCTCTCTTAGAGTACCTTCAACATTCACACAATCCTCTCCTCATTACTTAGAGATTCTCCAAACATTGCTTGATTATTTGGCTTTAAGAAACCCTAAAAAATAAAGTTAGTCGTCACTATTAATACAATTTAATTTGAGATCGTAAAGTATGATCAACTCACAAACTAGACCCATCCAATACAATGCAAACAGTTGTTCAAACAAACTATTCAACTTTTTAATATATTGTATAGTACGATCCAAAGATTGTCCAGTATGATCTTTTTGTTTTAATCTCTACTCGTACAGGATGATTCTTGGGAAGATTAGAAATCCTATTTGTAAATCATCCCGTACTATTATTATCGTGTAATATGGTGTAGGTAGTCTAGTATGATATAAATATCGTACAATACGATTATTTTAAAATTATGGTTTTGTTTGGTATGATCTTGGGGATGACCAAATTGTATATCTATCAATCATATTGTATGATTAATATCATATAGTATGATCTGTTATCATTAATTAAACTAAAATTTGATTGAGTAATTATACAGGTTAATTTAAGTAAGATTTCAAATTTTTGTACAAAATAAATTAAATCTTATAGTACGATTAGCTCAAAAATTGAATTTTGAATATCTTACTTAATATCTGGTGGCTATGGTTTTTAGATCGTAACGAATCATACAGTATGATCCAAATCATATAGCATAATTAGTTTATAGTAATGAATTATTCAATTAGTTGTTAAGCTCATTCTTTATATATTATTCATACAATATGATTGTAAGTAATATAGTATGATTAGTATACAAATTTTAACTTTTAAAATTTATATTACCCCCCCTATGTGTACACAGTCACCAAATTGCATATACTCTTATATGGCTAGACTCAAGAAATAGAAAATAAAGAATAATAAAATTACAGACTTTGTTTACATGACATTCCTATTTACCCATTCTTGAGCTTTTAGTGGCCTTGAACAGTGTATGTCTTACCTGGAATGTTAGTGCTTACAGACAAAAGAAATATCTAAAATATTTAAAAATAAAGGTTATAATTCTATTAATAATGTTTGTCATCATCAAAATCATAGACTAGGGATCCTAGATTGCAACCATCTCATTCTTTTGATATTGGTAAATAATGTTGGTTGATAGGCAAGATAATTTTTTTTTCTCCTAAGCTCCCCATAATTAGGTGATAGATTTAAAAATTAGGGCTTGCAATTCTTTTTTAATGAAATATTAAAGGAAAAATATAATAGAAAATAAAGTAAAAATAAAGGATTCTATTAAATTGAAACATATAACCAAACATACATTTTCACCCCCTTTTGACATCCCTAAAAAGAGAGGGAACACCGAACAAAGTGAATAGTACAAGAAAAAAATGTAAAAATATCAAACAAGCATTAGAAATAAGATAGATCCTTATTAGGTGGGGGTGGTGGTTGTTGTTGAAAGCTTTTTTAGATGGAGGTGAAATGGTCTTTAATTTGAGAAAACTTATTCCAAACCATCCCATGTCTTCCTGATGCTATTATTCTAATTGTTGAATATGATAGTCTAGTGGAATTTCTAGTTGCTCGAGCCACTGAGCAATGTTATCCCGAGGGAAGGTAGGTGCAGTTTTGTGCCACCGACAGAGTAGCTTCCCCTTCTTTAGCAAAATCCTCCTCTTTATGCTTGCTCCCCTGATATAAAAGAGTATGTAATGAGGTATCCAGATAAAAAAATGGAAAGATTATTGATAGGACCAGGTTAGTTGGTTTGGTATTTCTTATCAAGGACATAACCTATGATGTGACCTAATTCAACATTTTGCTTTCTTGTTTTATTGGGATGTTGAATATGAGTCATATTTTGGTTGTAATCAATGCTCATCTAATCTTCATCAAATTAGGTATTCAAAATTATTAGGTAAGTGACAATGGAAAGAAGTGGGGTTATGTTGACCCAATCTTATAGCTTTGGATATAATTGAGTTTTTAAGGACATGTTGGATAACCTAGTCATTCTGATTTAGGGTGTGGACTAATGGTTTTTTTGGTTTATGGCCACATTCTTAATAGTCAATTTTATAGAACTCCAATCAAAATTAGTTATAGAGATAAGGGAGATTGGATGAGGTCCTTCTATAAAAATATTGATATGTTCCCCTAAATCATCCTTGGTGATCTCTACGGGTTGTTGGCAATATAAAGTTATGGAAAAAGCTTCCATATTTATCCTAAGGTTCTTCATCTCCTTCAGATGGAAAATAATCATCAGAGCAACTAGAGGAGGAGGAGATCCCCTAGGTTATTCTGTCACATTTTCTTCCATTGGCCAATGAAGGATTTAGATTTGAGAGGCTAGGAGTTTGAAGGAAGGATGAGTGGAGTGATTGAAACCTTTAAAAAACTTTCTAATTTATAGATTTTTGTAAATCATGCAGTACGATGTTATATCATATAGTATGATCATATGAGTTAAGTCATCTGTATGACTTATCAGAAAAAGGTGTTCAAATCATATAATAGGATTGGGTATCGTATTGGACGATCTTAAGGAATTACATTCATCTTGAGGAGTCATTTGAATGACTTTTGACTAAATGTATAATACATTAAAAACATGTGTTTGTAATGTTTGAATTATAATTAATGTCGTACAGAACATATTGAATTCTTCCTAACATATATAAAACATGTATCATACAATATGAAGGGAGATTCATACAGTATAAAATATAATAATGATCATAATGGCCGTATTGAATTCATCTCAAAGGATTCTAACATGTGTATTGTATAGTACGAATAAAGGTTCATGTAGTATGAAATGCAATAATTGAATTCATCTAAATCATTGATTTGACTAGTAGTTGTGATTTGCAAATATGTGGACCTATCATACAATACAAATCATCAATTATATAGTATGACAAGAAAGTTTTGGTTTTTCAATTTTTTTATCAAGTGAAGTGTGTGTGTGTATGTGTGGTGATTAGAAAACACCTTATTTAGTTTTTAAATACGAACAAAAATAAAACAAAATGACAACACATGAATCAACAAACACAAAAATGAACAAGTACAAATGATGATAAAGTTTAATTTATCCTGTGTTAAGCATGAATATCTATAAGACCTAGTCTAGTCCTCAAGGAGTTAAGGGCATCACATGCTAGGGGTTTAGTAGATATATCTTCCTGTTGATTTTCTATAGCTACATGATGTAGCTCTATATCCCCTTTAGTTATATGGTCTCTAATGAAATGGTACCTCATGTCTATATGTTTGGTTCTTGAATGTTGGATAGAATTCTTTAATATGTAAATGATACTAGTGTTATTGCACATGATTTAAATGGTGCCTATAAATAGTCCAAGATGTAAGATTTATTTTTATCCATATGACTTGTACAACACAACTCCCTACAGTTATATGTTTAGCTTCAATGGTTGATAGGTCTATAGAGTTTTGTTTTCTAATGGATCAGACAACTAAGGAATATACTATGAATTGGTAGGTTTCAGAAGTGCTTTACCAATCAACCCTACATCCTACAAATTTTTAATCAGAATATCTTATGATCTCAAAGGAAGTTCTTTGCCTAGGATATCAGATTCCTAAGTTTTGGGTTCCAAAAAGTAATATAAGAATTCTCTTAACAAACAGTCAAGTGATATTCTTTTAGATCAACAAGAAATCTAGTACATAGATAAACACTTAACTTAATATTAGGTCTGTCATGAGTCAACTAAAGAAGTGATCCAATTATTCCTTTATTTTTCTTATGATCTACTAACTTTCCATTTAGGTCCTTATCTAACTGTATGGTAGAGCTTGTGGGCTTGTATATTATCTCAACATTGTCCATTTTATATTTCTTAAGAGTATCCTTGATGTATTTAAATTGGCTAAGGAAGGTTTCATCATCCAACTACTTTATACTAAATCAAATGAAAATAGTTCAGCTCCCATCATACTTATTTCAAACTCCTCACATATAGTTTTTGAGAATTTATCACAAAGATTTTTATTTGTACATCCAAATAGTATATCATAAACATAGATTTATACTAAGAGTATGTCTTCTCCTTCTTTCTTTAGTAAGAGGGTGGTCTTTGTAAAACCCTTAACAAAAGCTCTATCTATAAAGAATATGCTCAGCCTTTCTACCAGGCTATAGGTGCTTACTTCAATCCATACAGGGCTTTTTTTAGTTTGAAGAAATGATTTGAAAATTTTGAGCTCTTAAAACCTGGGGGTTGCTCAACATATACATCCTTTTTAATTACCCCATTTGAGAAAGCACTGGTAACATCCATTTGATATAACTTAAATCATTTAAAGCAAGCAAATTCTAAGAGCACCCAATGGCTTCTAGCCTAGTTACAGGGGAAAAAGTTTCTTCAAAATAAATCCCTTCAATCTGATTGTACCCCTTAGTTATTAACCTAGCCTTACTCTTTCTGATATGCCAGAGTCATTCATCTTATTCTTAAAAACCTATTTGTCTCCTATAACACTCTGGTCTTTAGTTATACTCACCAACTCCCAAATATCATTCCTAATAAATTGATTTAAATCCTTTTGAATTACTAGGATTTAGAATTCATCATATAAGGCTTGATCTGTGTTTGTGGGTCCTATCATGGAGATAAATACAAAATGACTAACCTCCTTCCTAAGTCTATGCCTTATTCTAACACCTTCAAATGGGTTTTCTAAGATTAGTTCTTTAGGATGACTAGAAGAATATCTCCAATCTCTAGATTAAAACTCCTTTGGTTTTACTCTATCTCATATAATAATGGCTTCTACCCCTTAAATGACCTCTACTTCCTCCTCTTCATATTAAGATTTATAGATCCTATCTTATTCATCAAACACAACATGGGTAGACTCTTTAACTACTAAGGTTCTCTTATTAAAGATTATAAAGGCCTTCCCTATAGATGAATAACCTAATAAGACTTCTTATCAAATGTTGGATCAAATTTTCCTAAGGGTGATTTTCTATTAATTAAGATAAAGCATTTACATCCAAAGATAAATAAGTGGGAAAGATTGGGTATCCTATCCTTATGGAGTTCACAGGGTGTCTTATTTAACTTGGATCTAACTTTCACCCTATTCAAAATATAACAAGCAATCTTCACTACTTCTATCCAAAAGTATCTAGGGAGAGTGTATTTAGATAGTTTTGCCCTAGTAGCTTCTACTAAGGTTCTATTTTTTCTCTCATCTATTCCATTCGGTTGAGGGGTCCTAATGGGAAAGAAGTTATATTCTATACCTATCTCTTGACATAAGGATTCAAACATATCAATTTTAAATTCTCCATCATGATCACTATGAATGGTTAAAATTTCACATCCTAATTTCCATTGAATCCAAGTGGAGAAAGTTCTAAATTTCTCAATTGACTCACTCTTATGTGCTAAGAATCTAATACAAGTAAATCTATAGTAGTAATATAGTATTACAAATTCATATGTCTTCCCTCCTAGGTTGTCTATACTAAATGGTCCAAATTGGTCCATGTGAAGGATTTCTAGTGACCTAAAGGTGTTAATGTCCTTCATTAAATAAAATGAAAGCTTTACTTATTTTTTTAGTTGTCAGGCATCACATTGGTTGTCCTTAGTGAAGTCTAACTTATGTATGCCTCTAATTGGGTCTTTTTGAGTAATCTTCTTAAGAGTTTTCATATTCGCATGACATAGTATGCTATGCCATAGATAAGAATCATCAACTATTATTTTCAAATATATAGAATTTGAATTTCCAATACATTTTAAGTCTAGCATGTAAAAATTATTCATTTATTTTTCTTTAGCATAATTTTTTCATTTAAACTAATTATGCATTTTTCAGAAAGAAATTTAATGTCAAACCCTTTATCACATAAGTGACTAATGCTCAGTAAAGTATGCTTTAAGTCATCAACAAAAAGAACATTTTTATTTATAAAGATTTTAGCATTTCTAATTATACCTAAGCCACCAGTTTCCTAGTGGTGTTATCTCCTAGTATCACCTTGCCTTCTAACCAGACCTCCAGTTTGATGAACTTCTTCATATCACCAGTCATGGGTCTTGAGTATCCACTGTCCAAGTACCACATGCTTTCACTAGGCCTTTTATGAGAGTACTCCTACAATGTCATTCAAAGGCTAGATTTGAGAACCCAAGTGAGTTTGGGTTCCATCTTATGCTTGAATGAATGAGGTGAATGCATGCTACACTATTATGATGTAATTTAAGTCTCCACACTAGATGCATTCTATGGTGGATTGTGCAAGCACGGGCTATGTGACCTAACATGCCATAAGAGTAACACCTAATGCCAGGAAATGGATTTACTAATGTATGTGAGTTATGGTGCCTTCTCCTAGGTTTATGTGATACCTGATATAATGCAGACTTATGAAATTGTTCTAAGGTAGGTGGTGGTTTTTAGTTTTCAAGTGTAGTTAGTTTTGCATCCAAAAATTTATTTGTACTTTCAAGAATCTATATTTCAAGTTTCAATGCATGCTCCCTACCATCTATTTATAGTTCAGATTCTTTTAATACTTTGTATGCTTTCTCTAGTTCAAGATGAGATGTTTTCAAGGACTTGTGTGCATTAGTTATATCGATATGCTTCTTATTTAAGACATCATACTCACCAAACAAGGTCATATGATCATTATCTAAATTATAATGCTCAATAATTAAACTAGCATGCTCTTTTTCCAAAGTAGATGATTCAATATTAGGACTAGCATGCATCCATTTCAGCTTCCTATACAAATCTTAAATATTTTTAGAATTAATGAGTAATTCATCATAAAAATTGACATATCTCATCTTGATCTAATTAATTAAGATTATTGTTAGACATAAGCCACAAGTTTATTACCACATCCTTTGCTTCTAATTTTAAAGATTCCGAGGAAGAGTTGTCCAAAAAGCTTTTTTTATCTTTTGCTTTCCCCTCTTAAACTTTGGCTTCTCTTCACCTTTCTTCTTGATTGCATGAGTCTTCATGTTGAGACAGTCAGTTCGGAGGTGGCTTGGTTTCTTGCACTCAAAGTAAATAATTTTAGAAAAAAACTTTAATATTTTTATTGCTTTTACCTTTGCTCCAATGCTATTGATGACTCCAAGACTACTCTGTCATTAACGCAAAGTCATCTTCCTCCTCCACTGCAGAACTATTATTATATGAGTCATTTGCTTTTAGTGCTAAAGTTTTCTCCTTCTTCTTTTCTACTACATCCCTTTTCCTTTGACTCACTCATTGCTTATAGGTAATGAGTTACCCAATCAAATTGTCAATCGAGTATAAGTCTTTAGATTCAATAATTATAGTTATTTTTGCATCATAAGAATTAGGTAAAAAGCATTGAATCTTATTGAGTTTTTTAGAATTTATAAGTTCTCAACCTAAAACATTCAAGGATGTGACTATTTGCTTAAACATAATATATACTTTAAAAATTAATTCACTAGGTTTCATGCAAATTAGTTCATAGTCATGAAGCAGGATAAGTAACCTAGACTATTTTACTTCACTAGTTCCTTCGTAGGTTATGTATAGTTTATCTCAAATATATTTTCCAGTGGTACAAGTGGATACAAGCATAAAATCTTAATATTTCAATGCATACAAGAAACAATTTAAACATTTTTCATTTAGTTGGGCTAAATTCTTATCCTCATTACTCCATTCATTAAATAAAAGTTTAATTTTGATGTCATTCACAAGACACAAATGTGCAGATGATCCTTTTGGGACAAAGATCCATATGCAATAACCTATTAAATATAAAAAAAGGTAGACATGTAAATTTTCCAAAAGTTAAAAGGTATATTATCAAATAAAGGTGGACGGGTTATTGAATAACCCTTTGTAGTGTTATGATTACCAAAATGAGCCATTGGTCATTTTTCAAAAGTTTCCTAAGATCTTATTTTTGAAACCATCTCTAATACCCCATGAAATTTTAAGTAGGTTATGGGACCTTAATGAGCTAGCCTGAGCACCAAGAGGGAAATGAATTAGTTATTTAAAAAATCTTAAACAGGATTATCTTTTTTAAGTGATTTTATAAAACTTAAAATAAAGAACTTGATCAATTGATGTAAGAATATTGAAAAATATATTTTTTTTCTTCTCTAATTCTTTCTCTGAATTAGTTTTTTGTTTAAAAAGGTCTTCAACCTGTAAAGAGCCTAAGCTACGGTTAATAAAATTCAAATTTTACAATCTTTCTAGTTCTTAGTGCATTCAATTCATTTCTTAGTATATTTTTAAATAAAATCAAGATGTAACTTTCACATTAAGAGAAAATTTATTAAAATTAATTGATTCTTCTTAAAATATCAACACCACCTCCACCTGATCAAAGTTTATTATGTGTGTTCTATTTTGTTTTTTATGTGTATTCATTCTTTTTGATAATGTCAAAGGGGGAGAATGTGTTTGACTAGTTGTATTTGGGTTTAAGCTGCATATATTCATCTTATATTTGCATTAATTTATCTATTATTTAGGTTCTAAAATTTTTTATTTTTTTGTTTATTTATATGTTAAAAAAATGAAAAAGATAAAAAAGAAACTTTTTTAATTTCCTCTATTTTTAATATAATTATCTTAGTGAATGGGAGATTAGGAAAAAATGTTTTTTATTTTACAAATTCAATTAGTAATATTTGTCATCATAAAAAAGAAGGAGATTATTTACAACTCAAGCTCACAAGTTCCTATTTTTGATGATAACAAATATTATGGCTCATATATTATTATCTACTTGTATTTGTAATATATTTTAGTTTGTGTGTGTATTAAATTTTCAGAACCACCATGCATTGTCTAATGATAATTGAAGGCTCATGATTGGGTAAAATATGTTATGATGTAATAATTTTTGTAATATTCATGGGACAATACCTAATCATCCCAAATGAAATACCATAATTTTTTATTTTAATCATCCCAGATGATCCTCAATATCATGCTAGACAATCTATATAAATTTGAACTGATCATGCTAGACTATCCAAAGATCATCTAGGGCTATTAGGTCAAATTTTGCACATCATACTTGACAATCCTGCCATTATGTAAGATGATATTTGGTGCTAGAATTGAGTTTTTAGGATTTTTTAAAGCCCTCTATTTAAGTTTTGTTAAGAAACTTGGTAAGTGTCTTGGGCAGCCATTATGTCTTCATTATTCTGAAGAAAACTTGAAGTGAGAAATTTAAAGGGAGAGAGGAAAGGGTGGAGTTTGAGAGGGAGAAGATCCTTGGGGGGGTTTCAAGGGAGAGTGGAGGGGATTTCATATGGTTGCTTCGGTAAGCTTAAACTTTAGTACCAGCCGATTTAAGGTTTGGCTTGAGGGAAGAGTTGAGAAGAAGAAGATGGCTTTAGTGTCAAAGGACCCGACTACTCCGCTGCACCGGTGAAGGTGGATGTGATTTTGTAAGAGCTTCTCCACCTAGCTTTGGGGGTTAAAGGAGAGTCACTAAAGGTTTAATGGAGTACTCGGAGGTTATCTCTATGTAGTGGACGTAGGTCATGTTGGAGCAAACCAATATAAATCTGATATGTTCTTTCTAATTTTATTTTTTTGCATTTTATTTATTTATTTATTTATGATATAACTGCTTGGTTGAAAATATGTGATTGATATTATGTTGTATTAATTATCTATTTTTAGATGTTGAAAAAACTTTAAGAAGGAGGTTTTTTCTTTTTATAGAAAGGATATTTTTTAAATTACCAATTCACCTCCCTCTTGGTTAGCCTTAAGATTAGTTCTTTAGGGTTTAACAACCCTCATAAACTTGTAAGTAGTATCAGAGTGGCATTCATAAATTAAGTTTTAGAAAACTTAAAAAAAAATTAATGACTAATGTTTGTAATCGTAATATTGTCAAATGATATTCAATTACTTAACCATCTTTATTTGAAAAAATCACTTTTAATTTTTAGAAGATTTGCATGTCTACTTTCTTGTAATAAATTGATTATCAAATATGACATATGATTCAAATTAGTTATTTTATACCGTCACGTATTATAGATGGAGTCAAAATTGATATTTCTTTTCTAAATGGAGTAAAGTAGAATAAATTAATGCTTAATTGAATGCTAAATGCTTAAATTGTTTTTCTATGCTTTGAATTCTCAAGATTATATCTTAATCTTCACATGCACTACTGACAATGAAATTTGGCATATAGTAACACACTACATACAAAGGTACTAGTGAAATCAAACAATTCAGGTTGAACATTTTAATGTGTGATTATGAACTATTTTGTATGAAATCTTATGAGATTATTATAGACATGTATACTAGATTTACATAAATAGTGACATCATTTCATGCCTTAGGTAAAGAACTTCCAAACTTTAAATTAATAAATAAAATTCTATGTTGTCTACATAATAAGTTTGATGCCAAAGTAATTACTATTTATGAATCAAAAAATTTGAATGAATATTCTATTGATAATATGATTGGCTCACACATTGCCTATGAGCAAAGTTTGAGTCAAAAGCTTTTAGATGCATGTGAAACTATAGTGGTAAAAGTTGAAGACATGGATAAAAGTGACTTAGTAGATGTTGAGAGTAAAGAGATAACATCAATTACAAGAAAATTTGAAAATCTATTAAAGCACAAGCATCAACATAAACAAAAGTGGAATAAAGGTAAAAATGATAAGAATGTTATGATTTCCTCTATTGTTATTGGTTTTGGGTGTAGGAAATCTAAACATATTAAAAATTAGTGAGCTAAAGTAAAAACTCTTCGAATAAAGAAAATGGTAAAAATAAACAAAATGTAATAAGGGAAAGTAATAAAAACAAAAAATCTCCTAGGCATACCTAGTTTCTGAGTCATCAGACCAGGAGCTAGATAATGAGGTATAAAGTTTTATTTGCATGGTTATGTGTTGTAGTTTATGCATGCGTACATGTTCTTTATTTTGTTTTGTTCATTAAATATTTTTGTGTTATTTTTTATGCTTTTTATTAGTAATCATTTTATTTTATTTTTCATGTATATTTTTATGATTTATCTCTAATCAACACACACAAATCACTTTTCACATTGTATTTACATAAGAGAGTAAATTCACTTCTCTCAAATTTTTTTAATAAAACTTTTACCTCTATTTTACTTAAAAATTTTAAGTGATGATTGGATTTTCAAAATTATTAGATGAAGAAATTTTAGGTTTATGTCTCTCCTTCTCATTTTCTTAATCAGGCTATTGCACTTTTAAATCAAAAACTACATCAATTTAAGAATTATACTTTTAAAATTAAATCATTTTTATTATCATGTATTTCTTTTTCTCATAGGAATACTTTGCAAGCTAATGAATCCTCTTCATAATTTTCTTAATCCAGCTGTTCGTTTTTATCATTGGATCAATTTTTTTTTTGAAATTTTAAAGATTAAGAAAGGAAGTATGATTACAAAAATGAAAAGACACAAAATGAGGCCAAAATGAAAAGATGCACAATGTACCCCAAAATTAAAAGATGCACAAATGTGTATAAAAAATCAAAAGATGTGCAAAATATACTAAAAACTGATAAAGAGGCATAAAATGAGCCCACAATAAGTTAACTTACCTTTCTTATATTTTTAAATCTTAGGAAAAATATGTGCCTAAATCATACGTTCGATACTTGAGTTTGAAAATCATTATTTATGACTCACCATTTCTACATTGATATTCTATTAAATATATTTCATGTAAAAAGATTGAAAGATATATTTTTTTCTTCTCTAATTCTTTTTCTAAATTAGTTTTTTGTTTAAAAATGACTTCAACCTGTAAAGAGCCTAAGCTAGGATTGATAAAATTCAAATTTGCAACCTTTCTGAATCTTAGTGTAGTCAATTCATTTCTTCCTATATTTTCAAATAAAATCAAATGATAACTTTCTCATTTTGAGACAATTTGTTAAAATTAATTAATTCTTAAAAAATATCAGCACCACCTCCTCCTGATCAGTGTAAGTTATGTGTGTTTCATTTTCTTTTTTATGTGTATCCCTTCTTTTTGAAATTATTAAAGGGAGAGAATGTGTTTGGCGGGTTGTATTTGAGTTTAAGATACATATGTTCATCTTATATTTGTATAAATTTATCTATTTTTTAGGTTCTAAAAGTTTTTTTTTTATTTATATGTTTAAAAAAATAAAAAAAGAAAAAAAAAAACAAACTTTTTTTTGTTTCCCCTATTTTTAATATAATTATCTTAGTAAGGGGAGATTAAGAGAAAATATTTTTTAATTTTTCAAATTCAACTAGTAATTTTTGTCATCATAAAAAAATGATGAGATTATTACAACTTGAGCTTAAGAGTTTATGTTTTTAATGATAACAAATATTGTGGCTCACATCCTATTATGTTCTTGTATATGTAATATATTTTTATTTATATGTTTACTAACTTTTCAAAAACATCATGTGCAATCCAACAAAGATTGAAGGCACTAGATTGGGTAGAATAGGTTATGATGTAATAATTTTTGTAATATTCATTGATGTATTTTTTATTTCTTGGGTCAACTCTTATAAGGGTGTATGATTGCTTGGTGACCATGCACACACAAACCCAGGGGAGTGAGATTGAGTCCAAACTATAAGTTAAATTTTTGAACTAGTTGTACTGTACAATTTATATTATACTGTATGATAAGCTCTTCTAATTAATCATACTAGATGATTTAGATCATCTAGGTTGATTAGTTATGATCATGAAAAATAGATGCCAATCATAATTTAAGAAAGGTTTTAAATTTCATATATTATTCTAATTATATAAGATGATGTACATCATAATGAACAATCTATAATAATCATGTCTAAATTAATCCTCTGATTAGGGGACAAATTATGGTTAACTTGTTCAATCTGATAGTCTAGAATGATCAATGAAGATTGTACTTGATGACCTGAGAGGTACATGGGATGATATTTGATCATCCTAGATGAATTACCATAATTTTTCTTCTAATTATCCCAAATAATCCCCAATATCATACTGGATGATCTGTAAAAATTTCAGATGAACGTGCTGGATTATTCTGAGATCATTCAAGACTGTCAGGCCAAATTTTGCATATTATATTGGATGATCCTACGATTGTATAGGATAATATTTGGTGTTATAATTAAGTCATTTATTTAAGATTTGCATGACATTTAACAAATGTCTTTGATAACCATTGTGAACGTTCGTTCTTCTAAAGAAAACTTGAAGAGAGAACTTGAGGGAGAGAGGAAAGGATGGATTTTGAGATGGAGAAGAACCTTGGAGGGGGTTTCAAGGGAGTGTGGAGGGGATTTCATATGGTTTCTCTAACAAACTTGCACTTTAGTACCATCAGATTTAAGGTTCAGCTTGAGGGAAGTTTTGAGAAGAAGAAAATCTTTTTAGTGTTAAAAGACACG
The DNA here is from genome assembly GCA_016618105.1 of Dendrobium huoshanense. Classification (NCBI taxonomy): domain Eukaryota; kingdom Viridiplantae; phylum Streptophyta; class Magnoliopsida; order Asparagales; family Orchidaceae; genus Dendrobium; species Dendrobium huoshanense. The sequence continues at coordinate 41,106,188 of CM028360.1, forward strand.
GCTACTCCATCGCACTGAGGAAGGTGGAAGTGATTTTGTAAGAGCTTCTCCAATTAGCTGTGGGGGCTAAAGGAGAGTCACTAAATGTTTAGTGTAATACTAGGAGGGTGCCTCTAGAGAGTGGATATAGGTCAGGTTGGACCGAATTATTATAAATCTGGTGTGTTATTTTTAATTTTATTTTTTTGCACTTAATTTTTTTATTTATTTTTGATATAACTGCTTGGTTGAAAATTTGTGATTGATATTTGTTGTATTGATTATTTTTTTTTCGGTGTTGAAAAAGTATTAGGAATGAGATTTTTTTCTTTTTGTTTAAAGAAGGCTTCTTAAATTACTAATTCAACCCTCTCTTAGTTAGCCTCAGAACTAGTTTTATAAGGTTTAAAAACACTCATGAACTTTCACTGTATGTTTTGTAATTAGGGCTTCCAAGTTTATGATTTTAAAGGTAACAAATATTATTGATTTCCATTTTTTTCTCCTAGTATTTGTAGAGCACATTTATTTGTGTGTTGACTAATATGTTAGGTACACCATCCATAATTCCTTAATGATTTAGGGATTGAGATTGAGTAGAATATGAGGTCTGGTGATTGAATATCCTTCCGCAAATGATATATTTTCAAATAAAGGAGGTCTGGTGATTGAATATCCTTCCACAACAATACGATTCGAAAAATTAGCCATGGATCGAAAATCAAAAGCTTTTAAAAACTTATTTTATGAATATGGCTCTGATACCACTTGAGAGTTTGTTAGGGATGTTAAGCCCTATAGAACTGGCCCAAGGCTAACAAAGAGAGAGGTGAATTGGATAACGTTAAAACCAAAGATAAAACTCAACCAAAAATACCACAAACAAAGTGCGGAAGAAAAATAAATGCGGAAGCGATAATAAGAAAAGAACATACCGAATTTATAGTGGTTCTGTCAAACCTTGACCTACATCCACTCCTTGGAGGCGCCCTCCAAGTATTGCACTAAACCAAGTGTATCTCTTTTATCCCCCACAGCTAGGCGAAGAAGCCCTTACAAAATCACTTCCACCTTCCCCGGTGCGGTGGAGTCGCTGGGTCCTTTGACACCAAAGAGATCTTCTTCTTTGGTGAACTTACCTCAAGACAAGCCTTGAATCCGATGGTACTAAAGTGCGAGTTCGCCGGAGCAATCGTGTGGATCCCCCACCACACTCCCTTGAGTTCCTCCCCTTCACAGGATCTTCTCCCTCTCAAACTCCACCATTTTCTCTCTCCCTATCAAGATCTCTCTCCAAGTTTTCCCCCCAAGAACGAAGCTACAATGGCTGCCAAAGACATTTACAAAGTGCCTTGTCATAGCTTAAATAGAAGAGTTAAAAATGAGCTCATTAATGCAAGTTGCCGACATTATCGTCCAGGGCATATCATCCTGGCCGATTAGTTTAAATTCAGCTCAACGACCTGGGACGATTTGGGATGATCAGAAGAAAATTGGTTATATTGTCCTGGCCGATATTACGATTGTCCAGGCCGATTAGTTTAAAACCGATTTCAATCATCCTGATCATCACCCTGAATTCGAGCTGTCCGATGTAGATCGTCCAGGACATCGTCCCGGCCGATGTGATCGTATAAATCAACCATTAATGCTTTCCAAAGATACCAGATTAATTTAGGCATAATTGAGTTAGATCGGCCTGGACGATATAAATATCATCCTGGCCGATTTCCTAAAACAAAGAATTCCTAAACTGATTATGGCGGTTGATTCTTTCTGAATTAAGACTATCGTCCTGGCCGATACATGTACCATTCAGGCCGATATCAATGACAGCTGCCTTAATGAGGATGCCCTAATTATGGTTTTTGATTTTGGACATATCATCCAGGACGATAAAAATATCATCCCGATCGATATTACCAAAAATAGAAATCTTGTAGGGAATAATAGGAAATCTTCCAAGATACAAATCAACAAATCCCACACCAAATACAACAGACTCAATAAAGAAAAAAGATTACAAACTAACACAGACCTAGTCTACCCAATCTTGAGCTGGTTCCAAATTGCAGTCTGATCGTGTTGACCTGAAACGTTAGCACAAATGGCAATCGTAGAGAAATAAGGAATGTTTGCTATCATCAAAATCATAAACCATTTATCTGCAACAATCTCCTCCTTTTTTATGATGGCAAACAATTCAATTTGAATTTTCAAAACGAACAATTTTTTCTAATCTCCCCCTCACTAGAATAACACTTTTAAAAAATAGGAGAGATGAAAATATTTTTGTTGTTTTTAGTTTTTTAAAAACAAGATACAAATACGATAACAGTACAAAAATTCAATAATACATTCTCTCCCTTTGACATTATCAAAAAGAGAGGAGGCACAAACAAAAGCAAAACGAATAAAAGAAAAAAAGAAAACGTTTCCTGATCGAATGAAAAACAAATATTCTTAAAATGAGAAAGTTACCTCTTGGTTTTAATCAAATACTTAGTAGAATTGGATTGACAATGCATAGCCCAGAAAAGGTTAGAAATTCATAATTTGATAATCCAAACTCATTCTTTTAAAGGCTCAAAAATGTTTTATTCCAATATCCAAATCAAGGAATAAACAGGAAAAAGAAACATTAATTTTTCAAAACTCCTTTCAAAAAACATATCTAATAGAAGATCAATGCACGAATTACTGAATCAGGAACCAAGATTTTCAAGCACAAGTTTTGAACATATCAATGATTTTCTTAAGTTTTTAGTATTATAAGAAAAAAATAAGCATATTTTTTGTGGGCACATTTTATCCCCTTTATCACTTGAATGGCTCTTTGAGCATCTTTTAATTTTTAATACACTTTATATATTTTTTTTCAATTTGGCGTCATTGCGCATCTTTTGGTTTGGCATCATTGGCCACTTTTTTTTTTAATTATTTTCAAAAAATATGCTTTCTTTCTTATATTTTTAAAACCAAAGTAAACCCAAATTATTGACAACACGAACAACTTGATTATGAAAATTTTATGCTGGATTCAACAATCTTGCAAAAGCTTCCTATGCGATAGAAAAATGTAGGGAGATAAAAAAAATAGTTTCAAAATCCAATTTAAAATATGATAAAGATTTTGAATCAAAAGTAAAATAACCTCTTTAAGAAGAGAGAAAGAGAAACAAAAATACGAGTTTTCTTCCTTTGACTATTTTAGGGAAGTCAAACGCAACTTACCAAAGATTTCAAAAAAAAAAGGAAATAGATTTTTCATTTTTAGAAAAGTGAATGTGTGTGTTGATCAGAGAAAAACTTTCACGAAAAAAAAATTCAAAAAATAAAACAAAACTAAAAAACAAAAATAAAAAAAGAAAAACACTAAAACACAACAAAAAAATACGAAAGGCTCTTAACCATTATCTCTCTCCTGGTCCGATGCTTCAGAGACCATATCTTCCCATGAGATTTTTTGCTTTTGATTATTTCCCCAGTTTAAATTTTGCTTCGCCTTGCCCTTTTCTTTTGTAGGAAGAATTCTTAAATTAGGGCACTGATTTTTTTATATGTCCAGGCTTCCTGCATCGAAAGCAAATAACATCAGAAGAAATATGGAAATCCTTATCACTTTTACCTTTTTTCACTTTTGCTTATGCTTAGGTGAGCTTTGTGATTTGCTTGACACGTCATTGCCTTCGTCACCAACTAGGCTATCTCTTTCTGTATCTCCAGCTTTTAGAACAATAGTTTCACCTGCATCCAAAAGTCTTTGACCCAAACTTTGCTCGTAGGCAATGAGTGAGCCAATCAAATTATCAATAGAATAATTATTCAAATCTTTTGATTCATAAATAACAACAACTTTGGCATCAAATTTTTCAAGTAAACAACGAAGAATTTTATTGACTTTTTTAAAAATTGAAAAATCTTTTCCTAAAGCATGTAATGAGTTTACAATTTGAATGAATATGGTATACATGTCTAAGATCGTTTCAAAATATTTCATGGAAAATAATTCAAAATCATGCATTAACAAATTCAACTTGGATTACTTGATTTCACTAGTGCCTTCGTATATGGTGTGTAGTTTATCGCAAACTTTCTTACCAGTAGTGCACGTGGATACTAACAAAAAATCTTCAGAATTTAAAGCACAGAAAAAATAATTTAAAGATTTTACATTCAGTTGAGCATTCAGTTGTTCTTCCTTATTCCATTGATTAAAAGGAATATCAGTTTTAACTTCATTAACAATATATGACAGTGATGAATAACCAGTTAAAATCATATGGCACATGCGAAAATCAATCGATTGCAAGAAAATAGACATGCGAGTTTTCCAAAAAATTCAAATGATATATTTTCAAATAAAGAAGGTCTGGTGATTGAATATCCTTTCGCAACATTACGATTCGAAAAATTAGCCATGGATCGAAAATCAAAAGCTTTTAAAAACTTATTTTATGAATACGGCTTTAATACCACTTGAGAGTTTGTTAGGGATGTTAAGCCCTATAGAACTGGCCCAAGGCTAACAAAGAGAGAGGTGAATTGGATAACTTTAAAACCAAAGATAAAACTCAACCAAAAACACCACAAACAAAGTGCGGAAGAAAAATAAATGCGGAAGCGATAATAAGAAAAGAACATACCGGATTTATAGTGGTTCAGTCAAACCTTGACCTACATCCACTCCTTGGAGGCGCCCTCCAAGTATTGCACTAAACCAAGTGTCTCTCTTTTAGCCCCCACAGCTAGGCGGAGAAGCCCTTACAAAATCACTTCCACCTTCCCCGGTGCGGTGGAGTGGCCGGGTCCTTTGACACCAAAGAGATCTTCTTCTTTGGTGAACTTACCTCGAGAGTAGCCTTGAATCCAATGGTACTAAGGTGCGAGTTCGCCAGAGCAACTGTGTGGATCCCCCACCACACTCCCTTGAGTTCCTCCCCCTCACAGGATCTTCTCCCTCTCAAACTCCACCCTTTCCTCTCTCCCTTTCAAGCTCTCTCTCCAAGTTTCCCCCACAACAACGAAGCTACAATGGCTGCCAAAGATACTTACAAAGTGCCTTATCATAGTTTAAATAGAAGAGTTAAAAATGAGCTCATTAATGCAAGTTGTCGACATTATCGTCCAGGATGATAGGCCCATCCTGGCCGGTTAGTTCAAATTCAGCTCAACGGCCTAGGACGATTTGGGACGATCAGAAGAAAATTGGTTATATCGTTCTGGCCGATATCACGATTATGTAGGTCAATTAGTTTAAAACTGATTTAAATCATCCTGATCATCGCCATGAATTCGAGCTGTCCGATGTAGATTATCCAGGACATCGTCTCGACTGATCAGGCGATCGTCCCGCCCAATGTGATCGTATCAATCAACCATTAATGATTTCCAAAGATACCAGATCAATTTAGGCATAATTGAGTTAGATCGGCCTGGACGATATAAATATCATCCTGGCCGATTTCCTAAAACAAAGAATTCCTAAACTGATTATGGCGGTTGATTCTTTCTGAATTAAGACTATCGTCCTGGCCGATACATGTATCGTCCAGGCCGATATCAATGATGGCTGCCTTAATGAGGATGCCCTAATTAGGGTTTCTGATTTTGGATATATCATCCAGGATGATATAAATATCATCCCGGCCGATATTACCAAAAATATAAATCTTGTAGGGAACAACAGGAAATCTTCTAAGATATAAATCAAAAGATCCCACACCAAATACATCAGACTCAAGAAAGGAAAAAGATTACAAACTGACACAGACCTAGTCTACCCAATCTTGAGCTGGTTCCAAATTGCAGTCTGATCGTGTGGACCTGAAACGTTAGCACAAAAGGCAATCGTAGAGAAATAAGGAATGTTTGCTATCATCAAAATCATAAACCATTGATCCGTAATATAATAGATTATGTTAAATGAGTTTATAATTTTCCTTTATTTATTTTTAATGTCTTGAGTTAAGTCTTATAAGGGTGTATGTTAGCCTAGTGACCATGCAAACACACACAAAAGGAGCAAACATGATTTTAATTATTTTAATTTTTTGTATATTATACTGTATAATATGGATTATACTGTATGATCACGTGTTAAAAAAATTAATTAAAATATTTTATTTTGTTTTTTTGAAAAAATATTTTTGAAGGATAACTAATCATACAGTACTAACACTATATCGTACTAAACGATTTGTTATAATTAGAAAGCCCCCGTCCATTAAATTATACAAAACTTTCAATTTAAAAAGGTATTTTAATCATACTATACAAACGTAATTGTACTATGTGATGTTTAAAATATTACCAAATTTAATCATGTAATTAGTTAATGGAATCTATTTAATTTTGATATTTTGATCATACTTTATGAACTAGATCATATTGTATGATCAACAGAAATGATTTTGGTCATCCCAAGATTCATCCTGGATGAACTGCATTTTAGTTAAACTAATCGTACTATATAAGCAGTCATTCGTACTGATGATTGCATATTACTAACATATCAAATTTTACACATTGTATTGGATGATCCTGTGATTATACTATACGATCTTTGATGGTTGAATTATTTTTTTTGGGTTTTTTTAAGCCCTTAATTTAATCTTTCTTTAAAGACATTATAAGTGTCTTACGCATGCATTGAGTCATCATTCTTTTGGAGGAAACTTAAAGAGAAAACCTTGAAAGGGAGAGAGGAAAGGGGGGCATTCGAGAGGGAGAAGATCCTTGTGTGGTTTAAGGGAGGAGTTTTGAGGGGGTTTCACAAGGTTGTTCTGGCGAGTTTGAGAAAAGTTTTATTTTTCCAAAAAAAAATTATTTTTCCTATTTTTTAATATAATTTTTTTAATGATGGGGAGTTTAGGGGAAAATATTTTTAGTTTGCAAATTCAACCTTTAGTATTTATCATCATAAAAAATGGTAAGATTGTTAGAACTTAAAGCTTCTAAGTTTATGATTTTAATAATAATAAATATTATTGATTACCTCTTTATGTCTAATAGTATTTATAGAGCATATTTATTTATGCGCTGACTAACATCTCTAGTACACGATGCACCGTTCTTTGAAGATTTGGGTTTCAAGATTAATTAGAATATGCTGTGTTAAATGAGTATGTAATTTTTATTTATTAATTTTTAATTTTTGGAGATAAGTCTTGTAAGGGTGTATGTTAGCCTGGTGACCGTGCACATATACATAAGGGGAGCAAAATTCATTTTAAATATTTTAATTTTTTTGTGCATCGTACTGTATGATATGGATCATACTATTCAATCTAGTGTTACATAAATTAATAAAAAAAATTCTTTTTTCTAGGAAAAAATATTTTTAAAAGATAATTAATCGTACAATATGAACACCACATCGTACTGGATGATCTGTTATAACTAGAAAGTGTTTGAATAGTTGCTATTTGAATAATTTATATTTGTGCAACTTATGTAGTTTTGATGATTCCAAACATTATTGTTCAAATATATAGTTATCTCCTAACAATTTTAGAAGATTTGCATTTGCTCTTGTGTGTACTAACATTTCAGGAAAATCAGACTCCAGACTACGATAACTTCAAATCAAATTCAACATGAGATATTTTGTTTATTTGAAGTTTGCATTTTCTTTGAATTAGTTTTGAAAGGGAGTGATTGTAATTGAGTGAATAAAATCTCACACACACAAATAAGGAGATCTTAAAATTCTATACTGATCGTACAGGATGATATTTATCGTACTGGACGATCTGTCAGTTATCTCCTATTGAGCACTTGGAACGAATAGGAACTTGCTCGAGAAAAATATTTCTAAGTCTTATTCGTCCAGGAAAAATTTTATTATCGTCCCGGACGATGGGTTCTCTGTAAAAGTTTCGTCCAGACGAATTTTATCATCGTACGAGACGACCAGTCCTCTGGAAAATTTTCGTCCCGACAAAAATAAATATCGTACCGGACGATCAGCTCTCTGGAAAATTTTCGTCCAGACGAAAACAAATTATCGTCCGCGGCGATTGGTCCTCTGGAAAATTTTCGTCCAGACGAAATAAATAATCGTCCAGGACGATCGGCTCTCTGGAAAATTTTCGTCCAGACGAACATATTTTCGTCCAAACGATTAACCGACTTGGAACAGTTTTCAGCTGTTTCTAGAACCGACCTTGTAATAACCGTACGTACTGGACGAACCTAATTCGTACAGGACGATCAGCTGTACGAAGTCATTTCGTACACATATATGAATTGGGTCGTTTCAGATCGTTTAAGTTAAATCGTCCAGGACGATCCAGGATCGTACAGGACGATCCACTGCATACAGAATTGGAAACTTACAGTTTTTGGGTGGTTTTTCATGTCTTTTGTATAAATAGTCCAAATTAGACTGCCACCCAATCTTTTTGTCATTTGATCTTCGTGCCTCTTGAGAGAATAGCCAAGGAGAGAGTGGAAGTGAGCATTCAAAGGAGGATTCCTACCATTGGAGCGAGAAGGCTTCACTTGGATTACTAAGGTAAGAGTCTCTACTTGTGAAATTGGATTTCTTCACTCTTTTCTTTCTTCCTTCTAGATTCTTGTGAGAAGATCAGTCAAGGAGATCCGGTTCTCTGCCGACACTTGGAGAGTGTGAACAGACGAAGGGTTCTCTGCCCACACTAGGAGAGTGTAAAAGGACGAAGGTTCTCTGCCTACACTTGGAGAGTGTGAACAGCCGTAGGGTTCTTTGCCCACACTAGGAGAGTGTAAAAGGACGAAGGTTCTCTGCCTACACTTGGAGAGTGTGAACAGTAGTAGGGTTCTCTGCCCACACTAGGAGAGTGTAAAAGAACGACGGTTCTCTGCCAGCACTGTGGATTGTGTAAAAAAACGACGGTTCTCTGCCGCACCGGGTAGTGGTGAAAAGAGTGTTTTGTACAGGCTTCTCCGCCTTGCTGTGGGTGCTAAAGGAGAGTCACTTTGTGGTATTAGTGCAACACTCAGAGGGTGCCTCTGAGGAGTGGATGTAGGTCTGGTTATAGACCGAACCACTATAAATCTGGTGTCATTTACTTTATTGCTTTTACGTTTCTGCACTTTAAATTTCAGTTTTAACAACTCTGTGGTTGAAAAACATTTTTCTACAAACTTTAAAAGAAAATTTTATTTCGGTTCAACTTTATCATTAAGAGGGTTTAAAATTTTTTAAAACTACCAATTCACCCCCCTCTTGGTAGCCGTGGGACATTTACTTAGGCTTAACAACCTAATTACTGGACTCAACAAGTGGTATCAGAGCCTAGTTTCAAAATCATAAGTTTGAACTACTTTTTGATTAACGTAGATGGCTACATTTGGAAACCGAAACACACCTGAGGGTTACTCTATCACTAGACCTCCACTGTTTGACAATATTCCTTTTGATTTTTGGAAAACACGCATGTCTACTTTCTTACAGTCACTTGATTATCGCATGTGGATACTAGTCCAAGAAGGTTACTCAAAACCAACTAGATTAGTTGATGGAATTAGGGTAGATACACCCTATGTAGATTGGACTATAGAAGAACATGACTTAGCACAATTAAATGCGAAATGTTTAAATAGTTTCTTTTGTGCTTTAAAATCTGAAGACTACATGCGAGTTTCCACTTGTAAAAGCAGAAAAGACATATGGGATAGACTTTGTATTACTTATGAAGGGACAAATGAGGTTAAGCAATCAAGACTCAATATCTTGTTACATGACTACGAATTATTTCGCATGAAACCTAATGAATCTATATCTGACATGTACACAAGATTCACTCAATTGTCACCTCTTTGCATGCACTTGGTAGGGAATTAACAAATGCTGAAATGGTTAATAAGATTCTTCATTGTTTACCTACTGCATATGATGCTAAAATTACTGCAATTACAGAGTCTAAAGATCTGAACATTTATTCAATTGACAATCTTCTTGGTTCACTCATTGCTTACGAGCAAGGAGTAAGTCAAAGAAAGATTGATGCAGGTGAACCAAGAAAAGATAAGAATATTGCACTAAATGTGGAAGAGTCAGAAAGTGAACACTCACAACCTGAGGATGAAGATGATATAGCACTGATGACTAGACAATTCAGAAGCTTTTTAAAGAGGAAGCAGAAGAGACGCCAGCAATGGAATAGAGGTAAGTATAACAGAAATGGCAAGGTTTCTAATGAAGTGATTTGTTATGAATGCAGGAAACCAGGTCATATAAAGACTGATTGTCCAAAACTCAAAACCACTCCTAGCAAGGAGAAGGTAGAGGAGAAACCAATGGTAAAGAAGGGAAAGAAGAAGTTTCAAAAGGCTTTTTGGGCGGACTCAGCTTCAGACTCATCTGAGACTGAAAAAGAAGAAGAAGTCACCAACCTTTGCTTGATGGCAGATAAAGCTGAACAATCAGATCAAGAAGAGGTATGTGATTTAACCTATAATGAATTGTTTGAAGTTTCTGAACACATGCATGACGCATATAGGAAAATGAAAAGGATGCATGCTAGTGTAGTTTTAGAATTAGAAGAGCTTAATAAGGAACACGAAATCCTTAGGAAAGATCATGCTTTAATTGATAGAAACCACATGAAACTACTTGATGAATATGATGACTTGAATAAAAATTTTGAGAATTTAAAATCATCCTATGCTGAACTTGAAAAAGAATTTAAGAAATTTATGGATGAATCTGAGAGCAAGACATATAGAATCAATTATACCAATCGAATCTTGGAGGATATGAATTCATTTTACAAATTCACTATAAGAGCTCTCGAGGATAATAGGAACCCCCCTAAACTTGAAGATTTTACAAATCCTAAATATTATCCTAAATTCATGAAATCCCTTAGAAGACAATCATATGAAAGAAAACATAGGAATATTTTTCCTAATGTTAAATGTAACAATTGTTGATTTTTGGGACATATTTCTCACACCTGCACTTTAAAGATGAAACCTAATTTGGTGTGGAGAACTAAGATGCATAAACCTAGACATATCATACATGCATCTGATTATAAATTTCATAAAGGTGAACCCAAACTAGTTTGGGTTCCCAGGTCTAACATTTGAGAATTTTGCAGGAATGCTCTCACACAAGACCTCGTGAGAGTATATGGTACCTGGACAGCGGATGTTCAAAGCACATGACTGGAGATACTGCTCAATTCATAACGCTGGAAGCCAGGAGTGGAGGCAAGGTTACACTTGGAGATAATACCACGAAGAAAGTGGTTGGATCAGGTATGATTAGAAATTTGAAAAACTTTTTCATAGACAATGTTTTATTAGTTGAAGGCTTAAAACATAATTTGCTTAGCATAAGTCAGCTATGTGATAAGGGCTATAATGTAAAATTTTTACCTACTAGCTGCATAATTAGCCTAAATGGAAAAATTGTTTTAAATGGAAATAGGGTAAACAATGTCTACATGCTAGATTTAAATTGTATTAAATCTCCTACTGCTTTTTGTTTGAAAACTGGTTCTGATGAATCATGGCTTTGGCATAGGAGACTTTTTCATTCTAGTATGAAAAATCTTAGAAGAATTACCCAAAAGAATTTGGTGAGAGGAATACCTAAACTAGACTTTACTAAGGACCATCTTTGTGATGCATGTCAATTAGGAAAACAAGTGAAATCCTCTTTTAAGTCCAATAAAGATCTTAGGACCAGTAAACCTTTAGAAATTCTTCACATGGATCTTTTTGGACCTGTAAGCACTGTTAGTTTAGGAGGAAAGGTATATGGATTTGTTATAGTAGATGATTTTTCAAGATTCACCTGGGTTAAATTTCTTTTTCATAAGAGTGAATCATTTGAGGAATTCAGAAATTTTTCAACTTGGATACAAAGAAAACTAGGATGTGAAATAATTTCTATACAAAGTGATCATGGAGGAGAATTTGAAAATGAAAGATTTGAAGATTTCTGTAAAGAAAAGGGGATTGATCACAATTTTTCTGCACCTAGAACTCCTCAACAAAATGGAGTAGTTGAAAGAAAGAACAGAACATTAATAGAAGCCGCCCGAGCAATGTTAGCAGAATACTCGCTTCCTAAATATTTTTGGGCTGAGGCGGTTAACACTGCATGCTATGTTCTGAATAGGGTGAATGTGAGATCAAATTTGAATAAAACACCCTATGAGTTGCTAAAAGGTAGAACACCAAATTTGTCTCATTTACATGTATTTGGTTGCAAGGTGTTCATACATAATAATGGAAAATCTGCCTTAGGAAAATTTGATCCAAAATCAGATGAAAGAATTTTTGTTGGATATTCAAGTGTTGGAAAATCTTATAGAATATTCAACAAAAGAACTTTAGTCATTGAGGAAACCACACATGTTGTTTTTGATGAAAATGGAAACATGGAAGAGCCAAAAGTTGTTGAAGAAGAAATTGAAGAAAACTCCCAAAAGATTGATAGATTAAATTTGGAAGAAAATGTGGAAGAAAATTTAGAAAGAGAAGACCCTTTGCCTAGAGATTTGAGATTTTCTAAAAACCACCCAAAGGAATTAATCATAGGTGAACCAAGTGAGGGTGTTAGAACTAGGCGTGGATTAAACAAGGAAGTCAATCATTCAGCCTTTATTTCAACTATTGAACCCACTAACATTGATCAAGCACTTTCAGGTGAATTTTGGATATTAGCCATGCAAGAAGAGTTGAATCAATTTGTAAGAAATAAAGTTTGGGAACTGACTACAAGGCCAAAAGATCAAAGTGTTGTTGGAACCAAGTGGGTGTTCAAAAATAAAATGAATGACTCAGGAGTAGTCATTAGAAATAAGGCTAGATTAGTAGCTAAGGGGTATAATCAAATTGAAGGAATTGATTTTGAGGAAACTTTTGCCCCTGTAGCTAGACTTGAAGCAATTAGGGTTTTACTAGCCTTTGCCTGTTTTAAAGGTTTTAAATTGTTTCAAATGGATGTCAAAAGTGCCTTTTTAAATGGGGTAATTGAAGAAGATGTTTTTGTAGAACAACCTCCAGGTTTTGAAAATTCTAAATTTCCAAATCATGTTTTCAAATTAAAAAAGGCATTATATGGATTGAAACAGGCACCTAGGGCTTGGTATGAGAGGTTAAGCACCTTCCTACTTGAAAGATCTTTTGAAAAAGGAAGTGTGGATACAACTCTCTTTTTAAGAAAAATTGGAAAGGATATACTTATTGTTCAAATTTATGTGGATGACATCATCTTTGGATCTACAAATAAACATCTTTGTGATGACTTTTCTAAAACAATGAGTAGTGAATTTGAAATGAGTCTAATGGGAGATTTAAATTACTTTCTAGGATTTAGCATTAAGCAACTTGAGGAAGGTACTTTTCTTAGTCAAACCAAATATATTAAGGACATCCTAAAAAAATATGAAATGGAAAAATGCTAAACCTGTTAGTACACCAATGAGTTCTTCAGTTCAGTTGGATAAAGACCTTAAGGGAAAATCTGTTGATCAAAAGAAATTTAGAGGGATAATTGGATCTTTACTTTACTTGATTGCTAGCCGACCAGATATTATGTTTAATGTTTGCTTATGTGCTAGATTTCAATCAGATCCAAAAGAATCACATTTGACAGCAGTGAAAAGGATTTTAAGATATCTACTAGGAACTCAAAACTTAGGAATTTGGTATCCTAAGTTTAGCTCTTCATTTGAAATTATTGGTTACTCAGATTCTGACTTTGCAGGCTGTAGAGTGGATAGGAAAAGCACTTCTGGAACATGTCAATTCATTGGAAATTCATTAGTTTCATGGTCTAGTAGAAAACAAAATTCAGTGGCACTATCTACTGCAGAAGCAGAATACATTGCATTAGGAAGTTGTGTGGCACAAGTACTTTGGTTAAAACAACAGTTGATTGATTTAGGATTAACTATAGGCACTATTCCAATTTATTGTGACAATACTAGTGCTATTTGCATTTCCAAAAATCCTATTCAACATTCTAGAACCAAACACATTGATATAAGGCATCATTTCATAAGGGATCATGTATCCAAAGGAGAAATTGAACTCATACATGTTTCAACTGAAAATCAACTTGCAGACATTTTTACAAAACCTTTAGCCTTTGATACCTTCAGTACTTTAAGAACAAGGCTTGGTGTTATTGATTTGAATGCTTAACCAAAATGTCTTTGCAACATTGATACTTGTTGTGTTTTGTTTTTGTGATTTTATGAATTTTGTGTGTTTTTGAATGAATTGTTTTTGGATTTATGATTTTGTTTTATGTTTTCTGTGTTTTTTAATATTTTTGTTGATTTTCTTAATTTAAAAAATCAAATTAAATTTTTTTTTGGAGGAAATCGTCCAGGACGAAATTGTTTTCGTACGGGACGATGTGTGAAGGAACAGTTTGCGCGAATTTAAACCGTTTTGAGAGCAGTTTTTAATTAGATCGTCTGTACGATATGTGATTGTCCAGGACGAATTTTTCTCTCTCAAACGTCGGGACGATTGAATGCAGCGGTTGAGTGGATAAGACAGTTTTTAATACGAACTTCGTGTGTACGAAATTTTCGTTCGTCCAGACGAACATGTGTCGGTTCATTGTAGGGGACGGTTTTCAAGAGTCATTAAAACGATTCACTTTTTGATCGTCTGTATGAAATGTTTTCGTCTGTACGATCGGTCAAGTCAAAAAGCCTGTACGAACGGATGCATCGTAAGTTGTGTTGAATACGAAAAGCCGTTACATTTTGGACGAATTGGATCGTCTGTACGAAATTACTTCGTCCAGACGAACGATAATTTTTCGTCCAGGACGAATATTTTCGTCCAGGACTAACGTATCGTTTTTCTTTAAATATGAAGACTTTCAAACTTGACAATCACACTTTCAAACCTCTTTTTCAATCCCTTTTTACATCAAATCAACAATGGCCTCCTCTAGCAAAAGACAAATGGTTTTGGTGAAGAAACCAAATAGGAATGCCCAGACAACTTTCTTTCCAAGGCAAATGAGGAATCTTTTCCTCATTTTGCCTCCGCAAAAATCACTCCGTCTCGCATTCTCATTCAAACTGAGTTGAAATTTCGGGTATTGCACCTCTTCGCCTCAACCCAATTTCAATTCATTATTTCTCTCGCCCACTTCTACAATAAGCAAACCTACCATTACTTTCTAGCAAACATGAGTTTCAATTCTGACCATTCCACCATTAGTTCTTTTGTTTTTAAGAAAAAAGTTGAGATCACCAAGCACGACCTTGGTGCATTTTTAAACTTAAGAACTGAGGGATATAGAGCCCACACCCTAATGTCAGAAACCTTCTTCAAATGGTTTCAAATCAATAGGGTAATTAGAGAAAATGCGATTGACAATCATGTTGCTAGAGTCTCCAGTATGACCCAAGATGCCCGAATCATCCAGCATATCCTTCGATCCTCAATCATTCCTAAAGCTAGTGATAGGATTAACATTACTCCTCTCCTTTCTTGTCTAACTTTTTTAATCATGCAAAGACATCCTATTGATGAAGCCCAACTCATCATAGATCATATCTATGGGCTTTCAGAAATAGGACATGCTGATCAGAAGAGGAAGAAGAACATTTCATTAGGGCACTTAATTACTTATATTTTGGAAAAGAAGTACAATATAGTGCATCCTGATGAAGAATATGAAGAGCCAGTTTACTATAACGATGCATCATTCAGATTGCTCTTCAAGGAGGAAAAAGAAAAAGAAAAAGCACATGCCAGTGTTTCAGAAGAAGAAGAAGAAGAAGGAGTGCAAGCTTCTGCTTCTCAATCAGATTACCAGAATCTGATTGAGAGATTTGATAGACTAGAGACTCACATTGATCAAAGGTTTGATCAATTTGATGCTCAACTTACGCAGCAGCAACATGACATTGGTAATATTAATGATGAAGTTCATGAAATAAATACCAATGTAATGTTGATGGCCTCCTACTTCAACCTCTTTGGCGGCATTCCTCCTCCTCCTCCAGAACAATAGAAATTGTTTTTATGTCTGTGTCTGTTGTATTTTTTTTGTTTTTGTTTGTTTTGTTTTTATCTTATCTGTTTTATTGTAATGTGTTTGTTTTTATGTTTTTAAGTTCAATGTATTTTTTTTTTCTCTGTAATCTGTTTCTTTAATATCAATGAAAGTTTGTTTCTATTAGATTTGTTTTGAAATGTGGTTAATGTTTGTGAATTTCATTAGTATTATTTAATCTACATAGTGCTTAAATTCGATTGTAATTTGAGATTATCTATATTAGAAAATCTAGACTTTCTAAATTTATAATTTGTTTATAACTTGTTGTAATTAGAACTTTTAAATTCATGTCTATTCATTTAGACTACATAAAAGTTAATATTATTATTACAATTTTGATGTTTTCTTATTTTGTATTTCTATGCTCAAATGATATTTATGCACCTAGAAATATTTGAAATTTTAGATTATAGATTTTGGAAAGAATTGGTCAAATTACTCTTGAACATTGTACAAATGTACAAAAATCAAAAGGAATTCGCAAAAATTTGCAAAGTGAAAAAGAGGGACAAAATAAGCCCAACCAAAGAAAAATGCACAAAAATGTGCTCCAAAACTTTGAAAAGATGCGCAAAGCGCCACATGAGGTAATTCTCTTCTTTCCAAATTCGTTCAATCTCTTAATTCAAATTAATCTTATGTTCATTTATATTCTATTGAACTTTGAAATATAGAATTTTTATACATCTCTCTTGTAATGATTTTCTATAGTCAAATGTCTAAATTGAATCATGTCTTTGATAAATTCTTCTTACTTACAATGTTATATCACTTCTTAAATTATATGAATCTCTATGATTGACCTAATATCTTTAGTTTAAAAATTGCATACCCTATGTCAATCACGATTTAGATTAAATTTTAAAAATGAATTTCATACAATTACTTACATTTCTTATCTATTTCTTCTTCACTTTTTGTTGCTGTCAAAAAGGGGGAGAAATTATTTTGTTTTCTGTTGTGTTTTGTGTTTTTCTATTTTTAATTCTGTTTGCAAGTTTTTTTTATTGTGTTAAAATTTTTTGAAAAACAAAAATATTGTTCTTAATGCCTCCATATTTTAATGTACTCATAAATTCAGGGGGAGTTTAGGAGATAAGAGATTTGTTTTAACTTGAAACCATACAAATAATAATTGTTTTGCCATCATCAAAAAGGGGGAGATTGTTTGAATAGTTGCTATTTGAATGATTTATATTTGTGCAACTTATGTAGTTTTGATGATTCCAAACATTATTGTTCAAATGTATAGTTATCTCCTAACAATTTTAGAAGATTTGCATTTGCTCTTGTGTGTACTAACATTTCAGGAAAATCAGACTCTAGACTACGATAACTTCAAATCAAATTTAACATGAGATATTTTGTTTATTTGAAGTTTGCATTTTCTTTGAATTAGTTTTGAAAGGGAGTGATTGTAATTGAGTGAATAAAATCACACACACACAAATAAGGAGATCTTAAAATTCTATACTGATCGTACAGGACGATATTTATCGTACTGGACGATCTGTTAGTTATCTCCTATTGAGCACTTGGAACGAATAGGAACTTGCTCGAGAAAAATATTTCTAAGTCTTATTCGTCCAGGACGAATTTTATTATCGTCCCGGTAGATGGGTTCTCTGTAAAAGTTTCGTCCAGACGAATTTTATCATCGTACGAGGCGACCAGTCCTCTGGAAAATTTTCGTCCCGACGAAAATAAATATCGTACCTGACGATCAGCTCTCTGGAAAATTTTCGTCCAGACGAAAACGAATTATCGTCCGCGGCGATTGGTCCTCTGGAAAATTTTCGTCCAGACGAAATAAATAATCGTCCAGACGAAATAAATAATCGTCCAGGACGATCGGCTCTCTGGAAAATTTTCGTCCAGACGAACATATTTTCGTCCAAACGATTAACCGAGTTAGAACAGTTTTCAGCAGTTTCTAGAACCGACCTTGTAATAACCGTTCGTACTGGACGAACCTAGTTCGTACAGGACGATCAGCTGTACGAAGTCATTTCGTACACATATATGAATTGGGTCGTTTCAGATCGTTTAAGTAAAATTGTCCAGGACGATCCAGGATCGTACAGGATGATCCACTGCGTACAGAATTGGAAACTTGCAGTTTTTGGGCGGTTTTTCATGTCTTTTGTACAAATAGTCCAAATTAGACTGCCACCCAATCTTTTTGTCATTTGATCTTCGTGCCTCTTGAGAGAATAGCCAAGGAGAGAGTGGAAGTGAGCATTCAAAGGAGGATTCCTACCATTGGAGCGAGAAGGCTTCACTTGGATTACTAAGGTAAGAGTCTCTACTTGTGAAATTGGATTTCTTCACTCTTTTCTTTCTTCCTTCTAGATTCTTGTGAGAAGATCAGTCAAGGAGATCCGGTTCTCTGCCGACACTTGGAGAGTGTGAACAGACGAAGGGTTCTCTGCCCACACTAGGAGAGTGTAAAAGGACGAAGGTTCTCTGCCTACACTTGGAGAGTATGAACAGCCGTAGGGTTCTCTGCCCACACTAGGAGAGTGTAAAAGGACGAAGGTTCTCTGCCTACACTTGGAGAGTGTGAACAGTAGTAGGGTTCTCTGCCCACACTAGGAGAGTGTAAAAGGACGACGGTTCTCTGCCAGCACTGTGGATTGTGTAAAAGGACGACGGTTCTCTGCCGCACCGGGTAGTGGTGAAAAGAGTGTTTTGTACAGGCTTCTCCGCCTTGCTGTGGGTGCTAAAGGAGAGTCACTTTGTGGTATTAGTGCAACACTCAGAGGGTGCCTCTGAGGAGTGGATGTAGGTCTGGTTATAGACCGAACCACTATAAATCTGGTGTCATTTACTTTATTGCTTTTACGTTTCTGCACTTTAAATTTCAGTTTTAACAACTCTGTGGTTGAAAAACATTTTTCTACAAACTTTAAAAGAAAATTTTATTTTGGTTCAACTTTATCATTAAGAGGGTTTAAAATTTTTTAAAACTACCAATTCACCCCCCTCTTGGTAGCCGTGGGACATTTACTTAGGCTTAACAACCTAATTACTGGACTCAACAGAAAGCCCGCCATCCATTAAATTAGGTTAAAAAATTTAAATATTGCCTAATTTAATCTTGTGGTTAGTAAATCAAATCTATTTAATTTTGATATGTTGATCGTACTATATGAACTGGATTATATAGTATGATCAATACAGATGATTTTGCTCATCCCAAAATTTTTCCTAAACGAACTATTCTTTGGTTGAACTATTCGTACTGTATGATCGATCGTTCATACTAATGACCATACAGTACTAACAGGTCAAATTGTGCACATCATATTGAACGATCCTACGATCGTATTGTATAATCTTTGATGACTGAACTATTTTTTAGGGTTTTTGAAGCCCTGTATTTAAGCTTTCTACAAAGACATAGTAAGTGCCTTTGACATGCATTGAGTCTTTATTCTTCTAGAGAAAACTTGAAGAAAGAGCCTTGAAAGAGAGAGAGAGAGAGAGAGAGAGAGAGAGAGAGAGAGAGAGAGAGAGAGAGAGAGAGAGAGAGAGAGAGAGAGAGAGAGAGAGAGAGGGTGGAGTTTAAGGGGGAAAAGATCCTTGTGGGGTTCCAAAGAGTGTGTAGGGGGTTTCACATGGTTGCTCCGATAAGCTTGCATATTTGTATAATTGGATTCAAGGTTTTTCTTAAGAAAAGTTTTGGGAAGAAGAAGATCTCTTTGGTGTCAAAAGACCTGGCTACTCTATCACATTGTGGAAGATGAAAGTGATTCAAGGTTCACTTCCTCATTAGGAGGGTGAAAAGAAGTCCAGGTTCTCTACCTCACCAAGAGGGTGAAAATGAGTCAATGTTCTCTTCCTATGAAAGGATTTCGGTCCTTTGCTGTGTCAGATTGTTGGAAGAGATTATAAAAGAGCTTCCTCACTTAGCTTTCGAGGCTAAAGGAGAGACACTATAGTGATAGTGCAATAGGCATAGTGGGTGACTCCATGGAGTGGACATAGGTAATGGTTTGATCGAACCACTAAAAATCATGTGTGTTCTTTCCAATTTTATTTTATGTAGTTTATTTTTTCATATTTTATTTTGTATTATAACTGCTTGGTTGAAAATTTGTGATTGATATTATGTTGTATTGATTAGATTATTATCTCCATATTTGTAACTTTTGATAAGCGTATTAGCTTCCACATCAAGTGATAGTATTACATCCATATTAGTGAGCTTTAGGGATAGTTCATTGAGGTCTTATATCCTACTCAAACTTTCAGTATGATCCCATAAAACTCCTCCCTCTCACTCAACCTCACCTTCTCCTTCCTCTCGAATCCCAAATTTCTCTCACAAGATTCTCTCTTAGAGTTTCTTCAATAGTCACACAATACTCTACTTATTACTAAGAGATTCTCAAAACATTGTTTAAGTATTAGGCTTCAAGAAACTCTAAAATTTTTAGTTAGCCATTATTGCTTGTACAATACTGTCATTTCAAAAACTAGACCCCATCCAGTACAATTTAAATAGTTGTTCAAATAAACTGTTCAACTTTTTGAAGACATAGCATAGTATGATCCAAATATTATCTATTACAATATGTTAGCTTTTCTCTCTATTGGTACAGGACAATTCCCAGGACAATTAGAAATTTTCTCTATAAATCATCCCATATTATTATCATCATAATGTACTGCTAGTTGATTTCAAGTAGGTCATTCAGTACAATATGAATATCACTATAGAAAATTTAGCTATTAGCAGCGATCCCATAGCTACCGGTAATACTGGTGGTTCAGCCGGCGATTAGACCGTCGGTATTAACTGATGTTAGACCACCAATATTAATCAGCAGTTTTTTATAAATGGCCATCGGACTTAGCGACGGTTTAATAATCATGGGCTGTGGTGCCACTTTAATTTAATATCGATGCCTTTACCCGTGGCTAAGGCAGCCAATTTTATGTGAAATGTTCCGGCGGCCGAAATCATCAGAACAAGTTCTAAAATTAGCCATCCTGAGCCTTCCACTTCATTTCCTCTCATTTTGTTTGTGTCGCACGCTCTCCCCCACTCCAACATCAGAGTGCCTCTAGCGATAGATCACATCTCCTACATAGGATTCTGGCCGTCGACAACCTCCCTCTGGCTGAACATCTCTCCCCCACTCTGGCATTAGAGCACGACATCAATCCACCCATGAAATCATCTGAATGGTATATAGGTTTGCATTTTATTTTTGAACAAGTGTTTTCCTATTTCTATTGGATTAAATCAAGTATTAGCATTAAGTTCATTTCTTTTTGCTTTACTCATGAATGTTCTCACTAGAAATTTACAAAATGATGTACTGGTGTTTGATTTTTGCTCATGATATTCTTCTTGTTGATTTAACCAATCAAGTCTTTTAATATGAGTATACATTTTAGATATCTTGTGATTATTGTTCATAGTCATCATGAAATAGATTGGGATATTATTAGTACACATTTAATAAAAATTCACATTTTAGATATCTTATGAATGCATTAAGTCCATTTCTTTTTGCTTTACTCATGAATGTTCTCACTAGACATTTGCAAGAGGATGTACTTTGGTGTTTGATTTTTGCTCATGATATTCTTCTTGATAATTTTGGCCAAATAAGTCTTTTAATAAGATTACACATTTTAGATATCTTGTAATTATTGTTCATAGTCATCATGAAATAGATTAGGATGTTATTAGTACACATTTAATAAGAGTTCATATTTTAGACATCTTATGAATGCATTAAGTCCATTTCATTTTGCTTTAATCATGAATGTTCTCACTAGACATTTACAAGAGGATGTACCTTGGTGTTTGATTTTTGCTCATGATATTCTTCTTATTGATTTTAGCTAATCAAGTCATTTAATAAGAGTACACATTTTAGATATCTTGTGATTATTGTTCATACATAAAATAGATTAGGATATTATTAGTACCCATTTAATAAGAGTACACATTTTAGATATCTTATGAATGAAATACTTTATAGTGCAGAATTTTGGCCATTAAAAGAGAAGAAAAATAGTTAAGTGTTGCTGAGATGAGAATGCTTAGATGGATGAGTGGACTTACTCTTTGAGATTGGATATGAAACGAGCATATCCAGGAAAAGGTTGGAGTAGTTCTAATGACAGATAGGATTAGAGAGAGTCTCCTTAGATGATTGGTGAATAAGTTGAGTTTAGGGTATTAAGGTGCATGATGTTGATTTTGTCTAATACAATTATAAAATTACTAACAAATCTACTTGAGGTGAGGCACTAAAAGAGAATTGATCTAAATAAGTTTCTAGTCCAACTACCAAAGCATGCTAACTTCATTTCAAATAAAGTACACTTGTTCAAAAGTAAAGCATGTATACTTGTTCAGGATGCATATATTCCAATAATTGATTTCACAACTTTGTAGGGGAACATTTACTTTAACATCGAAATGAATATCCAAGAAGAGATATATTGGATGTATAATAAACTATTTTCAGGTCGAAGAGGATTGACAGATGAATTTATACAGGGAGTTGAGACTTTTATTCAAGTTGCATCTCAACTATCTTCCTTTAAGTTCGATGAAATATTTAGATGTCCATGTTTGAAGCACAAAAATCAAGCATTCCTTAAGCCTGATGATGTGAAGGTTAATTTATATCGTAAGGGATTTGTTCTAGACTATTGGATTTGGACCTCACATGACAAATACAAGCCACACAGAGATACTCATGTCGATCCATCCGTAACTTTTGAAATATTTGATGAAGATCAAATGTGTAGATCATATGAAAAACTTATTTTTAATGTAGCATGTTCTACTTTAAGGGATAGTGTGGAAGAGCCACCAAATACAGAGACTAAAAAATTCTTTTAGTTACTACATGCAGCTCAAAAACTAATTTTGGATGATTGTAAAACTCATTCAGAATTATTGATTACAGTGATAATGCTAAGTATTAAAACTAAATATAATATTCCTCATGATTATTTTAATGACTTCATTGGTCTTCTCAAGAAAATTAATCCAACAGATAATTTAATTCCCTCAGATTTATACCGAACAAAGTAATTAATATCCAAGTTGGATCTCACAGTTGCAAAAATTGATTGTTGTATCAATGCATGTATGTTATACTATAAGGATGATGCAATAGAAGTTTATTGTCTCACCTATAATGTGCCTTAATTTAAGCCAAACTAGGGAAAACAATACCGTCCAAAGAAAGATGTTCCAAATTCGCATTTATTTTATTTATCGATAATTCCAAGACTTCAACGACTCTATGCATCAATGAGTTCAGCAGGCTATATGAGATGGCATAAGGAGAAATTAACAAATAGTGGCATTCTTTCTCATTCATCAGATGCTGAAGCGTGGAAACATTTTGACCGATTACATGCATTATTTGCTGCTGAACCCGGCAACAGAAGATTGGGATTATAAGCGGATCGTTTTACCCCATATAGTCAAGCAGCTACACCGTATTCTTGTGGGTCAGTTATACTGTCACCATACAATCTTCCACCATAGATGTATATGACTATTCCGTACATGTTCTTAACATTTATAATATCTAGACCATATAATCCAAAAGTAAAAATTGATATATTTTTTAAAATCATTAATTGATGATCTCAAGTTATTATAGGAAAAAAGTGTTCTTACATATGATATCTCAACCAAACAAAATTTTTGCCTTCGAGCTGCATTGCTTTGGACCATTAGTGATTTTCCAGCTTATGGTATATTGTTTGGTTGGAGCACAACAGAAAAACTAACTTCCCCTTAATGCATGGAGAATATTAAAGCTTTCACATTAAAATATGGAGGAAAAATACTTTGTTTGATTATCATCGTATGTTCCTACCTACTGATTATAAGTTTAGGAGAAATAAGGAAGCATTTATTAAAAATAGAGTTTATATGTCACCTCCTCCACCCAGATTAAGTGATGATGATGTACTACATAGACTTACTGACTTTCCAATAATTATTAATTTTCTAATATTATCGGAGTTTAAATTTTCTGGATATGTTGTTCAACATAATTAGATTAAAAAAAATATTTTCTGGACATTGCCATAATAGAGACCTAATTTGATAATGCATAATCTGGATATTATGCATATTGAGAAGAACTTTCTGGACAATATTTTTAATACAATTATGGATGTTAAATGTAAGAGCAAGGATAATGTTAAAGCAAGAATGGACATTAAAGAGTACTATCGGTAAAAAAATCTAGAGTTAGTAAAAACCACCGATGACAAAATAATGAAGCCCAAAGTAACTTACTATTTCATGTTAGAGCAAAAAGATCAATATGTCAGTGGTTTAAAGGTTTAAAATTGCATGATGACTATGGATAAAACTTAAGCTGATGTATTGACCTAAAATCTGTGAGATTATTTGAACTAAAAAGTGTGATTATCACATAATTAAGAAGGTTATCCTTTTGATCATAGCATGTATGTTACCATATTATATATCAAATATGTTCACTAAGCTTAGCATTTTATTCAAAGATCTATATTCATCTAAACTAAGTGGAAATGCATTACAGAGGAGCGAGGAGAACATACCAATCATCATTTGCAAGTTAGAAAAATTTTTCCCTCTGGATTTTTTAATTTTATGGAACATCTTCTAGTCCATCTATCTTACGAAGCTAGAGTTGGTGGACTTGTATAATATCAATGGATGTATCCTTTTGAGAGGTAAAACATATTTTTTATGAAGTTTTTAATATTTTTGAACAAGTTAAAATTATATTTTTATTAACTTGATAATTGTAATTGTTTAATAGATATTTTAACAAGTTAAAAAAATATGTTAATATTAAAGCATGACTAGAATGATTAATCTGTGAAGCATATTTATCTCAAGAAATCACTCACTTCTACTCCTACTATGGATTTTGATGTAGAAGAACAATCACGGGTTGCACTATCAGTCTTTAGAAGTCATGGAAAGCCTAGTGGTAAATGTGTTGAAAGATTTATCAATAATTTAGAAATTAAAACAGTGAATTTATATATGCTACTGAACTGTGAAGAAGTCCAACCAATCTTAGAGTAAATTCTTTCATAATATGGATAATGAGTAATATTTATTTGAAATACTAAATTATTATTTGGATGAGTTGTTAACAGGTATTTCGTAAGTAATTTACTTTTGACATATTATACGGATATTGAGCAAGTTGTTGCAAATGAATTTCTAGCTTGGTTTAGATCTTATGCTTGAGTTCATAAATTTTAAAATGTTTATTTGAATTATATCTTATTTAATACTAAAAATTCAAACATTTAAAAAAAATTAAGTACATAATCCTGATAATAATTATTTTGATAAAGGTTTGTAAGCTCTAGCATGGGGCCAAATATGAAAAGTAAAGACCTTGTCAATATATATAGTGAATGGGTTCATATTTCTTACCAAGTCATGGAGTGAAGAAAGAAAAACTGGAAATTGTGGAGTATGTGTTTGAAAAAATACTCATGAAGAATATGAGTGTTATTATTATGTTATTCTGAATGAGGTTCTTGACCTGGAATACCCAAACAAAGATGAGAACTTTTTATGCTTGTTTAACTGTCAATGGTATGATCCAGTACATAATAAATGCATAAGGGTTCATCCTGTGTATGGTTTAGTAGATGTAAAACATAGTAGAAGATATAGGAAGTTTGATCCATTTTTGTTAGCAAGTCAAGCTGTTCAAGTTTATTTCAACACGTATCTCAGTAGTCATAGGGATAAACAA
This sequence comes from Dendrobium huoshanense, assembly GCA_016618105.1. NCBI lineage: Eukaryota > Viridiplantae > Streptophyta > Magnoliopsida > Asparagales > Orchidaceae > Dendrobium > Dendrobium huoshanense. Next base: position 41,131,970 of record CM028360.1, read on the forward strand.
TATTGGCTAGCTATCATAAAAATAAAAGCACAGGGGATAATTGATCAATAATATATTATAGCAACTGCATATCAAGAGGATGAGTTGTCAAGTTGTAGGCCTATTGAAATTAAAGAGATTCCAACTATAACCCGTAGTATTGAAATGCAGTTAGAAGATGTGAATAGTTCAACTAGCTCATTAAGTGAGAATAAGGATGAAAGTGAAGATACCCTAGAGAGAAATGAAAATGTTTTTTATTCTGAATAGTTTTTTGTAATTTAGAATTATAGTTTTTGTAATTTATAATTATAGAATTATAATTTTTATAATATTTCTGAGTAATTTTAGTACTTATAAAATTGTATTTTTTTGAAATATATCATTCTTGTAATGTATCTTGTCAAATCTATTCTGAATACTAATCATTATATTATTATATATTTTGTAATTCTTTATGTTTGTAATTCATTATTGTGTATTCTATAATTCTATCATTCTTTATATTTTTTATATGTTACAATGCTTTGTTATTTGCTTCTTTTAATGTAGATGACTTCAGGTGATGATCCTCCTTCTAAATCCTTCACCTCAAAGTTTTCTCTAAATAGTTAACTATTGGACCTAGCAGACATAGATAGCCTGATGAAAGTGAGGGGCACGCCTCAGTTCCACCAGTTATACCATCACTACCACCACCCATGAGTCAGCAGTAGTCCCCCAGTGAGCAGGGTCAGGGTCATGGTCAGGGCCAATCAGATCCACCTATTATTGGTGTACCACCACCCTTTCATGGGTACTTCCCTCCTTTGTCGACCAATCCTCATTTTCCCTCTCCAGATCAAGCCATGCAACTCCATTATATTCATATTACCCCCCGCCAGCATCACAAACTAGTCAGTCCACCATCCTTTACCCTCCTTATTATTACCCATATCCAGTGTAGCTAGAATACGGTGGACCATCTATACCAACAGAGGTTGGAATTGGGGATCCTGCAGCTGCAACAGATAAGCGTCAATATATTGAGCTTGAGGGAGATACATAAGTTCAATTTATTTTATTAAGTTTATTATAATTTGATATATTATATGTTATTGACAAAAAAAATAACCTGCAGCTTCAATCCTTCAAGGCCACCTTCCCACATGATTCAGGATATCATAAGGAGCAAATACGATGCTCCTTATCATGGAAGAAGATCCCAAAGGAAGTCAGGGATATGTGGTTTATAGAATTTTATGTATACTTATTTGGCATGAATTAAAATATTTGATTTAATTTATATTAATATTTTTTGTTATGCCTATATTTTTTTATAGAAATATTTTAAGTGGTTGACTAAGCATAACACAAGGATCAGAACAAATTTTGAGAGGAGAGGATCGACCCGTCTTAGGGACATGTTCATGGACATCAGAAAAGTCTGGGCAGCATCCAATATAGATTGAAGAGGGACGCAAGGTGGAAAGCGCGATCTCTGATCTTTCTCTTTTCTCCTTAGGCTTAGGGTCCCTTTTCAAGAGGAATGAGGGCCTATTTATAGATTTTCTAGAGTGGCATGGCCCATAAATAGGATGAGGATCAAAGGTAAATGAGGAGTTATTTGGATGAACGACTGATGTTGAATCCCTTAAACGTGGATTATTCTCTAAACATTTGAAGGTCTCAGTGATGTCAGAATTCCATGATCTTGGGCTTGTTGGATTCATATCATCAAGTCGATTGATTCGATTATAAGAATGTCACATTTGGAGACTGTTTGTTAATCCAAATTAAGGTTCGAACCCTCCAACAATACTTTGGGTCCTTGATTTGGACCCATTTGGGCTCGGATTGTGAAAACCCTTTACTTGCAAGTTTTGTTTTGGTAGAATTTTTCAAGGTTCATCTTGTATGAAATTGAGTTCGTCTGGGACGAACAATTAAAAATTTTCATTATCATTTGTACGAATCATCGGGACAAATTGAACGAGTTCATAACAGAGCCAATCGTCCAAGGACAAAATTAATTATCGTCCGTATGATTTGCGAACAAAGGAGATCGTCCATGTACAAAAATTAATTATCGTTTGTATGATTGTTGTCTGAATGCGGTACAGAGCTAATCGTCCTGGGACGAATAAAAATATCATCCCGTATGATTGAAAATATCTATTCTGTTATTTAAATCTGTTCTTTTGATCATCTTAGAGAGAAAACGAGCAGGAGAGAGAAAGAGAATGAGAAGAAGAGGAAAACCAAATTTTGGGCTACTTCGAGCCATTTTTTATCAGTCGACACAGTTGGGAAAGTTGTTCGACTCGAGGTAAGGCACATTATGCCTATCTCAATTTTCAAAGGTGAAAGCTTTGACAAATTTTCCGATTAAAATTTTGTATCCGTTAGCGAAAAATAGGGATATCTTTGCACCGGTAGAACTTTTATCACGTAACTTTTTATATGTCATAGAGGTTATAATTCTGCACATTTTGAATATTTTCTAAAAACTTTTCACCATGTATTCTAAAATCTAAAGGGTTTTTATTGAATAGAAAATTTTTGGGATGTTGAAAAATAGTGCTACAATACAATGAAAGTCTTAAAACATTGTTTTACACATTATCTGGTAATTTGATAATTTTTTGAAACTGTGTATTTTTGTCTAGCTGATTTTTTTGTTGTCTGCCATTATACAAGATGTAATATTTTGACAAATGCTTAATTACTCTAAAAATATTATAATGTGATGATTTATGTGCTCATGTGACAAATGTTAATGTGCACATTAATTAAATGATATCTGTTGTGAGTTATAAGGGGTCATAATCCTTTAGATTCTATTTGTGTTAGGGAATAAAGGGACGTATAAAGGGCCAGAATCCTTTGAGATTATGTCTGTGTCGGGGAATAAAAGGGGGCATAAGAGCTAGAATCCTTAAAGGTTCTGTCTTGGTCCAAGAAATATGATATGATCTGAATAATTCTGTATATCTAATATATTTTGGTGCTGCAAGCACAAAGGGAGCCATAAGGGGCCAGAATCCTTCGAGACTCTGTCTAGGTCCGAGAATATGATCAGAATAACTTTGTGATATGAATATTTTTATCTAATTCATGTGTTTTGTACGATTATCTGATTGATTAGTTATGTACTGTTATCTGATGTATTTGTTCCGTACTATTATCTGAATCATTCGTTATGCACTATTATCTAAATTCTATACGGTTATCTGAATCATCGAATGTTTGCTATGTATTTCTATTGTATGATTTTTTTAGTTCAGTGAGTTATTTTAATATGCAATTAATTGCTTTTAAATTTTTAGTAAAATAATTTAAATAAAAATATATTTGGGAACTTAGATTGGCTAGTGTGACTTGCTGAGCTGTTAACTCATTGTGGTTTTATTCATGATTTTCAGGATTTGAAAAAGGTAAAGAGGTTAAGGACTAGCTGTTCAGGATTTGGTTTGAAGTTATATGTATTTTGTCATTTTGATTTTTATATAGTCATGACTAGTTTACATTTCAGATCTATAATGTTTGTCTGTAGCCAAGTATTGTAACGTATATGATGATTTTGATGAATGAAAGAAATTTGGTGGATGCGTTATTCAAATATTTGGATGCTTTAGTAGCTCTGTGATTCCGTATTATTTCAATGAATATCGGTAGAAAATCTGAAAACAATTTCGAAACTAGATCTTGGGGTTTGCCTATCACGGCTCAACACGATAGGATCTGTCCTGGTCGGGTTGGGTTAATTGTGACAAGGACTGAGTCGAATTTTGTGTCGTTGGGTTCGTATTTATGTGACATTCAGTTCGACTATAATTTTGCTGAAATAGGAGTTCGGATGGCCCCAATTTTAATTTCGGAAGTTTCTAACTTGATTTTGCCTCGAGATTCGTGCTTGATAATGATAATTTTTTGATGATGTATCAAGCACTAAATAAATGAGTTTTAATTATTAAATATCAAATTTATGTATACATGATCGATGATTATTTAATCAATATAAAGATTATTTAAATTAGATGATTTTGCTATTTATCTTCTACTAAAAGTAAATTTAACATTAATTATTTAATGGAACGCTTTTAAATCCTAATATGAGAAAAATTAAAGCATGTGAAACACATGTAATAAATACTTTATGTAATAGTTAAATATAATTTTCTATATGTCTTTAAATATAATGTTTATCATTCAAATAATTATAATAATTTTGATTTAAATTATCTACATTATTTAATTTAAATAATACTTTTATTTCAAATTTTTACAAAAATATACATACATATATATATATATATATGTATGTATATATATATATATATATATATATATGTATATATATACATACATATATATATATATATATATGTATATATATACATACATATATATATATATATATACATACATATATATATATATATACATACATACATATATATATATAATTTTAGAAAGTTGACAAAATTATTATTATTTAAAATTCTTTTCTTATGATTTTTTAAAATTTTTATTCATTTAAAATAATTTCTTGATCTCAGATTGGTGAATTGGGCTAGTGCCAAACATGCAGCATCCCCAGAATGGTTTAAAATGATGGGGACAATGGGCTATTGCATTGGATAGGATACTAGTGTATGGTCGGTTGGACAAAGTATTATAATACTAATTGAAAGCTGTCAGGTTATGTATTTGAGGTCAAATGAGAGCATTTAATTAAAATATGTGCAAAATTTCTTTATTTTGGTGAGACAAATATGAGAAAATTGCATCTTATCTTTTGGAAGAATATTTACAAACCCAATACTTTTGGTGGGCTCGGTCTTCCCTCTATTCTCTCAATCCAGTTTTGCTATAATTGTTCTTTAGTTGGTAGGATTTATAATAGCGGTTTGCCACTTGCAAAGTGGTTTTTATTCAAATATTCCTCTCTGTGGAGGCTTCCACCCACTTATGCCACCACTTTTTGGAAAAAGCTTTGTAAGGATGCTTATATAGTTAAAGAGAATTTCCATTTTAAATTGTCCCAGAACTCACCTATTTCTCTATATGCTGAAAGAGCAAAAGGAGGTGTTACCTATTCTCAAGCTCTTCCCATCCAATGCCAGGATATCTGCTATTCTTAAAAATCAAGGTTGGAAGTTACGCACTGGTCTGCCAAGTTCACTCCTTTAGTTTCTAAATGGGATCCTTTTCCATGACACTTGCTCCACTTGCTTGCTATGGGGTAATGCATCTAGCGCTAGTTTCAGTGAGTATTAGGATTTTTACTACTGGCATCTTATTAATATTCCTTGGCATCACTTTGTTTGGCATAAATATTATGCCTTACGTTTTTCCTCTTTTTGCTGGATGGCGATATTGGGTGGCCTTAAGACCGCTGATGCTCTTCTAATGCGTGGAATTTCTATTGATCCAAAATGTGTTCTGTGGCATAATTGCAATGAGTATACCAATCATCTCTTCTTTGAATGCAATTAATCCTTTTCTGTTATTGTTAAGTTATTGTCGAGCATGAGATGTCAACTTCTTAGAACAAAAATTTTTCATGTTTTTTATAGCATAACGGAGCTACATGCAACTGTTAAAAATGTCACACAATTTTTTAACCTTATTACATGATGCTTGGTCTACTATTTATGGAGAGAAAGAAATGACAGGAAATTTGGGAATTAGTATTCTTCTGCATCTACTATCTGTTACAAAATTAAAAGTGCAGTTTTTACCAAAGTCATGAAATGGAAAAATGGAACTGATCTGCTGGATCATCTCTAATGTGGCTTTGGGTTTTTCTATTTGATGGATGGCAATATTTTTGGGCAAGGACGACCAGAATGCTTCTTGTTCCCCCTTGGATGGGAGTGGATAGTCCCTTCTCTCTTGCTTTAGAGGCATTCGTTCGCTATTTATTATCTTCTGCAACCATGGCTTGGTTTTAGTTGGCAATTCATTTAATGAGCCCGCCTCCCCAACCGAGACTTTATGTAGCTTTTGGTGATTTCTGATATTTTTGTGTTGTGCAATTTTTTTTGTTGCACAAGTATTTTTGATGTGTATTGACTTACACAATCTTTCTTTTGTTGGAGGCTCTTCTTTCTCACTGTTTTGTCTTCTCCATCATGTCAGTATTTCTTTTTTCCTCACATGTAACTAGCTTTTCTATAGTGGAATGAATGGGCCTAGCCCTTAATTTGTCCCAAAAAAAAAAAAAAAAGGTTAAAGCCGTCAGGTTATGCATGTGAGATCCATTATGTAGTTCAACCCACTTCTACGCTTGGCTAGATTTTTTTGAAACATGAAACAACAAAGCATATATTTTGGCTTCTTATATAGACATCTCGTTCTGAATTTTAAAAGAAATTCACAATTATGAAAGAATTCATATTGGTTGACGAACATGTATACATTTTTTAAGGTTAAAATCTATATAGGCGCCTACACGTTGAAAGGGTAAAAATTACAGGTTCTTAATGAAACAAAACTCCCTAAAAATATAACAATTGAAGTAAAACCTAAGAGCCATTGTTCCAATCCATTACATAGAACAAACAAAAATAATAGAATCATTCAAACAGCAACCTGCCATTAATCCAACAAGCCAGAAGAAAGATGAAAACACCGAGCAAGGAAAAAAGTAAACACCATAGGAAATGATCGAGGGAAAGGAAATGAGACTTCCTTGAAGCTGGATCAACTACCGAAGGCCTTGAGAAGGATGATGAGAAGGAGATTGGAACACACCATGCCACTACATTGCTGGTATGTTCACCCCAAACTAGGCAAAAGAAAGGGAGGAGGAGTGTGGGCTCCGAAAATTCCATTTTTAGATTGTGTGATCCCGGCCTCTCTGTGTCTTTCGTCTATTTTTCTTTTAAGTATTTGTGTGATGATGACAACAGAGAGTTTTAACTAGATTAGGTTCCGAGGGAATTTTCAGAAGGCAGATTGGGTTTTAGATAAGACACTACCCAGAGATTTCGCCCTCATTTGGTGAGGACTTTTTGATCTGAGTTCTGGTTTCCTATAGGCGCAAGCTGTTGCAACTCATGACCCCGAGACCCCGAGTTTGAGATTTTGATGATGACAAATAATGTCGTTTGAATTATCTTGAGATTCATTGAATATTATTTGTTATTGTCCGTGAGTACTAACATTTCAGGAAAGATCATAAACAACTCAGGACGACAGGAAGACTCAAGAATGGGTAGATTAGGAGTATGAGTTTGCAATGTATTTTATTGTTTATTTTATTTTTATTTTCTTGAGTCTGGCCACAAAATGCATAAAAGTCTGAGCAACCATGCACACACATAGGGGGAGAGTATTTTTAAATGAAAATTTTAGAGTTTTTCTTTCTCTGTTGATCGTGCTGTACGATATTATTTCGTACCGTACGATCAGAGCTTTGTAGGACAATTCTGTGAATAGATCGTACCATACGAATATAATCGTACTGTACAATATGTTCAGATCCAAAACCCTAGCCATTGTTTTAACTTAAGTAAGTTATTTTGCGCCGCTCGTACTGTACGAACACGTTCGTACTGTACGATTTATTTTAAATACTTACTTAATTTAACCCGTGATTAGTGCAATAAATCCGAGCTTAATTATAATTTGAACATCGTACCATACGATGAACAGAGATGAATTATAATCATCCCAAAGATCGTCCTGGACGATCTCTTGGATTTTGTCTCATCGTACTGTACGACGTACATCGTACCATACGATGAACAGAGACGATGTTTGATCATCCCGACTATCATCCTGTACGAACAGAATTGTTGTGGATCATACCGTACGATTTGATATCGTACAGTATAAATATTTTTGAACTGTTCGTACTACTTCGTACCAGGACGAAGTCTGTTTATACATATAGTACTGTACGATTAGAAACCGTACTGTACGATAGTAACGGCTACTTTTGAAATCTCAGGGATTTTTGGAGCCCGTTTTATGTGTAAAACTTGTCATATTTTGGTGTGAATCAGAAGAGGAGAACGTGGTTAGAGAGGGATTCTGAGGGAGAGAGCTCTTGAGAAGTTCTTTAGGGTTTGAGAGAGGAAGGAGAAGGTGAGCGTTGTGAGGGAGAAGAGCTGTGAGGGAGATCACACGGTTGCTCCGAACTTGCTGCATCTTGCTCCTCCTATGGCCCTAGAAGAATTTGTGGGAGGATCTCCAAGGGAAATGGCTCTTCTACGTCCACGACCTCGAGGTACTCTGCCTTCTTCAGGAGGGAGAAAAACGAGAAGGTTCTCTGCCGTCGCCAGGAGGGTGAAAACAGAGTTTGGCACTCCGCCACGCCGGGTTGGTGAAGGGAGTATTGTAAGGGCTTCTCCGCCTTGCCAAGGGGGGAAAAAGGAGAGCTATTTCTTGTAGTGAAATACCCGGAGCGGAGGACTCCGGGGAGTGGACGTAGGTCATGATTTGATCGAACCACTATAAAAATCTCGGTTTGATTTTTCTTATTGTCTTTCATTAATGCATGCTTTTGTTTTTTTCTTTCAATATTTGTTTGAGAAAATTTGTGAAAAAGATTGTTTAAATTTTCATGTTAAAATTTTAAAACATCAAAAATAATAGAACTCCTGCTTAGGTTTTAACTATTGTCAAAAAGTTTTCACAATTCACCACCCCCTCTTGTCCATCTAGTCATTTCAATTGGTATCAGTGCTAGTTTTTCAAAAATAGTGTTTTAAAGAACCTTGAAAAAACGATCATGTCACATTTTGGTAATTGCAACACTGCGAAGGGTTATTCAATAACCCGTCCACCGCTTTTTGATAACATTCCGTTTGATTTCTGAAAAATTAGAATGTCTACTTTTTTTACAATCTATTGATTACCGCATGTAGATGTTAGTGAACGATGAATATGTTGTACCGTTTAAAACTGTTAATGGATTGAAAACTTCTATACCTTTTAATGAATGGAGCAATGAGGATAGGGAATTAGCCCAATTGAATGCTAAATGCCTAAATTATTTTTTCTGTGCATTGAAGTCTGAGGATTATATGAGAGTATCTACATGTGCCACTGGTAAGGAGATTTGGGATAGATTGTGCATTACATATGAAGGAACAAATGAAGTAAAACAGTCTAGGCTTAATATTTTACTGCACGATTAAGAACTCTTCCACATGAAACCTAGCGAAACAATATCTGACATGTACACTAGGTTCACCCAAATCGTGACATCCTTGCATGCATTAGGTAGAGAGATTTCAAATTCTGAGAAAGTAAATAAAATTCTTAGATGCTTATATAGTTCCTATGATGCAAAGATAACTGCTATCATTGAATCTAAAGACCTTAACGTTTACTCTATTGATAATCTCCTTGGGTCACTCATTGCATACGAGCAAGGAGTGAGTCAAAGAAAAAGTGATGCAGGTGAAACGATGAAGGAGCGAACAGTGGAATTAAAAGTAAGCAACTCAGAAAGTGAAAGCTCTGTAGGGGAGGAAGAGGATGAGATAGCACTGATGACCCGACAGTTCAAAAATTTCCTGAAGAGAAAATAGAAGCGTCATCAGAACAGCTGGAATAAAGGTAAGAGCTCAAGGACCACTAAGGTTTCATCTGATACAATCTGTTTTGAATGCAGAAAGCCAGGTCACCTTCGAGCCGATTTCCCCAATTTAAAAAGCCAACCGGCTAAGGAGAAAGGTGTCGACAAAGCCAAATACAAGAAAGGAAAGATGAAGACACAAGAAGCTTTTTGGGCCGACTCTGCCTCAGAATCATCAGAAGAAGAAGCAGAGGAGGAGGTAACAAATTTGTGTCTTATGGCTAATGATAACCTTGATCAATTGGATCAAGATAAGGGATGCTCTCACAAAAGACCTAGCGAGAGTATGTGGTACCTGGATAGTGGCTGCTCGCGACACATGACTGGAGATATGAAGAAGTTCATCCTACTGGAGACCAAAACTGGAGGCAAAATAACGTTGGGAGACAACACTACCAAGAAGGTGATAGGCTCAGGTATTGTTGGTAATGCTAAAAATTTTTTAATTAAAAATGTCTTACTAGTTGATGGTTTGAAACATAATTTACTTAGCATTAGTCAACTGTGTGATAAAGATTTTGATATTAAATTTCTATCTGATAAATGCCTGATTAGTTTATTTGATAAACAAGTTTTAGAAGGAAAACGAATGAACAATGTTTACATGTTAGACCTTGATTGCATTGATAGCTCAAATTCATTTTGTTTGAAAACAATAGTTGATGACTCGTGGCTATGGCATAGGAGACTATGCTATGCTAGTATGAAAACTCTTAGAAACATCACTTAGAAAAACCTAGTTAGAGGTGTACCTAAGTTAGATTTTACAAAGGATCATTTATGTGATGCTTGCCAACTAGAAAAACAAGTCAAATCATCTTTTCATTCAATTAGAGATGTGATCACCGCTAGGCCACTATAAATCCTACACATGGACTTATTTGGACCCGTTAGTATAGCCAGCCTAGGTGGGAAAAATTATGGATTTGTGATTGTAGATGACTTCACTAGATTCACTTGGGTAAGATTCTTAGCACATAAAAATGAGTCTTTTGAGAAATTTAAGATTTTGTCCACATGGATTCAACGGAAATTGGGTTGTGAAATCTCAACAATTCATAGCGATCATGGTGAAGAATTTCAAAATGATAGATTTGAATTATTCTGTCAAGAGCTAGGAATAGAACACAATTTTTTAGCCCCTAGAACACCACAACAAAATGGTATAGCAAAAATGAAGAATAAAACCTTGATAGAAGCAGCTAGGGCAATGTTAGCGGAGTACACCCTTCCTAGATTCTTTTGGGCAGAAGGAGTCAACACAACATATTATGTTTTAAATAAGGTGAACATTAGATCTAAGCTGAACAAAACTCCGTATGAACTCCTTAAGGGTAGGACACCAAACCATTCACACTTTCATGTCTTTGGGTGCAAGTGCTTCATCTTGAATAATGGTAAACATCCCTTAGGAAAATTTGATCCCAAGTCTGATGAGGGTGTATTCTTAGGTTATTCTTCTGTAGGTAAAGCCTATAGAATCTTTAATAAGAGAACCCTAGTAGTAGAAGAGTCCACCCATGTGGTATTTGATGAATCAGATAAGCCCTCTGAATCTAAAATTGAAGATGATGAAATAGAGGCAATTCAAGGAGTAGAGACTATGACCTTAAGAGAAAGGGTCGAACCTCAGGAAGATTTGCCTAGAGAATGGAGATATTCTTCTAGTCATCCTAAAGAGTTAATTTTAGGTGACCCTTTAGAAGGTGTAAGAACTAGGCATGGACTTAGGAAGGAGGTTAGTCATTCAGCATTCATCTCTATGATAGAACCTACAAATATAGATTAAGCCTTAGGAGATGAATTTTGGATTCTAGCAATGCAAGAAGAGCTGAACCAATTCACCAGGAATGATGTTTGGGAGTTAGTCAAGAGACCTAAAGAACAAAGTGTTGTTGGAACAAAATGGGTTTTCAAGAATAAGGTGAATGATTCAGGAACAATAATAAGGAATAAAGCCAAACTAGTAGCTAAGGGGTACAACCAAATTGAGAGAATAGACTTTGAAGAAACCTTTGCCCCTGTTGCTAGACTAGAAGCCATAAGAGTACTCTTAGCTTTTGCTTGCTTTAAGAACTTTAAGTTATATCAAATGGATGTAAAGAGTGCATTTCTGAACTGGGTAATTAAGGAAGATGTCTATGTTGGGCAACCCCCCCAGATTTGAAAGTTCACAATTTCCAAATCATGTATTTAAATTAAAGAAGGCACTGTATGGATTAAAGCAAGCTCCTAGAGCATGGTACGAAAGACTTAGCTCATTTCTATTAGATAGAGGATTTAAAAAGGGTAGTGTAGATACTACACACTTTTTACAAAAGGTCAAAGAAGAATTTCTCATTATTCAGATATACATGGATGACATTCTATTTGGATCTTCAGATAAAATGTTATGTGATGAATTTTCAAAAATAATGAATAATGAGTTTGAAATGAGCATGATGGGAGAACTTAATTACCTTTTTGGCTTTAGTGTAAAACAAATGGATAATGAAACTTTTCTTAGCCAAATAAAGTACATTAAAGATATCTTAAAAAAAAATATGAAATAAATAATACTAAACCCATGAACACTCCAACGAGCTCAACAATTCAATTAGACAAAGATCCTAATGGAAAATTAGTAGATTAGAAGAAATATAGAGGAATGATTGGGTCCCTTCTTTACCTGACTCCTAGTAGACCGGACATAATGTTTAGTGTGTGCCTCTGTGCCCATTTTTAAGTTGCTAAAGAGTCTCACTTAACTGCTGTCAAGAGAATTCTTTGATATCTACTAGGCACCCCAAACTTAGGAATTTGGTATCCTAGGCACAGCACTTCCTTTGAAATCTTAGGGTACTCGGATTCTAACTTTGCATGATGTAGGATAGATAGAAAAAGCACCTCTGGTACCTGCCAATTCATAGGACAATCATTAGTTTCTTGGTCCAGTAGGAAGCAAAAGTTAGTAGCACTTTCCACAGCCGAGGCAGAATATATTGCAGTAGGAAGTTGTGTTGCACAAGTACTATGGTTAAAACAACAAATTCTTAATCTTGGCCTAACTGTAGGAACCATTTCAATCATGTGTAACAACACAAGCGGAATTTGTATCTCTAAGAACCCAATTCAGCACTCTCGAACAAAACACAGACATTAGACATCATTTCATTAGAGATCATGTTGCTAAGGGAGATATAGAATTGCATCACATTGCTACAGAAGATCAATTAGCTGACATATTTACAAAATCTCTAGCTTTCAACACCTTTAGCACCTTGAGGACTAGATTAGGTATCATAGATATAACTGCATATATTTTTTTAATATATATATATATATATATATATATATATATTTATATATTTATAAACAAAAAAATAAAAACAAAAAATAAAAAAAGGGCTGCTCCTGATCATCACACACTCACTACACAAAAATCACTAAACCTTGACTCTGTATATCGTACTGTACGATACACATATTGTACTATACAGTATACTATAATCTACACGGAACACACCTAAACGGTAAATTTCGTCTCTGTTGATCGTACTGTATGACTCACATCGTACTGTACGATACATTATTAGTCATCGTACTATATGATATATCCTCTTCATACTGTACGTGCCACGTCATCTAACAGATTGGGACAAATTTAAGCATGCTGGTACGTTATTATTGCCAGTCGTACTGTACGACTAATATCGTACTGTACGATACACCTGTTCGTACAGTACTATACGTTTGGTCAAAAGTCGTACTGTATTCCTCAGGACGATCGATATTCCTCTGATCGTACTGTACGATATTCATCATACTTTACATTTTGACCTCCTTTTCCCGGTACGAACCGTTAGAACAATTAATGCCATATCGTACTGTATGATAAACTATCGTACTATATGATGTTGGGAAAATTCTATAAATTGCCCGGCTAGGCTGCTATTTTCACTCACACTTTCCTCACTTCACTCACACCTTATCCTTCTCACATTTCACACCTTCCTCACTTCACTCTACATGATGTCTAGCTCCAGCAAGAGAGGCCGTTTGGAAACTGGAAGTTCGTCTTCTTATAGCCGTCACAGCGCTCGGTTTTTTAGTGCTGAAAATGAGGAAGCCTACCATAAGTATAAGGCCTACAAAATTACTCCTTCCAAAATGCTCAATCAGTCTGCACTGAATTTCGAGGTACTGAACCTCTTTGCTTCCACCACCTTTCAGTTCCTCCTCACTCTGGCCTTTCCCTACAACTCCGAACTTTTATTAGAATTTCTAGCAAATCTCACCTACACTGTCGACAACACAACTTTCCACTCCTTTGTTTGTCGTCAAAACATAGAAATCACCAGAGCCGACATCGCCCAATATATTGGGCTATCCACTAAAGGTCCTAGGGTTCATTTCTTCCTCACAAATGAATTTGATTGGAGCGATGTTAATCGAGTCCTTAGGAACGCCGCTTTCTATCAACACCAGCCCCTTGTCCAATCACTAAATCAGAATGCCAGAATTATTCAACATGTCCTTAGAACCTCTATAATACCCAGAGCTGGCGACCGGATCAACATGACCCCTGTTTTATCTGTTGTTACCTATCTTATCATGTCCAACACCAAATTCGATGAGGTCAATTTAATTATTGACTACATTCGTCATATGACCTTCGTTTGTCTTCCTACCACTTGCCGAAAACAAAATATAGCTCTTGGTCACCTTATATGATATATTCTCCAAAATTAATATCAATTGACCTATCCTGGTGAACCCGACAATATTCCTATTTTTAATACGGATGTCTCTTTCCGTATTCTTTTCCATCAGGGACACGAGCTAGAAGAACCTGTATTTGACGAAGAAGAAGGAGAAGATGCCCCAGCCGCAACTCCAGCACGTCCACGACGACATGCACCACCTCGAGCACCTGCACCAGCACATGATGATTTGGTAGAACGCTTCGACCAACTTCAGACTCGTCTCGATACTCACATTTAAGAACAACATCAGCAACATGAGACAGATATGCAATGGTTTGGAGAACACTTTACTGCTATTGATCAGCGCTTTGACACTCTCTTTCAGTACTTCCAACCAAACCCACCTCCACCACCGTCTGATCAGGATCCTCTACTTTAGATTGTCTTTGTATTGTAGCTTCTTTTTATTTTAGTGTTTGCTCCTCTTTTTGGTGCTGTCAAAAGGGGGAGAAGGTTGTTGTGTCTCGTTTCTATGGTTAAATGCATGTTTTTTTTTCTTTCGTACTGCATTTTCTTTTATTTCATTTTTTCTTGTTCTTATGTTTAAATAAAATTAAAAAAAATGTCTTTAACACTTACTTACAAAAAACATTATTTGACATCATCAAAAAGGAGAAGATTGTTACAACTCATGACCCTGAGACCCCGAGTTTGAGATTTTGATGATGACAAATAATGTCGTTTGAATTATCTTAAGATTCATTGAATATTATTTGCTATTGTCCGTGAGTACTAATATTTCAGGAAAGATCAAAAGCAACTCAGGACTACATGAAGACTCAAGAATGGGTAGATTAGGAGTATGAGTCTGCAATGTATTTTATTGTTTATTTTATTTTTATTTTCTTTGGTCTGGCCACAAAATGCATAAAAGTCTGAGCAACCATGCACACACACAGGGGGAGAGTGTTTTTAAATGAAAAATTTAGAGTTTTTCTTTCTCTGTAAATCTTACTATACGATATTATTTCGTACCGTACGATCAGAGCTTTGTAGGATGATTCTGTGAATAGATCAAACCATACGAATATAATCGTACTGTACGATATGTTCAGATCCAAAACCCTAGCCATTGTTTTAACTTAAGTAAGTTATTTTACGCCGCTCGTATAGTACGAACATGTTCGTATTGTAAGATTTATTTTAAATATTTACTTAATTTAACCCGTGATTAGTGCAATAAATCTGGGCTTAATTATAATTTGAAGATCGTACTGTCAAACCAGTTCGTACCATACGATGAATAGAGATGAATTATAATCGTCCCAAAGATCATCCTGGACGATCTCTTAGATTTTGTCTCATCATATTGTACGACATACATCGTACCATACGATGAACAGAGATGATGTTTGATCGTCCCGACTATCATCCTGTACGAACATAATTATTGTGGATCGTACCGTACGATTTGATATCATACAATACGAATGTTTTTGAACTTTTCGTACTACTTCGTACCAGGACGAAGTCTGTTTATACATATAGTACTGTACGATTAGAAACCGTACTTTATGATAGTAACGGCTACTTTTAAAATCTCAGGGATTTTGGAGCCTATTTTATTTGTAAAACTTGTCATATTTTGGTGTGAATCAGAAGAAGAGAACGTGGTTAGAGAGGGATTCCGAGGGAGAGAGCTCTTGAGAAGTTCTTTAGGGTTTGAGAGAGGAAGGAGAAGGTGAGCATTGTGAGGGAGAAGAGGTGTGAGGGAGATCACGCGGTTGCTCCAAACTTGCTGCATCTTGCTCCTCCTGTGGCCCTAGAAGTATTTATAGGAGGATCTCCAAGGGAAAAGGCTCTTCTACATCCATGACCTTGAGGTACTTTGCCTTCTCCAGGAGTGAGAAAAATGAGAAGGTTCTCTGCCATCGTCAGGAGGGTGAAAACAGAGTTTGGCACTCCGCCACGCCGGGTTGGTGAAAGGGAGTATGTTAAGGGCTTCTCCGCCTTGCAAAGGGGGGCAAAAGGAGAGCTATTGCTTGTAGTGAAATACCCGAAGTGGAGGACTCCGGGGAGTGGACGTAGGTCTTTGACCGAACCACTATAAAAATCTCGGTGTGATTTTTCTTATTGTCTTTCATTACTGCGTGCTTTTATTTTTTTCTTTCAATATTTGCTTGGGAAAATTTGTGAAAAAGATTGTTTAAATTTTCATGTTAAAATTTTAAAACATCAAAAATAATAGAACTCCTGCTTAGGTTTTAACTATTATCAAAAAATTTCACAATTCACCCCCCTCTTGTCCATCTAGTCATTTCATAAGCCCCTATAGTTAATTACCCCTCTCGATAACGAGAGAGAACTTTCGATTAAGGCTAGTCGTTAAGGATTTCATATAGGTTATGAACCTATCGTATAATAGAAATAATTTTAGGATTTAAATTTTGAATTTGAATGATTTAAAATTTAGAGTTTATTACCACAAACTTAAAACTGATGGTGGGTGGAATGAAGACGAGCCCGATCAAGATCCCATGGTTCCGTTGTCCCGGGCTGTCATGATCCCTAGTATGCTTAGTCAGAGGAGGTAGTCGACCCAATCTGACAGAAGGCACCTTATCGGCATCCATGGGTTGCTTCGTCTAAGAATACCTTGTAGACCTAGGTTGATATTTGTATAAGGGGATATATCTGAATCCACCTTAGCTAACAGAGGGCTTTATGCCTATCGAATATACCCTATGATTCATCGCTCAAGGGTTTGACGCCTTTAGGGAACATACGAGCTTTGACCATGATCGTAATATAATGGTGCCATTTTGCGGCAAAATCACCCGATCAGAGGGCACGTGCCACGTCCCTGTTGGCAAGAGATTATTTGAGGATGAATGAAAGTGATACACCCGAAACACATTCGCTCTTTATGAGCTGAGGTTAATTGCAAATTTATCAACCCCGATAAACAATTGCAGGAGGCGGATGATTTTTAGTTTTGAGTTTTTAGATGATAGATTTTATTTCAGAGATTTGATTGGATTTGAGATTTGAGATTTGAGATTTGAAATTTGACCCCTCCGGTTTAGATTTCCAATCAACACGGCCATCATCGGGGTGACATTAAGGTCACTTATATTTTTGTAGAATTTTGAGAGGTATTTTATACTTCAAGTTATGTCGACTCCAGTCCTTTTGAGGAGGAGGATGAAACTTGAATATTAGACCTGCACAGCATTCTCGAATCATCGGATTTGGGATTTAGATATTACGATCAGAGCACATACGGGTTGTAGCATTTGACCATCCGCAGCATTCTCGACGATTTGAGTTTGTAATTTTAATAGTTTTGTCGGAGCCATGCAGGGGTAGACTTAGTTTAATGGATAATATTTAATACATAAGGGGCATTTTAAAATATTTAAATATGATTCATTATGTAAGAGTGATTTTATTTAAGAAATGCCCAAAATTTCATTTAAGGGGCTTACGAACGACTTCTGTCCGCTTGTACTTAGTTGCGGATCCGGTGGTGTTAAAAGTATTGTTTGTTGCTTCTTGCAAATGAGTTGTAGTCCTTTCATATTTATCCACCTACAACATATTGAACATATAATGAGCCTCCTTCAATGGCTTGTAGGCTTTTACGGTCGTTGTAGTTATTTAACATCTTGTTTGTACACGATATTTTGTGTATATGGCAGGTCCCCTTTATATGATGTGTCGTGTGCATTGCAGCTTATTACATTCATTGCATGTCAAATTTTTTTATTCGTAGGTTGCGGTTGTATAAATCAGGAGCCTTCTACACCAAGTCGTAGGGTCTTTTACATATACTTGTAAGTTTGCTACATAAAATATTATTATTTGCAATCAAATTAACAAACTTGTTTGGAGTTGCATTGAATTGATTATGTATAGATCTCATTCATTTCAAACTCATTAAATGCATCAAATTGTCATGCTTGTGGCACATTGATTCTCCTCATTTATAAGAGATCTATTACAGTCGAGCATATCCACCACCGTTTCTTGTAGTGTCCTCATAAGCTACACTCATCATTAGTTTCTAAGTGATTTTTGTTTATTATTATTGTATTTATTTTAAATCACTTAAAATAAAATTTTGATGGTGTGAGGGTCCCTTTTTGTATCACTAGATGTTGAATTGAAAGACTTGGATTTATTACTTAACAATTATATTTCCAATTTTGATTGTATGTTTATTAATTTAAATTTCGATTCCTTATATTTTAATTTAGGTTCAATTTCAAGTGACTCATTAAAGTTCAAGCTCTTATAGTCATGTCAAGTATAAGTCTAGTTCGAGTTTGAGTCCAAGTCCAATATTATTTGATCAAATTTTTTAATTTAAAATTGACTTTACATTTGAATTTCGTTCAAATCAATTTTTGATTTTCTGTCCAAGTCCTCTGTTATTTACTGGAAATTTTGGCAGCCTCCCGGCGTCTCCTCCCCACCGAGGGAGAAATCAGAACAGCACTGCCATAATTTCTTCCTACGCGGACCTAAGGTCGACGTCGTAGGGTCTTCGATTTCAAACCATCTCACTAGGATCTAAGATCGACTGCGTGAGGTCTTCAATTTGGAACCATCCCGGCCAGATTTAAGATACAACAGCCCGGGGTCTTCAATATCAAACCATCCTGGTCGGACCTAAGGTACGACAGCCTAGGTCTTCGACACCTATTGAAATCCTCTCACAACTCCTCTCTTTTTTTTTTCTTTTTTTATTATACATATAATATTATATTATATAATAATAATAATATTTTATAAAATATTATTATTATATAGTATCATATATATTATATTATATAATATATTATATTCTCTATTATATAATATTATATTATAACATTATGTTATATAATATTATACTACATATAAGATAACATAAATATATTATATTATATAATATAATAAAATAAAAACTGAGAGGGGAAGGTATCGGGCATAGCCCCGATTAAGCTAGGTCAGAGACTAGGGAGGGATCATGCACGGCGAAAGCTTGGGCAAATTATTGGGTTAGGTGACCGAAGCCATCTATCCGTTCGGTCGCCAATAGAAATGCGCCATCTGTTAGTCATTTTTTTAATTTAATATTAACGCTTTATGTCTTGTCAAAGTTAGCGACCCGTCCCGATAACGCTATTCATTTGAACTTTTAAGCTTTTGCCGCCCTATTTTTTCATTTTGATACCCGCAAAAGACGCAAATATGTGCTGCTGTAGAAGAAAAAACGAGCCAGAAAATTGTAGAGAAGAAATGGACTGCTCAGTGAAGAGGGAGGTGGAAGAGGGAGTGCATGAATCGGAAGGGTTGGTGCATGAATCAGAATCGGAACATGTGCATGAATCGGAATCGGAACCTAACTTAGCCGGAAATTCATCTGGTTTCAACATATCGGTAAGTATCTTGGAAAAACGAGTTAGAAAGTTGTTTGTAAGCAGAATAAATTTCTTAAGCAGAAAGAAGACGTAGGTTTCAGCTCATTAGTCTTAGGATTTTTGATTTTGCGATTTTTAAGCAAAATAAATTTCTTTTGTCGAAAAAGTAAAAAAAAAAATATAATGTTGTTGTTGCTTAGCTTTCATTATTGATTTTTAGGATGAAGATGATAAATAAAAAAAACTGAACTAGTTGCGCTATAGTTGCGCTATAGTTGCGTTATAGTTGCGATATAGTTGTGCTGTAGTTGCACTATAGTTGCGCTATAGTTGCGCTACGGTTGCGCTACGGTTGCGCTATAGTTGCGCTATAGTTGCGCTACGGTTGCGCTATAGTTGCGCTATAGTTGCGCTTTACTTGCCCTTTACTTGCCCTTTACTTGCCCTTTATTTGCGCTTTCAGGTTGTATACAAAGATGAGACAGAAGCATATGAATGTTTTTGCACTTATGCTCACGATAATGGCTTTAGTGTCCGAAAGGATCATCACAGTTTTTGGCCAAATTCTAGAAAGATAAAATCAAAGGACTTTGTTTGTTCAAAAGCTGGTTTCAAGAAAAGTGATGATCATAATTCAGGAAAGAGGAAGAGATTCACTAAACCAGTTGTCAGAACTGGTTGTCCAGCCATGGTGAGGTTTGTCACTGATGAAGATGGTTACTGGCATGTCAAAAGATTTATTGAATCCCACAACCATGAATTAGCTAGCCCAGCTGACCGACACCTTTTAGGATCATGTAGGAATGTTATTGAGGAAAAAGCTGCCATCCTAAAATCGATGACAAATGCAGGGATTAGAACCGTTGATGCATATGCCTATCTTGCAGAGGAAGTTGGTGGATGTGAGAATGTCGGATTCTCTAAGAGGGATGCCTACAATTTGATTCAGAAGGAGAAAAGAGCAAGGATTGAAATTGGTGACACTGATTCTTTGATTCAATTATTTAAAGATCGACAAGTTGAGGACCACATATTTGTATGGGATGTTCAATATGATGATCAGGATAGATTGTTAAATTTTTTCTGGGTTGATGGCAGAAGCAGGATAGATTATGAATGTTTTGGAGATGTGTTGATTTTTGATACTAGTTACAGGCTGAACAAGTATAATTTTGTTTGTGCGCCATTTGTTGGTGTTAACAATCATTGGCAGAATATTTTGTTTGGGGTTGCTTTTTTGTCAGAAGAAACAATTGAAAGTTTTACATGGTTGTTTAAAGTATTTGTACGAATAATGGGTAATAAATATCCAACAACAATATTCACTGATCAGGACCAAGCTATGGCCAGGGCCATAGAAGTTGCATTACCTCACACTCGTCATAGATTATGTCAATGGCACATATTTAAAAAGGTTCCATCAAAAGTTTCCATCTACAATAGCAATAATAAAGTTAGAGGACTCTTCCATAAGTGTATGAGGTGGTGTGATTCTGAGGAAGTGTTTGAGGAAGCGTAGGATGAAATGATCAAGGAAGGGAATCTTCATAACCATGAATGGTTGCAGGATCTTTATAAGATAAGGAGAAAGTGGTCAACTGCTTTCAACAAGGATTCCTTTTGCATGGGCATTTTATCAACGCAGCGTAGTGAGTGTACTAATAATGTGTCATGGCATTTCAAAGCCAACAAGTTCATTAGCTGATTGTTTTCTTGGCTTGGAAAAGGTACTGATGAATTGGCAGCGAAATGAGCAAGATGAGGATTACAAATGCAGTCAATCTGAAATTGTTCCCGTGATAAAGAACAGCTCAATATTAAAACAAGCTGCTAGATATTACTCAAGAAGAATATATTCAATTTTTGAGGAAGAATTTATAAAGGTTGTGGGAGAAATGAGTATAGATTTTGTCTCGACTGATTCTTCAAAGTATATAGTCAACTACATAGAGAAAAAGAATCAAAACCATCATTGGGTTGTTCACTTTGATGCAACAGAAGGTAACATTCAATGCAGCTGTAAGAAGTATGAAACAATGGGATTGCTGTGTTCTCATTGTTTGAGGGTTTTTAAACAGTTGGATATGGCTAAATTCCCTGAGAAGTACTTATTACTTCGTTGGTCTGCAAGGGCTCGACAAGTTTTTTATTCAGGTTACTTGCTTAATTCTCAAAGAAGTAATAATTTCCAAAGTGGTAGGGGATTCATATTCAGAAATCAGGTGAGCAGGTTTGCATATCAAATGAGCACGGAAGCTCAAGGGAATGAAGAGGCAGAGGAGTTTATTCTTTCCTCATTGCAAGACATGTATAAAAAATTATACTTAATTCTTGGTGGCAAGAAAAAAAATCAGAAGGATGTTGCTAGTTCCCAAGGTGGAACAGCAAATTTGAAAGATCCTCTAAAGCGTAGACCTAAAGGCATATCAAATGCAAGACTGAAAAGCCATTGGGAGAAGAAGAAACGGCCTAAAAGTAAGTTTTTAATAATTTGTTAATTATTTAATTCCTAATCCGAATACTAAAACTCTAGTTTCTTACAGATAAGAAACCTTTGGTTGGGGATAATCCAATGGAGGAACCTTCTTCAACACAACCTTCTTCAACACAGATGAACTTTTCAAGCATGCCTGAATGTTTCAGTGAGGAATATATAACCGGCATACCATCATGCCAACCTGGAGCTGAATACACTAAGTTGATGATAGATTTTCTTTCTTCGGAGTTGAAATTTAATGAATTTGCAATGTAATAATACTTATTTGGACTTATTGATTTCATTTATTGGTTGTAATAAAAATTTTTATATAAATCATGCCTTCTGTATGAATTAATAATTTTGGTGTACAAAATTAATAATTGATTACAAATGTATGGTTGCGCTATAGTTGCGCTATAGTTGCGCTATAGTTGCGCTATGGTTGCGCTATGGTTGCGCTACGGTTGCACTACGGTTGCGCTACGGTTGCGCTTTACAGAATATGCACATTTTAGAAGTTACAGAAGTTACAGAATGCACTTTACAGAATATGACAGAATATGCAATTTTATACAACAATCAAAAACTATATAAAAACATAATAAAATGCACATCAAAAAGAAAAAATATATAGAAACATAATAAAATGTACATTTATAAATCATGGACAATATTTACAATAAGTTACAGATTGTTTACTTCTTTGTTTGTAGAAAACGAAAATATGCTAACTCTGCCCTAAATTTTGGCATATGCGTTTGCCAATCTTTAAGAGCATTCCAGTCTGTTTTTTTTTCTTTGCACGGCCTTTTCCATATATTTATAAACAAACATTCCACAATCGTAGCTGTTTGTTTGTGTTGGAATTCCACGAACCGCCTGGACATTCCATTTCGTAATATCGTTTGAAAAGCATCCTATAGTGTCCTTGTGCAAATACTTTATCTGTACGAATAAAATATTATAAAAATTTATTATGTATATAAACATAGTAATCTGGATTTAACTTGAAATATGAATTGAACTTACAACTGTATGACAAATACTCTTGTGTTCAGGATTTGGTAATGAATCATACATTTTCCAGACTTTCTCCTTCAATTTTCCAACAAGAAGAACCCAATGCTTCTCGTGAATTATGGGTTGCACAATAAGTTTGCTTTCTTGAACTGAAACTGGATTAATGTGTTTGATAAAAATTTGATAATCCTGATTGTATGACTTGTAAACCTGCAATAATTCAGTTCTCCTTCAAAGAAAAACAAAAGTGAGAAAAAAGATTAAAATATTATTTATACTTACCCTGTACAATGGAGAAATGTACAAGTAACGTTGAAATTTCTCCGCCATTAACCTACTCTGCTCAAGTAAAAAGAAAGCAAAAGTATCAACATGGTTATCTGCTAACCAATCATTTGTGAGTAGCATGTCAATATCTGATCTTTTTATCTCGATGTTTCCAGATGCAAATATTATGTGTTCCCTACAAAAACAAAGAAAAATTTAATGTTAAAACGCAACCTTAGCGCAATCGTAGCGCAACCTTAGCGCAACCATAGCGCAACTATAGCGCAACCATAGCGCAACTATAGCGCAACCATAGCGCAACCATAGCGCAACTATAGCGCAACCATAGCGCAACCATAGCGCAACCATTGCGCAACCATAGCGCAACTAAACTTACTTTGTATTAAATTTTTTGAAGCATTCATCCATAATTCGTTGTTTTTCCTCTGTTAGAAATTGCTTCCCTGGATAATCCATATTTTCCACTGCTGGTCGTGTCTCAACTATTATATTTTCAACAGAAATAACCTCTTTGTCCTTCTTTAAGTATGGTATGATTGGTTTTGATGAACTCTCTGCTTTTTCATCATTTTCTCTTTTTCTCTTTTATTGTGGAAGTTCGTCGGCCATTGGTGGAGGTGGAGGTATTGGTTGTTGTGGAGGTATTGGTTGTTGTGGAAGAATTTCTTCGGCCAATGGTGGAGGTGGAGGTATTGGTATTTGTGGAAGAATTTCTTCGGCCAATAGTGGAGGTGGAGGTATTAGTTGTTGTGGTGGTTCTTTGGCCATTGGTGGAGATGGAGGAAGATCTTGTATTGGTACTTGTCCTGAAGGAAACAAAGTTGTATTTTTCACGGATGGGAAGCTGGAGGCAGATGTAGATATATGCGGCTTATCAGGATTGTGATCACACTGCATTTGAAATTCAATAAATTTGTATTTCAGTGAGTCTTGATCTGCCTGAAGTTTCTCCAAAATATCTTCAACTCTATCCAATCTTGCTCCCACATTATCTTGAATTTTATTCAACATCTTCTCAAAAATTTCAAAACATTTATTCTGAACAGCCTCTAAATCTGCCCTTCTAATGGGTGGCTGTTCAGCAAAAGGTTGACTGGTGGAAATTTTTTTGGTAGGTGGATGAGTAGAAGGTTGAGTTAGCGGCAGAGATTCAGTTTCTGGTGGTTCAATAGGAGGAGAATCAGGGGGAGAGAGAGGAGGAGAGGGAGGTGGGGTGGTGTCAATTTTCTTTCTTGCGGAAGCCTTAATTTTCTGGGGTGAATGCAATTTTTGTGGTTCATGACCTGAACGGGTTTCCAAGTTTTGTATAGCAGTAATGTCAGCCCCGAATTTTTCGGCCTCCTCATTGGTAACATTGTCAAGACAAATAAAAATCTGCAAAAAATAGAAAAATTTATTAAAGCGCAACCGTAGCGCAATCTTAGCGCAACCATAGCGCAACTATAGCGCAACCATAGCGCAACTATAGCGCAACTATAGCGCAACCATAGAGCAACCATAGCGCAACCTTAACATAATTTGCATCAGGTAAATGATAAAATTACCTCACTATTCTTTAAGAATTTAAATAATTTGGCTGCATTATCTTGAGTAAAGTATAAATCTGTATACCCCTGTCATCTAAGAAAACGTGGTCTTATTTCTGAATCGGTTGGTTTATTTAAAGAAAATGTTCCAAAAACCAAATATGCATAATGCCAAAAATAAAAATTTTAAAGTTAACATTTAAAAACATTAAACATGTAGAATAACCAGTAGGAGTGGAAACTTACCAGTAGAAGAGGAAAAAAGTCATTGATGTAACCCAATGGTTTTTGTTGTTGAAACTTCTCAAAAATTGTATTGAACTCCGCAACCATGAAGTTCCTTAAGCATGAAGCCTAATTAATGGAACTGAACTCACTTAAATTATTTGCTACAGTTGTGAGCCTTCTAGGGGTTTTATGACTATTTAGTGGAAAGAAAATATTAGATAACAAAAACATAATAAAGGTCTTTATTTTTGTTGCATTATCAGATAATCTGTCTAAGTTTGACATTTCTGTTTTAATTTCAGTTGACAGAGGTCCATTTAGAGGATCAATCCTCTATTTGATATCAATGCCTCTGTTTGGCATACCTGTTAGAAAATTTCAGTTGTTAAAGTTCAAAAAACATATAGCTATAAAAAATTTCATATTCAAAATATTACCTGTCAACAAAGCAACCTCGTCAGAAGTGAATTTCAGAACATGACCGAGGACGATGAAGCCCTCATCAGCAGGACTCTAGAATTTGAGAACCTCAAAAAGAAGTGGTATACACTGCTGGAATGCGGGGAACCTCAAAAATTGATGAATGTTCAGATTCTTTAATGTTTGCTCCACTTCATCATCAATGATCTCGGTAAAAGCATCACAATGTTTGCGCAAAGAAGTAACATAACATCTAGATGTTACTGGCCTTTGATAGGGCGTCCTCATCTATAACAAAAAGAAAAATCAAAATTATATCGCAACCATACAATAGCGCATCTATAGCGCAACTATAGCGCAACCATAGCGCAACTATAGCGCAACTATAGCGCAACCATAGCGCAACCATAGCGCAATCATAGCGCATAACGCAACTATAGCACAACCATAGCGCAACCATAGCGCAACCATAGCGCAACTATAGCGCAACTATAGCGCAACCTTATATTTAGTAATTAATTAGCTTAAAAGAAGTTTAAAATTAAAAAAAAAACCAAAAAATTGAAAACCACATTGAACATATATGCTAGTTTTACAACTATTACTAAACCCTAAAACTTAGAAGATAGCGTAAACCTTTCGTATCATTTGCTTCATCCATTTACGAAGAGAAGAAGCGTGAAAAATCAGAAAATAAATATTTGAACAGTACATTACATTAAAGAAACATTGATAAAATTATAAGTAAACCAAACCCTAAAATTTAACGGCAATATAACTTTAACGCAACGAAAGCGCAAGTAAAGCGCAAGTTAGGCGCAACCATACCTCTTCCTGATTGATGATCTTCTACAGTCTCGTCGTCAACCTCCGGTAGGAATAAGCAAATGCAGAACCGAAGGTAATGGAGGAATTCGAGAGCGCTTACCAGAGCTGGAATGAGGGTGAAAATGTCGCTCGAAAATAAAATACGCGGCGTTTCCATTCTTTCTTTTCCGGAATTCAAATGAATAGCGTTATCGGGTCGGGTCGCTAACTCTGACAAGACATAAAGCATTAATATTAAATTAAAAAAATGACTAACAGATGGCGTATTTTTATTGGCGACCGAACGGAGAGATGGCTTCGGTCACCTGACCCAATAATTTACTGAAAGCTTTGGAGCGGCAGCGTCCTGGAGTGACGGAGGGTCCGAACTCGGCAGGCTTCGGTTCAAGCAGGAGGACAACGGGCGGAGTTTTGGCAGTCGGCGGGCTGGCGACGTAGTGCAGGAAGATGGGATCGACGCCGGAGCAAGGAGGTCGACAATGAGGTCGGACTTGGATGGTGTCGGGAGAAGAGGTAAGTTTTATGAAATCCTTTCTTTCTCTTCTCTGTATGCGTCTCTCTTGAGTGTGTGTGAATGAACCGAATGAGAGGGAAAGTTTTTTTTTTATGTCATGAGAGGCGATGGTTTGCGATTTTTGAACGAACAGTTGCTTCGTTTTGGATTGTGAGGTGGGACAGGCAGAGGTGGGTGTGGTTTTATCACGCGTTGAGTGGAGCCAGTCAGGTTCTCCGACAGTTAGAGGTCAACAAGGAGCGTGCGCTCCGTCGCTTGCGTGAGTGTGGTATCCGTTTAAGCCATTACAATGAGGGAGCAACTGCTGTTGTGGTGGGTTGAACAAGTTGGAGGCCTTGATGGTCGTGACTGGCGTCAAGAGAAAAGGGAGACCGATGTTTGGAGGTCGAGTCAGTGGCTCAGTTGCCTGGTGTTAGGCTTGTCTAGGGCAAGTTGGCGAAGGTGAGGGTCGATGAGAGTAGTATGTGAAGTGTCAGAGAGGTTCATATTTATCATGTAAAAATCACCAACCACTACGTTGCTGGTCCGTTTGTGTAGGTCAAGTCGACAGAGCTGAGGGTCGAAGGGAGCAGTATGTGAAGTGTCGGCTCAGAATGCTCTCACTAGGATGACGCAGTGTCGTGAAACAAATGGTGCTTATTTGACGAATATGTATACCTATTGCACGAAAACACCCAAAGTTAATCTTTCAAGCTCATTTCAATTAGTCGTCGAGATTACCAGATGGTAAAAACCCATGTAAAAAAGAACTCAAATAATATCAAACTTCTTTCATAAACAATAATTGTCCTGGCAATACAACATAATTATATGCAATCCAAGGTGGAAGCTATCCTCTGCAAACCTAAACAAACAAAATTCAAAATTATGTTGATAATTAAACAAAGTTGTACAAAAGAGAATAGAAATACAATAATTGTATAACTAAAATAGCTAAAAAAAACTAAACATGAAATAAAAGTTATCATAGTTTTCGTAACATTATGTTAATTTTAGTAATCATACCACTTAATCTAGTATTTTAAAAGACATGATAGAAAAAGGATAGATAATGAGAAGTGTAAGCTTCAATAACTTCTATCTTTAGAGAAAATCCAATGGATCATAAAGTTTCAAAGCATTTTTCATTAAAGCTTTAAGCATTTCACATGACTATTCATGCACATGCTCCACGTCATCGAGTATATCAATAAAAGCAAGTTAATATTACCCGAAAACTTTAACTACAAAAACAAGAAGAGACTTACCAAGGAAACAAGTGTGCATTCAGTGAGAGATAGGGACTTGCATCATACTTGTTTGATAAGAAATGAACATGGATATTTGCTGGCTTCATTTTTTGAAAAAAGGTTCACAATCTTTGTTGGCATTTTTGTTGAATCAAATCAAATTAAGTCGAATTAAACTAAGTCAAATCTTATTAAATTGGCCTAATTAAATTAAGCCAATTCAAATCGAATCTATTTTAACTCAAATCAATTCGAATTAAGTTGGGTTGTGCCAAAATAAGTCAAATTGATTTGATTTGTATCATATTGACTAAAGCAAGATAACAAAAGTGGAAACAAAGGCCAACCAAACAACTGCTCCAAAAGAAGCTTCCAGCAACAACATGAGAAGCAACAATAGTAAATGATTCACAAGTCAAAAATTATTTCTTCTTAGATTTTCTTCTACGATGCTTGCCACCATAGGAAAAAAATTTTTCCACGATGTGACCCACATTCAAACTATACATCCCTTGAAACTCATCCGTAGGGTCATCTAAATCATTTCTCAACACCCCCACAAGACGACGTGAAGGATTCCTCTAGCAAATCA
Source organism: Dendrobium huoshanense (assembly GCA_016618105.1). Taxonomy (NCBI): domain Eukaryota; kingdom Viridiplantae; phylum Streptophyta; class Magnoliopsida; order Asparagales; family Orchidaceae; genus Dendrobium; species Dendrobium huoshanense. Next base: position 41,160,743 of record CM028360.1, read on the forward strand.
GAATGATTTGCAGAAGTGTCATCCATATTCAAAGACAATTGAGCTTTTAAGGCATCACTATAAATAAGAGAAATAGGAACATCAATCAATGATACATTAACATTTGAAACCTCCTTATTAGGCGACAAAGCCACTTCAAAATCAGCTTATGGAGAGTCATGAGAAGTGATAACCAAACCACTAGAAGAATCAATAATCGCCATCATATTAACATCACACACTCCATTGTTCACCACCTCCACATGAGAAGAAAGAAGAGTAAAAAGTTCCCCACCAGACGTTAGAACTAAATTTCTATCAACACCCTTATTAATGTCCACATAAACCTCCAAATCCTTAATATTCTCTGAGACGGGGAACGATAGCAGAAGAAGCCATAGGGATATCCAAAACCAATATTTCAAGCTCAGTCAAAAGCCCCACATCACCAGAATTTGAAGGATGAATCAAATGCTATTATCCAAATGATCCACAACCACATGATCGACATTTTGATGCATAGATAAATCAATAGAAACATCTCCAGGCACATTTTCATGAACATTGTTAGAAACCTTCTCATCTCCATAAACAAAAATAGGGTTCACAGGAGGAGTAATAAGAGGATGTAAAATGCTACATTCCAGTTTTGAGTGGCCCAATGATTTACAATGAGAATAGTAAGAGGAAAAATTTTCAATGACAATAGATTGAATGCAACCCAAGTTTTTAGGACCAACCCACACTTTATTTGGAAATTATTTGGTAACATCTAACTCAACCAGAACATATGCAATAGAGGGACAAGAGCCAGAAGAAGTGAAATTATCATTTATAAGAGGCTGACCAAACGGAGAACCAAGGTCATGAAGGATTCGAGGAGAAAAGAGGTAAGACCTTAGATTGGGGAATGAAACCTAAATCAGAATAACATGGATTCAACTTCAATATCAAACAGAGGTGTCAATTTGAACACGTTCATAAAATAATTGTTCACAAAATAAGAGTGATGAACAAACACTCTACAATAATATAGATCATTAATAAGCTTAATCAACACATACTTCGGGTTGAGGACAGACACAAAGAAATGATCATTAAGCTTGAGGCTAAAATTTTGTTTTCTAATTGGATCAACAGATGATCTCTAACTTGGAAATTTCCCAACCAAAGTAATCTCAAATAGGGAAGCAAGCGAAAGAACTTTCTCTTCCAAAATCGACAGTGATTACAACCCCTGACGAGAGGTGATTTTGAGGTCAAGAAGGTTTGAAGATGGAGAAACACCAGATAAAGCATTTCCAAAAGAACGAAAGGAGTTCTTCTCATTTCAAAAATATGGGATCATTCAAATGGAAACCCGCCATTAATCCAACAAGCCAGAAGAAAGATGAAAACATCGAGCAAGGAAAAAATGTAAACACCATAGGAAATGATTGAGGGAAAGGAAATGAGACTTCCTTGAAGTACCGGAGGCCCTGAGAAGGATGATGCGAAGGAGGTTGGAACACACGATGCCACTACATTTCTAGTAGGTTCACCCCAAACTAGGCGGAAGAAAGGGAGGAGGAGCTTCTGCTCCATCGCTTGCATAAGTGTGCTATCCATCTAAGCCATTGCAGTGAGGGAGCAACTGCTGCTGTGGTGGGTTGAGCAAGTTGGAGGCCTTGAAGGTCGTTACTGGTGTCAAGATAAAAGGGAGATCGGTGTCTAGAGGTCGATTCAGGGGCTCTATTGTCTGGTGTCAGGCTTGTCTAGGGAAAGTTGGTAGAGGTGAGGGTTGACGAGAGTAGTATGTGAAGTGTTAGAGAGGTTCATATTTATTATGTAAAAATCACCAATCACTACATTGTTGGTCCGTTTGTCTAGGTCAAGTCGATAGAGCTAAGGGTCAAAGGGAGCAGTATGCGAATTGTCGGCTCAGAATGCTCTCACTAGGATGACGCAGCATCGTGAAACAAATGGTACTTATTTGACGAATATGTATACCTATTGCATGAAAACACCCAAAGTTGACTAATCTTTCAAGCTCATTTCAATTAGTCGTCGAGATTACCAGATGGTAAACGCCCATGTAAAAAAGAGCTCACATACGATCAAACTTCCTTCATAGACAATAATTGTCCTGGCAATACAACATAATTATATGCAATCCAAGGTGGAAACTATCCTCTACAATCCTAAACAAACAAAATTCAAAATTATGTTGATAATTAAACAAAGTTGTACAAAAGAGAATAGAAATACAATAATTGGATAACTGAAATAGCTAAAAAAATTAAACATGAAAAAAAAAAAAGTTATCATAGTTTTCGTAACATTAGGTTAATTTTTGTAATCATACCACTTAATCTAGTATTTTAAAAGTCATGATAGAAAAAAGATAGATAATGAGAATTGTAAGCTTTAATAGCTTCTATCTTTGGAGAAAATCCAATGGATCATAAAGTTTCATAGCATTTTTCATTAAAGCGATAAGCATTTCAAATGACTATTCATGCACATGCTCCACATCATCGAGTATATCAATAAATGCAAGTTAATATTACCAGAAAACTTTAACTAAAAAAACAAGAAGAGACTTACCGAGGAAACAAGCGTGCTTTCAGTGAGTGATAGGGACTTGCATCATACAAGTTTGATAAGAAATGAACATGGATATTTGCTGGCTTCATTTTTTGAAAAAAGGTTCACAATCTTTGTTGGCATTTTTGTTAAATTGAATCAAATTAAGTCGAATTAAACTAAATCAAATCTTATTAAATTGGGCCTAATTAAATTAAGCCAATTCAAATCGAATCTATTTTAACTCAAATCAATTCGAATTAAGTTGGGTTGTGCCAAAATAAATCAAATCGATTTGATTTGTATCATACTGACTAAATCAAGTCCAAATCAACTCTTTTGATTCAACAAATTTCTATTTTGAACCCTTCCCAGCCTTGATTAGCCTAGCTAGGTGCATCAGGTAGTTGACACTAAAACATCAACTGTTGTTCTCGCACAAACCTTTATCAACGTTCAATGTCATAAGGGCAGCGAGATTTAGACTATGTTTGGGACAGTTTTTTGTTGTTTTCTAAAACAAATTTTTAGTATAAAAATTTTTTGAATTATAAAATTTTATATTAAAAAGTCATTTTAAGAAGCAGTATGAAAGCTATAACAAATTAAGGCTTTGTTTGAGAAGGTTTTTTTACTCCTTTGTGAAGCAGCTTTTTAGTATAAATATTATATTTTTTTGTACTAAAAAGCTGCTTCAATAAGCAATAAAAAAGCCGTCCCAAACGAAGCCTAAGGCTTCGTTTGGGACGGTTTTTTTATTGCTTTCTAAAACGGAGTTTTAATACAAATTTTTTTATTTTTGTTCTAAAACTCCGTTTTAGAAAGCAATGAAAAAGCCGTCCCAAACGAAACCTAAGTCTTACATTTTATTTGGTAGGGCTTTCTTAATGCTTTTAAAACAATTTTTTAATATAAATTTTAAAAAATTGGTATTAGAAAATAGCTTTTAAAAAAAAACATCTTTTGGAAAATTATTAGGTCCGGTCATCAGACGTAGAGATAGACCCGATCACCAGACGTAGAGATAGGTCTGGACACCAATAAAATATTGACATGTGGAATGTACACGAGTCCGCGGAATTTTCAGTCAAGCGCGTCAAAAATGCAGGTAAAGCATAGATAAATCACAATCAAAGCCTAATCAAAATACAGTCAAATCACAGTCCGCATGATAAGTCTACATGATAAGTTTTAATTGAATGTGGGTACCTAAAAAATCCCTTGACCGGACCTAATAATTTTCCCTCAAATGGAGCATTAGCAGCTTGAATTGGAGCCGTCTGAGGGGCTTGCTGGTCTTTCGAGGCCTTCTCCTCCATTTTTTTCTAGAAACGATAGGGAAAGGGCGAGGTTACCTGCGAATACCAGGGCTAGCGTGCGACTGCGAGGAGAGAGCAGCGCTTTCATTCGATTCTTCCAATGGCCAAGCAAAAGGCACCTTAGGCAAGCTGGGTGAAATGAGACAGGGATATGAGTTCTTGCTTCTTCTTCTTCCAAAGATCGAGCAGAAGGCTGCACAGGCAACCCAGGTGAAACGAAGAGAGGGATCAGAGCCCTTGCTTGCTTCTTCTTACAAAATCGGGCAGATAAGCTTCTATTCGTGCGCGACCTGGCCGAAATTTGAAAGAGTGGAGGTTGTTGTTCTTGTGCACTTGTGAAAAATCAGGTGGCTGCTGCTTTCTTCTTTCAGTCTTCCAAATTTGAGTGATAAGGGCTGCTGCTTGTTTCATCTATTCCCAACTGAGAGAGCCTTGATAAGTATTGTCCTTGCAAAGTCTTCTTCTTCTTCCTTCCGGCACCCTAAAACTGAGAGGAGAAAGAACAATTCATGAATGAAAGGCAGCAACATTCAATTTGCTTTCCGTTAGCATATATCCTTGCATATGATGATGGAATTAAGATTTTTGAATACTTAGGAGTTTGCTTACATGCACCCCTTAAACTATAATTCAAATAAATGCTAATAGATGTAAATCAATTTTTTGTAAGCAAGCAAAGCCACGTGACCACGTTACCTGCCGCCTGACGGAAACGGCTCCACTCACACTGACCGGCAGCAGGCCGCCGATCCTCTAACTGAACGAATATTCTCCTCATACCACTCTATAAAGGCATACACTGTAGCTCAGTTAAAATATATGAAATAGAAACTCCTTAGGGAGCTTCCTGCTTCGTCTTCTCCTTTCCTCTGTTCTGTCTCAGCTAACATTCCTTTTGCAGGAAATTTACATGGTATCAGAGCTCCCAAAGCCTAACGGCACTCCCTCACTATGACAGAACCGGAAACATCCAGCAATCAAACCACAACGCCGGCCACCTCCTCCCTCGCTGCGTCCTTGGCAGATTTCACCATTCCCGCCCCGCTCAAGTTCATCATGTCAAATATCAAACACATTGTCACGACGCAGCTGAGCGCTGATAATTATGCCATCTGGAGGACACAAACGCTCAAGCTATTCTCGGCGAACGGCTTTGACGGATACCTCACTGGCCTCCAACCTCCACCGCCCCTCTCTCACACCGACCACAAACTCTGGAACTGACGGACCAGAACCTCGTCTCGGCCCTCTTCTCCACCATCTCCCCATCCATCCTACCCTACATTCTCACTCTCTCCTTCGCCCACGAGATCTGGGCCATGCTCGAGAGCCGCCTCCAACCGACCAATCGGTCCCGTGTTATTCAATTGAAAAACACTCTGCTCCACGTCACGATGGGTGATAACAGTATGCAAGCATACCTTGCTCAAATCAAAGGCCTCGTCGACGGCATCGCAGCGGCCGGCTCTCACGTCGACAGCGAAGACATCCTGCATTATTTACTCAATGGCCTTCCCGCCGCCTACAACTCCTTTTGCATGTCCATTCGAACGTGCCAGACACCCATCAGCTTGGAAGCACTATACTCGCTCCTCTGCAGCGAGGAAATCAACATCCAAAATCAAATGCTTAAAGACTCCACCATCTCCAAAGACAATACGGCTTTCTACAGCAATCCTCGCCCCGCCCACGACCGAGGCGACACTCCTCAGTCGGGTCGCTCCCCACGAGGTCGCGGTTCCACCCCTCGCTACTACTACGCCCCTCAATCCACACCGCGACCTACCTGTCAGATTTGTAACAAGCCTGGCCACATCGCAGCACAATGCTGGCACCGCTGCAATCTGAATTACACGCCGGCGCCCCCTTGAGCAATGCTCACCCAAGCTTTATCAGCCGCCACGACCGACTGGGTGCTCGACTCGGCTTCCTCGCATCTCACCTCCAACGCGTCTAACCTACTACAGCCAGTCCCCTATCAAGGAACCGACTCGATCTCCATCGCCAACAGCAGCACGCTTCCGATTCACACCTCCGGTGACGGTCTCCTCCCTCTTCCTCAATCTAACTGTAAGTTGTATCTCCATAACTTACTTCACGTTCCATCTCTCTCCCACAACCTGCTTTCTATTCACAAACTTACAACTGATAACAACGGCTCTGTCTCCTTCAATCCCTTTGGTTTCAAAATCACGGACCTCTAGGACAATCAAATCCTCCTCAATGGTAGGAGTCACGACGGACTCTACACCATCTCTGGCACAACTCACATTCCCTCCTCCACCGCGCTTCGTACTAGCTCCCTCAACACCTCCTTATGGCACGGACGACTGGGACACCCGAACCAGCTCACTCTCCGAACGCTCGCTCGCTTAGACCCGTCAATCAGCTTCAACTCCACCACCTATCTCTGCAAATTTTGTAAAATGTCCAAGAGACATAAACTCCCTTTCTATCCTAGGCAAAACAATGTAACTACTCCGTTTTTACTCGTTCACAGCATTGTATGGGGTCCCGCCCCTCTCAACTCTATCAATGGATATAAATACTATATAGTCTTCATAGACGACTACACACGATTTTGCTGGCTCTTCCTAATGAACTCGAAAGCAGAATCTCTATCTAATTTCCAGCAATTCAACAATCTAATTAAGAATCAATACAACTCCAACAGTAAAACTTTATGCTCTGACGGCGGCGGCGAATACACCAGCACCCCATTCCGGCAGTATCTCACCACACACGGCATCACACATAAGTTCAATTGCCCTCATACCCCCGAGCAAAACGGCGTTGCCGAGAGGAAGCATCGACACCTCCTCGACACTGCCAGGGCACTTCTGCTCACCGCCAACTTACCTCAGAAGTTCTGGGCCGACGCGATCCTCACCAGAAACTACCTCATCAACTGAATGCCTACCAAAGCTTGTAACCATCAAATCCCATTCAAATTGCTTCACAGTACACTACCGCTCTACTCCCACCTCCGCACGTTCAGATGCCTGTGCTTCCCCTGGCTCCGTCACCGGGCACCCAACAAATTCTCTCCACGATCTCTCGAATGCGTATTCATCGGCTACTCTCCCTCTCACAAAGGTTATAAATGTTTCCACCCACCCTCAAATCAAATTTTCATTTCCCGACACATTGTCTTCCATGAAGACACATTCCCCTACAATACCGCACCAGTCACTCATCCCACTTCTTCATCCTCTCCTTCCTCTCCCCTAATACTCCTTCCCACCTCGCTCCCACCAGGTCCCTCACCCAACCATATACCCACATCACCATCTCCTTCCCCCTCACACCTAGAACAAACCAACCCCGCCTCCTCTGTTATCAGACCTCCCGCCCCCTCACCCTCACCCACAACCTCATTAAACAACTCCTCCACGTCTCTTCCTCCCCCTCATCCTATGCAAACCCGCCTCAAATCCGGCATCGTCAAGCCTAAACAAATCGTCGATCTTCTAGCTGCCCCCGTCGACCATCTCACTCCAACCACATTCGCTCAAGCATCTACCTCCCATCACTAGCGTCCTGCCATGTCAGATGAATTTCGAGCTCTCCAACGGCAGGGCTCCTGGTCTCTAGTACCTACTCCCCCTCACCATCCCGTCCTCGGGTGTAAATGGACATATAAAATCAAGCGGGACTCTACCGGCCACATTGATCGGCATAAGTCATGCCTCGTCGCCAAAGGTTACGAGCAGCAACCCGGTCTCCACTACAACGACACCTTCAGCCCTGTCGCCAAGCATCCCACAATAACAATCCTGCTCACTGTCGCTCTCCATCGGCATTGGACTATTACACAACTCGACGTCACCAATGCCTTTCTGCACGGTGACTTGACCGAAGACATTTACATGACTCAGCCGCAAGGGTTCACTGAACCCCCAGCACCCCGATCACGTCTGCAAACTGCACAAAGCCATCTATGGCTTGAAGCATTCCCCAAGGCAGTGGTACACCAAGCTGACCACTCACCTTCAGACCGTCGGCTTCCAATTCAGCAAATCAAACCCTGCATTGCTGCTGAGCAAAACAACCTCCTCTCAGACATACATCCTCATCTACGTGGATGATATGCTCATCACCGGGAACGACCCACAACACATCCAGCAGACTCTCTCTCAACTACAGGCGGCCTTCTCTCTCAAGGAACCCAAACCTCTGTCCCTCTTCCTGGGAATCCACATATCATCCACTTCTCGAGGCCTCTTCCTAGACCAGGAACAGTATGCCCGGGACATCCTCAACTCCTGTGGGTTCCTCAACTGCAAACCTCTACTCACCCTCACAGCCCTGAAGCCCTCTTCCTCTTCGTGCTCGGCGACCCTCTCAATCTCCCCAACTCAGTACCGACAGCTCGCTGGCTCACTACAATACTTAACAATCACACGTTCTGATATCGCCTTCGCAACCAATCAAATTTTCCAGCATATGCATGATCCCCAACCCAACCATCTCCAACTACTCAAGAGGCTGGTCCGGTATATCAACGAAACAATTACCCTTGGTCTCCCGCTTAGTCGCAGCAGCCTCATCCTCCAGTCCTATGTCGACGCCGAATGGGTGTCCGACCAGACTGATTGGAAGTCAGTCTCCGGGTTCTGCACGTTCCTCGGCCACAACTTAATCTCCTGGTCAGTTAAAAAGCAGGTCACCGTGGCTAGATCCTCCACCGAGGCCGAATATCGCGTGCTAGCCGCGGCCACCTCTGACGTCCTCTGGCTGCACCGTCTCCTTGCCGACTTCGACGCGGTCCAATCTTCCCCTACTAAGATCTTCTGCGATAACGTCTCAACCCTGGCTCTTGTGAACAACCCGGTATTCCACGCGAGAACCAAGCACATCGAAATTGATTTTCATTTCATCAGCAATCACATTTGCAGCAACGAGATTTCTGTTGAACACATTCACTCCCTCGATCAGCCAGCGGACATACTAACAAAACCCCTCTCGGTCACCAGGTTCCAACAACTACGCTCCAAGCTCACCATCGTTCCGACCGACGGCAAGCTTGAGGGGGGCTGTAAGCAAGCAAAGTCACGTGACCACGTTACCTACCACCTGACGGAAATGACTCCACTCACACTGACCGGCAGCAGGCCGCCGATCCTCTAACTGAATGAATATTCTCCTCATACCACTCTATAAAGGAATACACTGTAGCTCAGTTAAAATATATGAAATAGAAACTCCTTAGGGAGCTCCCTGCTTCGTCTTCTCCTTTCCTCTGTTCTGTTTCAGCTAACATTCCTTTTGCAGGAAATTTACATTTTTAACCTTCAAATAGAAATTCAAATGGAGCATGCACATTCATTGCGATTAAATCAGTTCAAGATATAAACCAACTACATGAATTTGAGCCTATTGATTTAATAATCCTAAATCAAACTTGAATTTGAAATAAAGTTTTGAAAGAAATACATACATTTTAACAAAACTAAGCTGAAGCTCATATCGACCATATTAAATTGAATTTTGTAATACGATCAATGTAATCCAAATACGAACTTCAAATGCAAATTTTAAATGAAACATATATAATATGATTGAATGTAATTAAGATTTGAACCAATCTTATTGGATTGAATCAATTTACACGATGCAGGTTAACCAAATATGTCCAACTCATATGAGGTTTAATGTAAAAACCGGTCCATCCAGTTCAATCGAACCAGCCTATTACTGTAGCAGATAGCGGAATCGTGAGCAGAACAATGACCCGAGTGGACTAAGTACTTGTTTGAGTCTCCTGGATGGGTTGGATCATTGATTTAAGTGGATAATCGCGTGAGGGAGTGAAGAACAGCAAGAGATATCTTTGTTATATAGTTAAGCCAAATGAACGAAGGCCGACCAAGAGGAAGATGAAGGAGAAGGAAGGTAGGTTGTCAATTTTGTGCATTTTGGTGAAATTTCTTTCGTGATTTAAATCTAACAAGAGTAAATATCTCATTTGAGTGCAAAGGAAGAAAATTTGGAAGATGAAGAGAATGAATTCGGAGTTTTAAGTTTCTTCTATCTCTGACAACAGAGGAAGGAGTAAGTGATTTAGTTTATTGATTTTTGTTCAACTTAGGTAATAAATTTTTATACTTACATTCCTCTAATTGAAGGAATAAAATTTAATGTCTTTAGGAAGAATCCATGCAAAGTAAGCCTTTATTTGGCAGTGGAAGAAAAGAAAATTTATTGAGGTAATTATCTTTGATTTGAAAAAAAAATTAATTTCATATTATGTTAGAGAATAAGGTGGATAGTACGGAAAACATTCTCGAGCTATTGGTTTTTATTCTTCTTTTTGTTTAATCAGTTTTGTTGATGTTTATTTTTTGCTTTTGTAGTATGATTAAGCTTCATGAATTTGTCCTTTTTCTATAAGTAGGATATTAGTGAGGATGAGATTTGTATCCTTGTGAGGGATCTTGAATTATGTGTAACAATACTCTTTTTATTCCGACACTAAAAGTCTTTCAGTTCATTAAAAAAAAACAAAAAAAAAAAAGGTGGATAGTGTAATGAGAATTGTGGAGGATTTAGAGCCAATCAATATTATATTATAGTGTTCAATTAGTTAAAAGTTCTCTTCAGAAATGGTTAAAGTAATTTGTGTTAGCTTAAGAGGTGTAAGAAAATTTATTGTTGTTTTTGGTGATATTTGAGGCATTCAAGTTTGATTTTAGTATTAATTAATATGGTATCGTGTAATTTTGAGCAGTGCAAGATTTTCAAAATTGAACTGAGAAGAGTATTGGAAGTATATATCAAGCTCGATATTTGGAAGAAAATTGAAGCATGAAGTTTACCAAGTGAGTAATTACAATTATTTATGACCATTATATTATTTTATTTCCATTGCAATTCTAAATGTAGTACTTGTCTATTTGTTTATTTATTTATATTTGAATGCTATTATGTTCAAGATGATGATAATTTAAAATTAGAATGTATATGTACATGTGAAATGTGCATATATCAAATTAAAGTACATTTAAGGGAAAAATGAAGTGAATTTAAAAGTGTGAAAGAGAAATTAAAAAAGTGTATATATTATTTAAACTGCATGTAAAGAATAATTAAATGAGCAAAATAACTTATAATATGTAAATGAAAGCATAAATGAAAGGGAAAAAGTGCATGCATGCAAATACATATTGAACAATGTGAGGAATGTTTAATTGTTTAAATATCTTTGCTAACTTGCAGGGTTTATTGAGTATTTTTCTTTAAAAATGTAATTGAAATGTGAAAGTCAAATGAGAAGTTTCATTTTACGAAAAAATGTACCAAAAGAATGAGCCTTTTAAATGTGATTTCCTATAGAAACGATTTGGAAGATGATCGTCGCTGAAGATTTTAAAATTCTCATTATATATGACTTGCATGATTCTAGGAATTATGATTCGAGGAATTGAATCCGAGTTGTAATGGAAGGCATTACTTAATTGCCTGTTTTTTTTTTTCCCTACAAATTTGGGTTGTAATTAAGTGGCACTCACTTATGAACTTTACTTTATTTTCGTATATTATATTATGGTTGGGTGAATGATTACTTTAATTATGCTTTAGAAATACTTTTCCTTAAGTTTTATTTTTTTTTGCATGTGATTTTCCTAGGAGTTTAATTCATTGGGTTCTTAGAAAATAAATTTTTTTCTCATAACCAAAAAAAAAAAAAAAAAGTCTAAATAAACATAAAAAGATAATTGAATTGGAAAGGTATGATGGGGTTTGGCCAGAGTCTGGAGCATAATTTACTTATATTATTTATTTAGGCACCACCTCGCTTGGAGAGATTATTGGGTTCGGACACCAGACACAGATTACCGTTCGGTTCTTCAGAGTACCGAATAATACTGAACTCGGTACCGTGAAGTACAGAGTTCGGTACTCCACAATACCGAGCAGTACCGAGCTCGGTACTGAACAGTACCGAGCTCGGTACTACTCGATACTGTGGAGTATCGAGCTCATACAGAGCTCAGTATCGAGTAGGAGGTGATGTGGTGCATTTTCATTGGGCTCTGGACGCCGTCTGGTGTCGGAACCCAATAATTTACCCCTCGCTTGGGGTTTTGATTATCATTTAGAGTTTAAAGCATTAAAAAACTTTTATATGTTTGGGATCATTTATGATATCTGAATGCTGATCCAAAATTCCTTAAATAAACCATAAACTACCATATATTGCATTTACAAAAGATTAAGATATTATGGTTTTAAAATTTATTATATACGTTTAGATGACATTCCACTCCAAACAAGATGTAAGTCCAGAAGTGTCAGAAATTGCTAAATTTTTTTATAGATTTAAAGAAGCATGCCCCACATAACTATTGCATTTCGTTAGATTAGATTCAAGCTACTACTCTATAGTGCTCACTCTAAATCTTGGTTTTGAGGCTGATTACATAGCAATCATCCTCCGAGCATTACAATCTTAATCTTGTGATCAAGATAATAAGTCCCAAAATAAAAATATCAACATAAATATTAAATTTCAATATAAAATTATAAAGCCCATTTGTAAGATAGTTTTAGATACTTTTGAGTTTTTCAGTATCATGTATCTTTAACCTCGCCTCTTTTAATTCTTCAAAAATAAGAATAATCCAAATTGGAACCAATTCCTTTTGGAATTTCTGAAAATTCAACAATCCTTGATTCGTATCCAACTGGGAAGGATCTTTCGTCATTTACAAGGCGTATCAGGTTTGTATTTATCAACTTATTGATCTGAATGGTTTGTGGCCCATACCGCCGATCAATGGCCGATACTTGAAGAAATACTATGCATGAAATTACCCTAGAAAATATTATGTTTAATGTGTTATGCTTTCATACATGTTTGTTAGCATATACATTCTATATTTTAAAATTCGCTTGTATTAAGAGAATGCATTTCAAAATCCTCTGTCAAACTAGGGGCATTTTAAATATTTATTTGGGTTGACATCGTGGTATGCATCGAGATCCCCAAATAAATATTTAAAATCATAAAATTTCAAATTTATTCCATTCTAGAATGTCCCTGCGAGACAGGTGACATTTTAAATATATATTTGGGTCGACATCACGCTGTATGTCGAGATCCCTAAATAAATATTTAAAATTGTCAATTCAGATGTTCTTTTGTGCTAAATAATACAAAGACTTATTTCTCAAAGTATGTGCATGTAGTCTTCAAAATGTTCAAGACATCACCTTCTCTAAGAAACCAAGACACAAAAGTCAAGAAAAAGACTTTTGTAACTACACACTTCTATAAATTGAGCCAGAAAAGCTTGAAGTCTTGTAACAACCTGAAGCTTAAGGTTCGAATGGGTGTAAAAGGTCGGATCCAACAAGCTTAAATATGATCGGATCGCTGGCAGCTCCATCTACTCAATAAGCCATAAGAAAGGTTGTAGTAGTGGAACCCCTACTTTGTCAACCCGTTAGTAGGGACTGTAGGAAGAACGAAGGCCAATTTGACTCGCCCAATTCAAGTGATCATAGACCACCGAATTCTCCCAAATGAGTGGAGAATCAAAGTCGAATGGGAAGATGAGTCTCGAACAACCACCGAGTGCTCGTAGGATCTAAATCTTCAACCACTAAAAAGAACTCCAAATCTGCCAACTTCAACCAAATTGGCATTGGGAAGCGCCATTCCCATAACTCAAGTTTGAAGCCTGAATGGGTATAAGAGGTCAGATCCAACAAGCCCAAATATGACCGAATCACAGGTAGATTCATCTACTCAACAAGCCAAAAGAAAGGTCGTAGTAGAGAAATCCCCATCTTAGCAACCAGAGGATGAATAGATATGAAATTTTTGCTCTCCCAATCTGATGAAATTAAGTGACTTAGATTAAAGTCTCATTGAGTGATTAAGGATCAAGATACAACTTACGTTCGGTACTATCAACCAAATCCAAAACCTACAAATCCTTCAACAAATCTGCAAAGCACAAAGTGATGATCGAAGGAATTTTTCTTCAACAAGTCCGTCAAAGCACAAAGCAAAGGACCAAAGAAAATATCAAAAAGTTCACGCAAAGCCTTAGGATGAAATAAAAGGATTCGTCATCAACAAGTGTCATGCACAAAGCTCTGGACTGATAACTTCTTGCCACCATCCTATTACAAGCCTAAAGGGTTCTAGGTCATCGACATCTACCCTTTCATCAAGCACGCCAAAGCTAGAAGCAAAGGGCAGAAGGCATACAAATTTTCTAACAAGTTAGTAAAGATAAATCAGATAATCCTTCACCAAGTTTATCACTCAGAGCATTGAGCAGAAGGATCAAAATCTCAGGACTCATGCCAAAGCTACGGAAAGAGTTCCCTAGATGACATATACAAATGTCCTTAAAGACTGGGGGTATTTTAAATATTTTTTTGGATCGACATTGCGCTTCTTACCGAGATCCCCAAATAAATATTTAAAATTTCATCAAGATACAAACAGATGATGAAATAATATTGAGCGTATATAAAAAGCCACAAATTAAAGTAAACAGATGATGGAATAATTTAAAGTTTCTTTGCACATCGTCTACACGATCTCCCTCGGCATTAAAAAGAGATCGAAGCCCTTGCTCTTCGGTTCGACGACCACATCCCCCTCTCTGGCTCTCCCTTTCGTTCCCAATCTCGCTCTCGCTCCCACTCTCTCTTCCTCGTTGCGAAGGAAATTTTCTCCTTTTCGTGCATCCTCCGTGGCTGGTCGACTTTGTTCCCTTGACGAATTTCTCTTTTGGCCGGATTAGAACTCATGACACTTTGGTTAGAAGCCACAACGTGAGCTCGCTTTCTGTGGAGGACCAGAAATCACGATATTTTGATCAGACGAAACCACGGGAGCCCGCCCCTTCTTCGGCTCCTCCGTGCTGCTTGCTCCTTCAATGATTCCCCTCCTCCGGATCAAAAGTTACAACATTTTATTTGCAAGAAAGAATTGGAGCTCGCGGCTGTGGAGATAACTTTCACCCTTACCCGCGCTTCCTCGGCTCTGTTCGTAGCTGTGCGACTTCGCTCCTGGAAGGACTTCTTTCCCTTCCTTTAGGAGTATAAGTCACAACACTTTGGTCAGAAGCAACAACCCGAGCCCGCTCCCTTTGAAGGTAAATTTCTCCCCTTCATGCTCTCCTTCGGCCAAATCTAGTGAGCCCGAAAACTACAGAGAGAAGAAAGAGAAAGAGTTAACATAATTTTGATTAAAATTAATGTTAATTATCAATTAATCTTAATAAATTTTAATTAAAAAGTATTTTAAGTAATTTTAAGTAATTTTAATTAATTGTAATTATTAAATTAATTATAATTAATTTTAAGTAATTAATTATAATTAGTTTTAATTAATTATAATTAATATTAATTAATTATGATTAATTAGTATATTTTTAAATTAAGATTAATTAATATTAATTATTTATAAATAATTAAAGTTATTTATAATTAATTATTTTAATTAATTATAATGACTTTTAATTAATTATAATTAAAATAAATAAATAGATAAACCCCTCTCTTACCTCGGCATGCGTGTCGGGCCGACAAACCACTAATGCACGCTTTTCTCTAGCATGATAGGAGAGAACCCGGTGCGACGCCTACGATGAGGTAAGTACGTAACCTCTTGGCTCCATAATCCTATTCTCGACATTCGTGTCGAGCCGGCAAACCCCCTATGCATGCTTTTCTCTATTTAGTGGGAGGAAATCTGGTGCGACACCTACGATGAGGTAGGTAGACCTAGTACACACTTTTCTTAGCATGGCGAGGGCAACTTTTAAGTACCCGTATGCGGCTCTGTACCTGTGGGGAAACAATTGCTTTTCTTGTAACAGGTACCAAAGATCTATGCACGCCTTTCTCTAGCGTGATGGGGACAAAGATTTTATGGCCGCGGTGCCCTCGTCTGAGGGCACCTACCATGCACGCTTTTCTCTAGCATGGCGGGAGGCCCGGTTTTTCATTATTTTCCCCTAAACGGGGGAGACACCGGAGGCTGCCAAAAATTTTGGGTGAATATACGACTATACTCAGATCTATTTGAACTCAACAGAATAAGAATTTGGACTTAGATGAATAGTGGACTCAAGGATTTGTATTTGGACATAACTCAAATGACTAATCAAGATTTATACTCAAATAAAATAAAATCAAATTGGAACCAAATTCATATCAAGTGAACATGAAATTGAACTTGCAAGGTCTTTAGAAGACTTTGAAGAAAGATTTAAAATTGTAATTTGAACTCAAAGTGGGATATTATGTGGACAACAAGAACTTGTATACTTGAACCTGAAGTGTGTAACAACAAGTGAAACTTGGATCTGTAATCATTAGACTCAAATCTGGATGAACTCAGTATGACAGTAGAGAACTTGAATGAATACTTACAAGGGACTCGGTCTTGTATTTGATTTGGATATCAAATAAGATGAACAAGACTTTGGACATGAAGAACTTAAATTTGAAATGAACCTAGATGTTGAACTAGACTACGGTTTGAGCATCAAATGAAAGTCATGAAACATAACCCAAATGTCTAAGCTAAAATTGTAATTTGGCAAGGAGATAATGTTAATCTTGTTGGTTAAGATTTGTGACAAATACAATAATATCTTTATATATGGTGTCATCGTACAAGCTTCAAGAGAGATAAAATCTCAATGCATGCGAGAGATGATCAAGAAATCCTAAGTGATTTGGAATATGCAACCAAAGCAACAAAAATTGTTACAAACATGCACAATGCAACACATTTGAAGCACATACAAGTCCCTACAAAGTCAATGCACTGTACTTGTAAGCAGCAACAGACAAACCCATATGTAGTAATCAAAGATTCATCCCTACAAACAAGTATAATACATCAAACCACCTGAGATTGGTGAAAGGTGAATATGATGAAGGAACAATGGCTCTCCTACGAATACTTCTAGGACGTTGTAGCGGATATAACAGGTCCCTGCAAATGAACATGAGCTGCTTGTGAATAACAACAGTGTATATATCATAGGCATAAAAAATCACTGTGGACACAAGTACGTATATCACCTACGATAATGATGACCAAGATGTACGAGTATGCCGGGTACAAGGGCAACTCGGTGTATGAAAAAGGACACCCCCTGACAGAATAAAAGGGATGTTTGAACAAATTAGAACTAAACTTCCTGATATTCCAAAGTTTCTTCTTAATCCTATACATGAAAAGAAAACTGTTCTGGTGTCCATAAACACCGAAAATAATAAGTCTAATACACTAAAGATCTTGAAAGGAGTTCTTTCCAAGGCAATGGCCATGGATTTTAAGGACTTCCCTGGTGAATGAGAAAAGGGAATCTGTATCAGAACAATGAGGTATCTTATTGCAATCAGGTGACAATGTTATAATTCACATTATTCACTTGTGTCCAAAAGTAGGAGATTCGTTAGTGCACTACGATCCACCTATAAAAAGCAACATGTAGTGTGCGACAGTCTGCTTGTACAAAGCAACAAATAACTCAATTCAAAAGCTACTACAGCACGCCACCGGATCCGCAACATCTATGAAAGAAGATAGAAAGCATCTCTAAATATTCCAAGAATACCCCTGTACGTACACCGTAGTTTGTATACACATAGGTACACAAGGGGTAAATGCAATCACAAAACCTGCATGGGCCTCGGCGAGCATATTATTAGTACACACGTGATGTCTAGGGATGCTGCGCGGGTCAATAAATTTAAACCTGATCCTCCTAAGTAATAGGAGTCGACAAGGTTCAACAAACAATTATAAAATACCCCCATAAAACCCGTATGAGCCCCAGTGAGCATGTTATTGGTACACACGTGACGTCTATGGATGTTGTACGGGTCAATAAATTTGAACCATATCATCTTAAGTAATAGTAGTTGACAATATTCAACAAATAATTATAAAATGCCCCCAAAAAAATCTCGCATGGGCCTCGACGAGCATGTTATTAGTACACAAGTGACATTTAGGGATGCTGTGCGGGTCAATAAGTAAATTCAAGTTCGAACTCGATCCTCCTTAACATATCAATAGGAGTCGATAAGGTTCGAACCAACAAACAAGTATACGGTCGTGAGGATAGGTATATTTGTTTATTGCATTCATATTAAGTCTTCAAGGCCTATAATTAAGAGAATTTACTTATAAAGGCACAAAACCTACGAGAAACCCGATCCTCAGTCAACAACTCGGTCGAGTCGACAAGGTTCAATCAACAAATGGAAATGACCCCAAACACTCTAATGATGGCCGTGTTGAACGAAGATCTCAACCAGGGAAGTTAATTCCAAATATTTCAAGTTCTACCAAAATACCCACAAAGATAAAAAAAACCAAAATTCCAAACTTCCAAAAAGATTATCCAAATCCTAGATATTTGTATGGTAAAATAAACCATCCAATGCTTAAAGAAAAAACCCATCCACCCTCCGCAATAGTTTGCTGATGTGGACAAATCTGAAATATAACTTCAGCTCATATAGAGCTAATGCCTAGTTGAAAATATCACTAGGATCCATTCTCAAATAATCTCCTGCTAATAAGGACGTGGTGAGTGACCTCTAACTAGTGATTTTGCCGCCAAATGGCACTACGGGATAAACTGTTATGACCCAGGGCCCTCTGAACTAAGTGATTTTACCGCCAAAAGGCACCATGAAATATTGGTTATGGCCAGAGCCAATACGCTCCTTAGTGGCATCAAATCCTTGAGATATGAATCAATAGGATACGATTGATAGGGCACAAAGCCCTCTGTCAGCTAAGGTGGATTCAAAATTTTCCCCTTAGACAAACATTCAACCCAGGTTTATAGTCCCCTTAGACGAAGCAACCCATGGCTGCCGACAAGGATTCTTCTGTCAAGTTGGGTCGACTACCTCCTCTGACTAAGTAGAATAGGGACCACGATGGCCTAGGATGACAGAACCATGTGATCTTGATCAGGTCCATCATCCATTTCCCCACCATCCGCTTTAAGTGCAAGATGGTGCAATTTTTTATTTTAAATGTCAAACCTTTCAACCCATCAAATTTCCAAACATCCAAACTTTTCAAATCCAAAAGCCCATACTGCTACTATATGCCAAATAACACATATATCTATGTATCTGATTAACGACAAGCCTTAATCAAATCGAAAGTTCTCTCTCGTGATTGAGAGGGGTAATTAACTATAAGAGCTTGCGCCTATAAGAAATCAGAACTCAGATCATTATGTCCTCACAAAATGAGGGTGAAATCTCTGGGCAGTGTCTTATCTACAAACCCATATGCCTTCCAAAATTTACCCTGGAACTAAATCCGTTAAAACTCCCTCGCTGAAGAAAAAGCAAAAGAAAACAGAACGGGCAGAGGACGGGGCCGAATTTTCAGAGCCCACAATCACATTTATTGTTAGTACCTCTAAAATCTAATAGAATAAAATAATGATCCCAGTGCAAAAATGATTAAAAAAAAAGGACTCCTAACGTATACTCTCATCTCTTCAAAAGCCTCTTTTATAACCATAACCCACATTCATATCTCCAAAGGCCAATTAAATGAAAATGGTAGCATGCTACTAAAATATCATGCACATTAATAACCACCCACCTTCTCTATTATAGATTCCACAAGGCAAATATATCCCCCAATATGAATTATGGATATAATTGATGAATTCTCAACAATCCATAGAAGGATGTGAAAAAAAGCTATCAAAGGATTTGAATCCTACTTCAAAACTTTTATTGAAGCATTTTAATACACCTCTTTTCTCTTTATATAATGATTATCTTAAATCCAGAGGATGCAACACTTGAGTTCTACCTATGGCTCAACTACTAATTTTACATGGATCTTTACCCTTCTTTTTGTCCCTTCTCATCTTCTATTACAGCGTAAAAAATATAGTATTCTTCTTCTTCTCTATCCCCATAACTATTGATGTTGTAACCGTATCTATCTTATGATCTATTCAACTATATAAAGTTTTACTCTATGCATAAATCCTAAAGTATAACAAATTAATGAACAATGTTGTAGATGAAAGTTACTTAACCAAACTACTATACATCACATTGTGTATTATTTGTTTATCCTTTTTGCTTTCTTAACTCTTTTTATTGTTCTCACTTCATGGTCTTATTAAGTATATTCCTTGGTGAATGAATCAACATAAAAAGGATGTGGCCTCCAAGAAAACAAAGGAAAAAAGTGATAAAGGAAATGACTGTGAGGGTAGTGGATCAAAAAAATCTAAATGGGCCATATGATTTGCAATAATCTTGTTTCTTGAAGTATTTAAGGAGTTATATAGGGTCATGATGATATTAACAAGGGTGAAAGCAGAAAATCCATTATGGTTATAGTTGATTCATAGAAATGACTTTAAAAGCATGCCACTCCATCAAAATCCCAAGTATACAATTCTATTATTTTTCTAATCAAGGAACAAGGTAGTGCTGATAGAGATGAGTTCCTTGAGGAGCCTATTTCATGAGATCTTCGAAGGTGCTTGTAGGACTATAGTAATTTTATCAAGAAGCTATAACATATTTTAGAGACAAATAACATAATATTTTCTCTCTTAAACTTAGCTTTACAGACGCAAAGAGGGAGATAAGTATTGTAGTTGTCCATTAGTGAAGCCATTTGTTTTAATGCCCTGAGGGGGTAAAATATTGAGACTTAATGTCCTAGTTGAATTTTAAATGTGAACTTAATTTGTGATTTAAGTTTGTGGTACCTTTACCCATATAATAATGAATGATTGAGCTATCCTAGGTAGCCCCCATGGCTTTCCTGCTTCCAGATGCAACTTTATTAAAGTCGTGTAACCTTGACTTATAGAAGGACAATAATCCTAGACATCTTATGTGGTCTCCCTAATCTTTTAGCTTTATCTAATCTATTACCTAAGGTAATATTGCCTTCAACTCAAAGTTGAGGATCTTTTGAACAACCTTAATTACTTCGCCATCCTTTTAACTTGAGTTTATTATTCAGCTTAATGTTTTTAATCTTAGCATCAAGGAGGAAAATCATTATGAACCTCAAAGGTTGTGTTGCCTTATTCTCTTAAAAAGTATCATTGGACAAAATTTAGAAGCATCATTGACGTTTTGACATTAATCCTTCTATCATTGCAAGGTCATCCAACAATCACCAATAAAATAAAGTGTAAGTTCAAATAGGTTGTTAAACCAATTAAGTTTGTCCCTAGGCTAACCAAGAGAGGGGGTGAATTGTAATTTAAAATTTCTTGGTAGTTTAAGAAAATCAATTTTAAAACATTAATCACAATTATGAGTTTTTTTCCAAAATAGCTTTTCAACCACAAAAATTAAATTTGCAAAAACATAAAAATGCAAAAAATAAAATAATGACAGAAAAGAATGCCAAAACTTATAGTGATTCAATCCAACTAGACCTATATCCACTCCATAAAGACTCCATCTTCAGGTATTGCACTATTACTAAAGATACTCTCCTTTTTGCTCTCACAGTAAGAAGGAGAAGCCCTTACAATTAACCTCTCTTCCATCAATCTCCAGTGCGGCAGAGTACCATCATCTTTTCATACCCTCCTAGTATCGGCAAAATATTATCTTCCTTCCACGTCCTCCTGGTATCGGTAGAGTACCATCATCCTTTTACACCCTCCTGGTGTTGGTAGAGTACCGTCATCCTTTCACACCTTACTGGTGTTGGCAGAGGAGTACCGTTGTCCTTTCACACCCTCCTGGTGTCAGCAGAGTACCATTATCATTTCATACCCTCTTGGTGTCAGTAGAGTACTGTCATCCTTTCACACCCTCCTAGTGTCAGCAGAGTGCCGTCATCCTTTCACACTCTCATAGTGTCAGCAGAGTACAAGATCTTCTCCAAAGATATTCTCTCGAGTTATTTCAAAGAAATAAGAAAGAGATTTGAAAAACTTAGAAAGAGATCCTTACCTTTGGATAACCTTATGAAATCTTCACAAATTCCACTTGCAAGATCTCTCTATCCACACTCTCAAATAGTCTCCCAAAGCACTCTCACTCTTGCTCTCAAATAAAATATGAAGAAGAAGAATATGCAGTCAGTTTTCTAGGACTTTATATATGAAAGACACAAAAAACCATCAAAAAATTGAAAATTTCAATTTGATTGTCCATGATCGTACAATACGATCGCACATCATACATACAATCAGTTAAAAAATTTCTCATATGATAATGTACGAACTAATTTCATGCTTTGATTGGCGTATGTACGAACTCACTTCGTACAATATGATTAGTTCAAAATTGAACCAAATAATCTAGTACGATTCAGTAAGAACCAATTTTGTACTCTAGGTAACATATTATATCAACCCAATATTATACAGTATGATCTCTTTTAACTAAATCATGGTTCATTTGGTATGAAAAATGGACAAGTCCATTTCGTACTCTGGAAGTCATCTGTATAAACCTAAGATTGCACAGTACGAATAGTTCAAAACATTACCTGTTCATATGGATGAAATGAAATGCACCCATTTCGTGTTCTGGATGTCGACTGTATGAACTTAAGATCGTACAGTAAGAATAGTTCAGAAAAATTATGTATTCATTTGGGACGAACTGGAACATAGCCATTTCGTACTCTGGACGTCGTATGTATGAAGATAACTTTGTACAATATGGACATGACTTATAAAAACTTTCAGACATGATTTGATCAACTACTTTCTAGAGAAACACTCAGGTTAAATCATCTCATACGATCCATAATCGTACAGTACAATCAGTTTAAAAATACAAATATTTAGACTCCTCTAGTGTGTGTGTGTGTGTGCACGGTTACCCAATTACAATCACACTCTCTCAGACTCAAGAAAAATAAAAAAATTAGAGACTTCGATTACAATAAACCCTAAACTAATATGTCTTAAAGTCTTTAATAGTCTGGAGAATAATTTCACTAAAATGTTAGTTCACAAAAACAACAAAAACAATATTTATAATATATGCTAGGAGAAACAATAATAAATACAATAAGATTTTGGAATCATCAAAAACACATATGATATAGAAACATAGTTATGAAAACTAAGTTGCAACAATATCCCTCTTTTTGATGATGTTAAAATAATTATTGTTTGAGTTAACAATTAATATAAAAACAACAAAAACAATATGATAACTATCCCTTTTGACAATAACAAAAAGGAAAGTACATCTTGAAATGAAAGATTTGTATAGATAAACCAAAGAGATGAAGAATAAAAGGATTTTAAATCAATTGCAAATATAATATTAACTTCATAATATTAAAAAGAAAATTTCAAAATTTTAAATCAAAGAATAACTAAGATAAGAAAAGTCAAACATGCTCATTAGTGTAGTCACTGGTTTAACATTGTTCATTTCATATTTCTTAAGAATGTCCATAATATACTTTGAATGATTAAGAAACGTTTCTTCCTTATTTCACTTAATGCT
The DNA here is from genome assembly GCA_016618105.1 of Dendrobium huoshanense. Lineage (NCBI taxonomy): Eukaryota > Viridiplantae > Streptophyta > Magnoliopsida > Asparagales > Orchidaceae > Dendrobium > Dendrobium huoshanense. Next base: position 41,184,094 of record CM028360.1, read on the forward strand.
AAAACCAAGAAAATAATCATAATCTCCCATCAAATACATCTCAAATTCACTACTAATTATTTTAGAAAACCATCACAAAGATTTTTATCACTAGATCCAAAATAATATGTCATCAACATATATTTACACTATGAGTAAATCATTTCCTATCTTTTTTAAAAAGAGAGTTGTGTCCACACTTTCTTTTATAAATGATATGTCTAATAAAAAAACGCTTAACCTCTCATACCAAGTCCTTAGGGTGATTCTTAGAAAATTTCCATTCTCTAGGTAAAGAGTTTTCTAATCCAATTTTCTCTTCGAAATTTATCTTTTCAATTCCTTGGGAGTTATTTTCAATATGATCATCTTCCAACCTTGGCTCTTTTGAAATGTCAGATTCATCAAACACAGCATGTGTGATCTCCTCAACTACCAATATTCTCTTGTTAAAAACTCTATAAGATTTTCCAACATTAGAATATCCAAAAAAAAATTTCTTCATCAGATTTTGGATCATATTTTCCTAAAGAAGTTTTTCCATTGTTATAAATGAACATCTTAAATCCAAAAACATGTTAATGTAACAAATTTGGTGTTATCCTATTAAGAGTTCATAGTGTGTTTTGTTCAATTTAGATCTAATATTCACTCTATTTAGAATATAATAAGTTATACTACCACTTCAGTCCAAAATTTTTTTGGAAGTGAGTATTCTATCAATATGAATTTAGTAGCTTCAATTAATATTTTGTTCTTTCTTTCTACTACCCCATTCTATTGAGGAGTCCTAGGTGCTGAAAATTGTGATATATTCCTTTCTCTTTATAAAAATCTTCAAATTTATCATTTTCAAATTCTCCTCCATTATCACTTTGAACTGACAAAATCTCGCACCTTAATTTCCTTTGAATCTAAGTAAAAAAGTTTATAAATTCCTCAAATGATTCACTCTGAAGAAAGAAAAATTTAACACAAGTGAATCTAAAAAAATCATCAACAATCACAAATCCAAATACTTTATCTCTTAGACTTATAATGCTAACCAGTCCAAAAAGATATGTATGAATGATTTCGAATGGTTTGCTAGTTCTAAGATTCTTAATGAAATGAAAAGAAGACTTCACATGTTTTTCTAATTGACATGCATCACACAAGTGATTCTAAGTAAAGTCTAGTTTGAGTATTCCTCTAACTATTTTTTTTTGGATAATGTTTCTAAGATTTTACATGCTTGCATGAAAAAATCTTCTATGCCATAACAAAGATTCATCAATAATTATTTTGAGACAAAAAGTTTTAAAAAATTTAATACAAATCAAATCAAGCATGTATACATTATTTATCCTAATTTCATGTAAAACATCAATTCTATTTTGTATTATTATGTAGCTAGTGGGAAAGAATTTTACACTATAACCCTTGTCACATAGCTGACTAATACTCAATAAATTGTGCTTTAAGAATTCTACTAATAAAATATTCTCAATGAAAAAAATTATTCAAATTTCCAATCATATATGTGCCTATTATTTTCTTAGTGGTATTGTCTTCCAGTGTAATCTTGCATCCATTCTTGGCTTCTAGCAATATGAATTGTATTGTATCTCGAGTCATATGATTCAAACATCCACTGTCCAGGTTCCAAATGCTCTCACAAGGTCTTATACGAGAGTGTTTCTACAAGATAATCAAACGTTAGTCTTGGGAACCTAAACAAGTTTGAGTTCTCCTCTTGACAAAAATAATCTAGATGCATGTTTGGTATGATTTGATTTATGCATCTTAGGTCTCTACACTAAATGAGTTTTACTATGAATAGTACAAGTGTGTGAGATATGTCCAATTAATCCACATAAAAAATATTTAACTCCAGGAAATTGATTTATCAATCTATGTGTATTAAATTTTCTTTTCCTAGGTTTTAAAATTTTAGGCTTCAGTTTAGGATTAGAAAAATCTTCAAGTTATGGAGATATCCTGTTATCCTCAAAAGGTTTCACTTTTTTATGAGATATGAGTTTATATTTTTTTAAATTAGAATTATTAACTTTAAACTCATGTTCTCTTTGATCTGATTCAACCATATATATTTTAAACTCTTTTAAGTTCAATTTGTGATGATTTCAATTATTAATTATGTTTGTTTAAATAATCAAACTCATCCAATAATGTCATGTGCTGGTTGCTATCAATTAATGCGTGATCTTTCATAAGAATTTCATACTCTTTTTGTAATTTTAAAAATTCTATGTTTAATCTAGCATGCATCTTCTTAAAATTTCAACACGCAATATGAATTTTTTTAGAAACATCAAATAACTCTTCATATGTTAAATCACATATCTCTTTTTGATCTGATTGATCAAGCTGTCGACCATCAAGCATAGGTTGGCGACTTCCTCCTCTACTTCTATTTTAGAAGAATCTGAAACTGAGTCTACCCAAAATGCTCTATGTAATCTTTTTTACCCTTTCTTACATTGCTTTTATCCTCGACCTTCTTCTTGCTAAGATTAACTTTAAGGTTAGGCATTCAGATTTGATGTGCATAGGCTTTCTACATTCATAGCAAATTACATCATTAATATACTTAGTATTTTTATAGAACTTATCTTTATTTCATTGCTGATGTTTCATTTGCTTCCTTTTAAGAAAACTTCTGAATTGACTTATCATCAAGACAATATCATTTTCATTCTCAAGTTGAGATCGATCACTCTCCGAGTCATCCACTTTTAATTCTTTATTTTTCTCCTTCTTCTCACTTGCATCAATTTGTCTTTGAGTCAGTCATTGCTCGTAAGCAATTAGAGATCCATAAAGATTATCAATAGAATAAACATTTAAGTCTTTCGACTCCGTTATATCAATTATCTTTGCATTATAAGTACTAGAGAAACAACAAAGTATCTTATTTATTTTCTCATCATTCGTTAGTACCCTACCTGAAGCATGCAATGAGATGACTATTGTGTGAAACGTACATACATGTCAGTGATTGATTCTTTGGTTTCATGCAAAATAATTCATAATGATGTAGCAAAATATTTAATCTAGATTGTTTCACCTCGTTTAGCCCCTTCATATGAGATACAAAGTCTATCCCAATTTTTTTTCCAGTTCTATAAGTAGAGATGCATATAGTCTTCAAATTTAAGTGCACAAAATAATTATTCAAACATTTAGCTTTTAACTAAGCTAAGTCTTTTTCTTCTATAGTCTAGTTAGTAAAAGGTGTTTCAGTTATAATATCATTTATAAGTCTAGTTAGTCTAGTGTAACCTTTCTATACTAAGATCCACATGCGATAATCAAGCAATTGAAGAAAAGTAGGCATTCGTATTTTCCAGAAATTGAAAGGGATGTTGTCAAATAGTGGATTTCTAGTGATCGAATACCCTTCAAGTGTGTTACGGTTTCCAAAAATAGCCATGATCATTTTCAAAAAGTTGTTTAAACCTTCATTTTTAAAGGTAGGTTCTAACACCACTTACAAGTTCGAATAGGTTGTTAGACCTATTAAGTTTGTCCCTATGCTAACCAAGGGAGAGGGGAGGGGGAATTGATAATTTAAAATTTCTTGGTAGTTTAAAATAAACGATTTAAAAATGTTAATCACAATTATTAGTTTTTCAAAAATAAAATTTCAACCATAAAATTTAAACTTGCAAAAACATAATAATGTAGAAAATAAAAATAATGATAGAAAAATAACACTAAAATTTATAGTGATTCGGTCCAATTAGACCTACATCCACTCCGTAAAGACTCCCTCTTCGGGTATTACATTATTACCAAAGTGACTCTCCTTTTTGCTCAAATAGTAAGACAGAGAAGCCCTTACAATTAACCTCTCTTCCACCAATCCTCAGTGCGGTAGAGTACCGTCATCCTTTCACACCCTCCTGGTGTCGATAAAGTACCATTATCCTTTAACACCCTCCTAGTGTCGGTAGAGTACCATCATCCTTTAACATCCTCCTAGTGTCAATAGAATACTGTCCCCTCCTAGTGTCGGCAGAGTACCGTCATCCTTTCACACCCTCTTGATGTCGGTAGAGTACCATCGTCCTCGAGCTATTTCAAATAAATAAGGAAGAGATTTGACAAATTTACAAAGAGATCTTTACCATTGGGCAACCTTGTGAACTCTTCACAAAGTCCACTTGCAAGATCGCTCTATCCATACTCTCAAACACTCTCCCAAAGCACTGTCACTCTTGCTCTCAAAGAAAAATACGAAGAAGAATAATATGCAATCAGTTTTTTAGGACTTTATATATGAAAGACATGAAAGACCATCCAGAAAACTAAATTTTTTAATTTCACCGTCCATGATCGTATATTATGATCGCATATCATACGTATGACCAATTAAATTTTTTTTTTGCATACGATCTTATGCAAACTATTTTTGTACTTTGATTGGCATACGTACGAACTCACATCGTATAATATGCCCAACTGACCATTATGCAAGCTTAAGCCGCTAGAAATAGTGGCGGTCACAAAACCGCCGGGTAAACTGTCAGTAAGAAGGTAATTTCATATAGTACGAACCGGACTTAGAAAAATTTTCAGACATGATTCGATTAACTGCTTTATGGGGGAACACTCAGTTAAATCATCCCCCATGATCCATGATCATACAATATAATTAGTTTAAAAATATAGATTTCTACACTCCCCTAGTGTGTGTGTGTGTGTATACAGTTATCCAATTACAATCACACTCTCTCAGACTCAAAGAAAATATAAAAATTACAGACTTCAATTACAATAAACCCTAATCTAATCTATCTTGAAGTATTCAACAGTCTGAAGTATGATTTTCCTGAAATGTTAATAAACACAAACAACAAAAGCAATATTTTCAATATATGTTAGGAAAAATAATAATCAATGCAATAAGATTTTGAAATTATAAAAAATACATATGATATAAAAACATAGTTATGAAAACTAAGTTGCAACATAAAGATAATCTTTCCAATCTGAATGCCTTCCCCATCTTTCGTGCCTCATCTCATCCATAATCATCTTAAAGTTATACTACATTCATCACCCTGGGCACAACTATCATGACCATACTCAATGGCCTCCTTGTGAACTTCATGATTCACATTTTCTCCTTAAAGTCAACTAGCATTTATTTCTATAAGGAAGATTATTTTGTCCATCATCGATAACACCTCTGATGGTTTAATCTTATTTTATTTGTTGCTATAAAGTGGCAGCATATTTGCTTTCTAAAGGAGAATTATTTTGATAGTCAAATTTATTGTATCATAAATATTGATGACACAAATAATAAATATTTTATCTTTCTTTATATTACAAACTTCTTTGAGTTTAAGGCAGAGCAAACATCTGCAACTTGTATTTTGTAATTGATATTAGTTCCAACATCTAAACCTATAACATCACAAGTTTTTATTTTTTATTAAGACAATAATATTATTCTTATAAATTATTACTCAAAAACAACTTGATCTGAGTTATGACAACATAAAAAAGAATTAACATTAATGCCCCCTTAAATTATTTTTTTATTAAAAAGTTATAAATTAAGAATTCTAATATATATTAAGTTATTAAAAAGTCTAAAAATCTTAACCTTCTTCCTTTATTAATTTAAATTTTATTATTTATATTCCTAGATTTAACCAGCTAAAATGGTTAGCATCTATATGCGGCCATGTCATATGTACCATGATGACATGCTATAGGTTTCATTTGGTACTATTTTTTGCCACTATTTTTTTACTTCTTTAAAAAATTTGTACGCTAAAAATGACTTTAGAAAATAATAAAAAAATGTTGCAAACGAAGTTGTAAACTTTTTCATATTATGTCATTAAGCCTCACAATTCTATCTTTATTTTCTTGATTTTATTTTTTATTTTTAATTTGAATTGTAGTTCTTCTTTACTTTTTTTAAAGATAGTCAAAAAGTTATTGAATACACTGCTCAAGAACAATTATTTAGTCCAGTGAACGTACGCTCCTCTACGTTCGGCCACCAATATTTTAACGCCACGTAGCATGAAGAAAAGTCGCCGACCCGACCCGCTGTGTTTTGGGTTATCGCACGTGTTAAATTTTAAATGAAAAAAAAACGGGAACACTTTGAAGTGCGACGCTACACCTTATTATGGAGTTTCGAATCCCTGTCACTGTTTACTTCGTTTTTTTAAATTTCCAGCAAATCCTTTGGAGTTCTCCAGCATTTCCTTCGTAGTTCTGCAGCATTTCGTTCATAGTTCTCCATCATTTCAACTCGTAGTTCTTCGTATTCTCCATTCGAAAACCATCGCTGATATAATGCCTGAGGTTCGAAACGATTTACCGAGAAAGTTTGTTTATCTCGTTACTAATCTAAAAGTACCGAGTTTTAGCGATATGGTAAACATTTTTGGGTGTTTTTAAAACTCGGTACACATTCTAAAACTCGATACTAATCGGTATTCGGTATTAGGTTTTGTTCGATTTTTTCGGTATTTGATGATTAAAACTTGGTAAACGTCGTTACTGGTTGATAAAACTCGGTATACATTTCGTAGAGATGTTTGGTTTTCCTTAGTAAATTGAACAGAATCCTAAACGACGTGTATTTAGGGGTTAGGGTTTGGTTTTACCGGATTACTCGGTACTCGGTTCTCGGTACGCGGTACTAGGTACATAGTACTCGGTACATGGTACTCGGTACTCGGTATTGCTTGTCAAAACTCAGTATTTTCTTAGTATTTGTTACACTTATTTATTTCACGTAGTTTTTCACGGAATATCTCTGTAAAACTGTTATTTTCTTAGTGTTTGTTACACTTTATTATGCAGGGATATACCCCCAAGATTCATTTCAGATGTCGGACATCAGGATTTAGGGAAGTTTGTAATGAATTGATTGAGAAATTTGGGGATCAGTTTGTCAGTAGCCTTAATGAGCTACAAATTAACCAGTTTCTATTACTACCTCGGTTCCCACAAAATGTTCCTATGGTTTATATGTTATTGTCAACGTGGGATAACGAATCTAAAAGTTTTGTTATTAATAGCCGGAGTTTAACTTTCACTTATGAAGAAATAGCATTGATTATTGGCTTACCGAACAGAGGTATTAAATTTGAACCTGGGACTGGTACAATTGCTGGTAAAACAACAAATGATATAAGACATGACATTCTGAAATTGGAATCCTTAACGCCTATGGAGATTGTTAGGGAACAATTTATTGTATACCTTTTGTCCAATATTTTCTTTCCAATGGCCAACTTTCGAGTGCAATCAACAATATTGGACGTTGTCAAAAATGTTGGGCAGTTCAGAGCATACAATTGGCCCCAATCCATTCGGTGATTTTCTTGTTATGGAATTTAATACAATAGCAAAAAAACAATCAAAAGGTCAATCATTGAGATATGTTAATGGATTTGTTATGATAACAATTGTGAGTAATTCTTACACATATTACATTTTTTTGTTTATTTCACTGTTTTAATAGGTTCTATATTTCATACACTGATTTATATTGTTTTATTTTATGTTTTAGATTTGGTTTTTTGAGCATACAAAGTTCCACCCAGTAGTGGATAACTTGGCTCGCCCCCGTCTACTTCGTTGGGATGCAAAATTTAATTATAGAATTAAAGATGTTGATAATTTACTAAAAAGCCTTCAGGATTCTGAGGTACAATTCTCATCTGCATTCATTTAACTTTATTTTGTACTTATAAATTTTGGGTATTTATAAAAGATTTGCTCCAGATCTTGACAGATTTACAAGAGATAACAGATAATGAGAAGACTTTAATTCAGACTAGTAATCCAGCAAATGGTTTGGATATAACACCACTGAGTAGTGTACATATGTCTATCAGCAAGACAACTCCATCTTTACAAGCAACTTCATCTCCAAAAAGTCCAAGGCCAACTGTTTCTCCTATTCAAACTCCAGCGGAAACTGAATGTCCAATTATACAGCCTTTGAAGAGTGATCCTATAGTTCCTATTGTTAGTCCCACTGATTGTCAAAGTCCCATTAATTCTCCCTTACGAATAGAATTTAGAGAAGAAAGTGATGTGCAACGTGGTGTACCTGATGAAACAAATTTGAAGATTATTAATCAATCCATATATAAACTGACTACACATCATGAATATATGGTTAAAAAAATTTCATCACTCGAAATGGAGAAAATTTTGCTGCAAAAATGGGTGGAAGCATTGGACAATGAAGTATTTCAGTTAAAATCTGATAACAATGAAAAATTTTGTGGTATATATAAGATATTAAGTTATCATTTTCCACACTATTTCACGTCTGAGAAAATCGGTTCTCCGGTTCAATCAAGTTCAAGAACGGAATCTAACAACAATTTTGATGAAGTATCGAAAACTGTAGAGAAAATTGTTGATGAAATAGTTGGTAAGAAGGAAACATCAGAATATGAGAAATTTCCTTTCCCTTGATCAGGAACTGGAGGTATTGCTAAAAGAGTACATCGGAGGAATGACAGGAAAAGGAAAAGAGTAAAAACTCCATTCACAACTGGTGATAGGAAGAAGAAGAAAGCTCAATTACCAACGGATAATAAAGAAGCTGAAATACTTAGTAAGAAGGAAACCTCAGTTACTACAAGAAAACCAGTCACGCGTGCTGCAACAAGACTGAAAGAGAAGTTAACTGATAGTAAAAAAGCTTCTGCGCCTAAGGATGAAACTATGAAAATTGCTCCTTCTGCTCCACCAGTTGAAAAACCAAAAATTGCAATTTTTGATGTTGAGGATTCCAAATATGTAGAACGTGCGGCCAAGGATTTTTTGGATTACCCAGGAAGATTATTACTTAATGAAGAGAAGAGGAATACAATTGATAACTTTCTAAAGAAATACCCAAAAAAGTACGTATTTTAATTAACAATACTGAGTTGTACCGAGAAATAAAAAACTCGGTACAACTCGGTATTTCACTTTTTTTAGCTACTTTTTACATATATGAATGTCAAGTACTTAATTTTATTCACAAAACTGTTTAATACCGAGAAATAAAAAACTCGGTACAACTCGGTATTACTATTATTGTACTGAATACCGAGTTGTACCGAGAAATAAAAAACTCGGTACAACTCAGTATTTCACTTTTTTAGCTACTTTTTCCATATATGAATGTCAAGTACTTAATTTTATTCACAAAACTGTTTAATAACGAGAAATAAAAAACTCGGTACAACTCGGTATTGCTATTATTGTACTGAATACCGAGTTGTACTGAGAAATAAAAAACTCGGTATAACTCGGTATTTAACTTTAATTATTTTTTTTTCATACATAAATGTCAAGTACATAGTTTTATTCACAATATTGATTAGTAGCGAGAAATAAAAATCTCGGTACAACTGGGTATTGCTATTTTTTACGGAATATCGAATAAAACCGATATCTAACGATGGTAAGACAAATTATACAGGGAGGATACCATCTTCGCAACTGTAAATGCAATTATTTTTAGAAGCCAAATGGACGAATTGTTGCTATGCGAAGAGCTTGACCAGAACCATATGGACACTTTTGCATATCTTTTATCTGAGAAAAACAAAATGGTTCCAGGACTGAATCAACCTTTTCTATATGTTTCGGCTTTTCATTGGGTTAGTAATCATTTATAGTTAAGGTACATTGAAGATCATTAACTGTATATTATTAATTGACTGAATGGCTTTTTTTCCAGGGTTATTATATTCAAAATAAAGAGGAGAAAACAACATCATTTGCGGGTAATATCACCAAAGATGCTGTTAAGAATGCGAACATTATGTTTTTTCCCATCATAAATGAAAAACATTAGACGTTACTGGTTGCAAACATGAAGAACAAAAGATGGGATTTTATGGATTCATTACCCAAAGCAACGCACAAGTCTATTACTCCGGAAGTGGTATAAACTTAGAATTATCTTTGGTTTAATATTTTTTATTGAAGATAATTGTAATACTTTTATTACCTTTCCAGATATCTCATTTATACCATGATGCAGAAGATGCTTTTGAGGATGATATAAGAACATGGCCGATCCAATCTATCCCGAATTTGCCAACATAAGAAAATAGTGTCGACTGTGGAATGTTTGCCTGTAAATATATGGAACAAGTTATACAAAAAAATGATACTGATTGGGACATTCATAAGAACTGGCAAAGTAATATGGCCTTATTTAGGGCAGAATTTGCTTATGCCATTTTTTGTAGTACGATAAAATAAATTTATACTTTTGCATATGATATTTTTTGTGTTTTGTTTATTTTGATGTGATTATAACTTCCACTAATACCGAGTATGAAATGCTAGTATCGAATAATACCTTGTTATTCTGAGATCTTGATCACACTTACATAAAGGATGACTAACTTTCTGATTTTGCAGGTGTAAAATAAATTGTTGGATCCAGATTATGCACGGTTGGTTTCACTTTTTTGGCCTTCCTCTTCTCCCAATGATCCTTTAATCTAGCATTTGAAACTCCCTTAGGCCGGCGCTTTGCAGGATCTCTAATTGTTTTGTGGAGCCCTTCAGTTGCCGATTTATTTCTTTTTCCTTTCATAATGTTTTGAATATTTAATGCCAATGCACTCATACCATCTATCATACACTGTTCTGCATCCTCATTACCTTGAGCTTCACTGCTAATTTGATAAGCAAATCGGCAAATATAATTTCTAAAAATCATGTTTCGGGAACCTTGATTCAACGTGCACAAACTCGGTATTGTAAGCTGGACATTCAATCCACTATTAAGATCATTCCTAGCAGTTGCTGATCATCTTGGACATAAGTATTTCTAAGGTTTATTAGTAACATCCAACTGACTCATCACTCTCATGCAATGAGAACACAGGATTCCCATCATCTCGAACTTTCCGCAGCTGCATTTTATAGTTCCTTCAGCTGAACTAAACAAAACCATCCACTTGTGTGAATCAAAAGTCGGGTCTATGTTTTTCACAGAAAATGTTGATGAGTCTGGTGAAGAGTGATCAATGCGTAGTCCACCTAAACCATTCAAAAACTCCTCTTCAAAGAATGAATATAACTTTCTTGAATAAAATTTTGCTGCTTGGTTTAGTATCGGACTTCTTTTCATGTAAGGTTGTATCTTAGTTTGAGAACATTTAAAATTTTCATCTCGTTCATTCCTACGCCAACTGTTTATAAGTTTCTCCAATCCAAGGAAACATTCGATTAGAGAACTTGTAGCCTTTGAAATACCATGACAAACAAAATTTGTAGACTCACTACGTTGTGTAGATAATATTCCAAGGTTAAAGCAATCTTTGTTGAAAGCTGTAGACCACCTATCCCTTATTTTGTACAGATCATTTAACCACTGATGGTTGTGTAAGTCTCCTTCGCTAATCATCTCATTCCACAAACTATCAAATTCCTCCGCTGAATCACACTTGTTGAAGCAACTATAAAAAAGGCCTTTAACTTTGTTGTTACTATTAAAACACCAAACTTTTGAAGGAGACTTCTTGTGTATATGTCATTGGCACAATCGATGTCTTATGTTAGGGAATACAAGCTCTATTGCCCTTGCCATTGCTTGATCCTGATCAGTGAATATAGTAATTGGATGTTTATTATCCATAATTCTTAAAAAGGTTTGAAACAACCAATAGAATGAATCAATTGTTTCATCAGATAGAAATGCCATCCCTAATATAATGTTTTGCCAATGATTATTGACTCCAATAATAGGGGCACATACTAAATTATATTTGTTCAGACGGTAGCTAGTATCAAAAATTATTACATCCCCAAAGTAGTCATAATCCACTCTCCCCAAACCATCTACCCAAAAAAAGTTTACCAACCTGTCTTTCTCATCAGTTTGCACATCCCATGCAAATAGATTGTCTTCAGCTGACCAGTTTTTGAACAATTTGATTAGCGAATTGCTGTCCCCATTCTCAATTTTTGCTCTTCTCTCCTTTTGAATATAGTTGTATGCATCTCTCTTGGTAAAACCCAAATTTTCTACTCCTCCAACCTCCTCAGATAGATAGGAAAATGCATTTATTATTCTTATTCCCGCATCTGCCATTGATTTCAGAACAGTGGCATTCTCTTCAGTGATGTGCCTAGATGATCTCAGCAAATGTTGATCATCCGGTTTTGCCAATTCATGGTTGTGTGTTTCTACTGAATTTTTCGCCGTCCATATCCCTTCTTCACTAACAAAAAATCTCACCATAGCAGGGCATCCTATTCTTGTAGTTGATTTTCTAAATTTAACCTTATGTATATTTTCTGTTTCCTTCTTGAATCAAGATTTTGAACAGAGAAAAACATTTGTTTTCAACTTCATGGTACCAGGCCAGTAAGAAAGATGTTCTTTCCGATCACTGAAGCCATGCTTATGTGCATATTCGCAATATTTAACATATGCTTCCTTCTCAGATTTGTAAACCCCCTATTAAAATAAAAAACATTATTCATTAAAACAACGAAAAAATTCCGTTATAAATACATGAAAATCTCGGTACAAGTTCAATACCGAGTTATAATTAACTCGGTACAAATATATGGTATTTCAATTCTAGGGGTATATAAGTCATAATTAACGTAAATCTAACGAAAACTTATCAATACCGAGTTTTAAATACAAATACCGAGATATTAAGAGTTATCAAATAACTCAGTACAAGTTCTACATAAGTACAATATCTGTACAAAAATCAATTTCAAGTAATAGAAATTAAAATTTAGTTATGTAGAAGACATAAATGACATAAAAAATATTAAAAATACCTAATACCGGGATATACTTATAAATACCGAGAAATACCGAGTTGTCATAAAACTCGGTATTTCTTCTTCATAGCTATAAAAAACAAATTGAAGCAATATAAACAAATATCGAGCAGTACTAACTTATAAAAAATCAAGTTACATTTAACTAACGACCAATACCGAGTTATCTAAAGGTTAGATACAAACAAATATGAGAGGATCAGACGACGATGGAGGACAACTTACTTGTAAAAAATAGGAAAAATCATCATCCAAAGTATAAGTGCCAAATGTTTCGTCGAAATCGTCTAACTCTTCCAAAGTAGGAGTTCCCAGAGTAGGTTCCTTCGAATCCATCTCGTGGAAAGTTATGCGAAAGTTTCGATAACCCTAAACACTGTATAACGTTCTGTGTACAGTGAAGATAATCGGCCAGAAGTTTATATACCCGCGTCTTTTAAAGTTTTCCCGCCCATTTAAGCAAAAAATAAACGTCAAATATCCAAAAAACCGCGGGTTTGGGTCGGGTCGTCGGGCTGCTACGTGGCGTAAATTTAATGGTGGCCGAACCTATAAAACCATTCAGTTAGAGGACATAATAATTGTCCACTACTCAAAAGGCACTTTTCCAAAAGTCAAATTTTCTCTTAGATTCCAACAACTTTTCCCATTTTCTTTCTTTGTTGCGTTCTATGCATTTGAAAAGAAAAAGAAGTTAAAATATCCATTGCATTCCTATCCCTATTGACTTGGACCTTCCATACAGCCCTCAAGTCCCACCACTCTAGGAATTTATTTTGCTTTTCTTTATAAGAATAATTTTAACTTTTTGTTTGTCTCACATAAAACAAATAATAAGCTATTAAAAAATTTATTATTATGGGAATTTTACTTTGCAATAGTTTGTCTCACATAACAATAAGTTATTTAACTTATTGCTCTGACAATAATGATAATTACAATGATATATTTATTTTCTCTATTAGCATAAACTTAGGGGTTTCAATTTCGGGTCATGGGTCGGGTTCGGGTCGAACCCGAAACTGACCCGGCAATATTCGGGTCATCCCGAACCTGACTCGTTTTTGAAAAAGAGTCGATTTTTCAGACCCGAACCCAACCCGCTACGGGTTCGGGTCAACCCGACACGACCCGAATGACCCGTTTCCAACAAAAAATTGCTAGTTTTCTGGTCAAAACGGGTCTTTCTCCTCTTTTTCGGGTCAAAAACGGGTCAATGTCAGGTTTTCGGGTCTAAATCGGGTTTTCGATTCAAAAATGGGTCAATTTCTGGTCAATTTCAGGTCAAAGGTTAAACCATAGCCCGACCCGATTTTTGAAATCAGGTCAAAATGTTGAACCCGAACCTGAAACGGGTCTGGTTCGGGTTGACCCTAACCCGAAATTTTTGGGTCGAGTTCGAGTCGAGTTTTCGAGTCGTGTCAAATATTGACACCCCTACATAAACTTATGAAAAGATTAAATTTGTTGAATCCTAGTTTGTTAAATGGATAATACATGGTCATATTTCGTGCTATTTATGGACTAAGGCCCATTGGGAAAATGTATGAATCCGAGAGAAGTAAGGATTTAGACAAAATCTTTATTGTCTAAGTCGGATATATAAAAGTAGTCGAAGTGAGAACTCCGTGCTTCAGATCTTAAGAAAAAGATAAAATAAGACAATCTTTTATGGGTCGATCATATATTTTTTAGCATAATCTCTCTCCCGTTCTTATGTTTCTTTTAATGGAAAGATTTCTATTTTTGAGGGAAAGGGAAATCTACATTGAAATAATTATTTCTTCTTCTCACCCATCAGATTAGAATCTTCTATGTTCCCCATCCCCCTTTTATAGGGTTCAAAGGATGTGGAGGTTATATTCTGGGATATGAGTGTCATCCCATCAATACTTTGTTATGAGTTGCCTATTGGTACCGAGTGGAATGTCAGTTGAGTAGGGCTAACCAGGTGATGTAAAATGATGATTTGGAATCTCCTTGTCGACTTCTATGAAAATTCAAAAAAAAAAAAAAAAAAAAATCATCTAGAAAAATAATACCTTCTCAAATCTGAAATCCCGCCGGAATCCCGCATAAATCTTGTGAAATACCCAATGATGACACCGTTCGGGTCTATTCCCACGAATCCTGCTAGCTCTCTTCTATGCCCGTGCATGGATGCCTTCACTATTAAAATAGTGTTGAGCTAGAGCCCTCATTCTTTTTCTGACACATAAAGCTTCCCGCGCCTGTTCTACGTCCGTCTCCCATTTCCTCTCCGTCGACGCAAGCCTCAACCGATTCCTTGATGCACGACTCCATCTCCTCATTAATGTGAAATAAACAAAAAAGGAAATTGGAAGAAGAAGATGAAGAGAATGGAAGAACGAAAGCACACAAAAGTTTTTCTTCTATTAATTATCTCATGCACACATTACAACTCTTTTGTTTAAAATAAACATCACTTCACACGCACCTTTTCACTTTCAAATGAAACATCACTTCACACACCCTTTCACTCACAATTAATTGCATTTAATTAAAGAAAATAAATCACAACCACACAAATAATACGGTTAAAAGATTTTGAATTTTTTAACAAATTCATCCTTTAAACTCAAAATCTCTTCCATCCTTCATGCCAATCGCCATTTTGTATTCTCAAACAATATTGTGGGTAATGGCTTTGTATATATATATGCTACTTGATCATTAATTGCAACATGAATCATTCTCATACTTCCTTCCTTCACATGTTCACGGTTGAAATGAAATTTGACATCGATATGCTTGCTCCTTTCATGATGTACCAGATTCTTTGCCAACTTAATTGCAGATTTGTTATCAACACGAATCTCGGTAGCCTCTATTTGTTGGAGATTCATTTCATAGAGTAAATTCTTTAGCCAAACTACATGACACACACACAATGCTGCCGCCACATATTCTGCCTCACATGTCGAAAGTGTCACTATCGGTTGTTTCTTTGATAGCCATGTGAATGTCGTATCTCCGATAAAAAATACATACCCGATCTACTCTTTCGATCATCTATGTCTCCGCACCAATCACTGTCGGAGTAACCCACCAATTTATATTCATCCGTCTTCGAGTAAAATAATCCAAGTGATTCTATTTCTCGGACATATCAAAGAATTCTCTTCAATTCCTTCCAATGCGTGTAGATCGGCTCTTCCATGAACCGACTTACCACTCCAACACTATAAGAAATATATGGCCAAGTGCTTGTGAGATAACGAAAACTTCCCACCAAACTTCGATATTTTGTTGCGTCGACTCGATCTCCACCATCAATCCTTGAGAGTTTGGCACCTAATTCCATTGGCGTTGTTACTGGATTACAATTTTCCATCTTGTTCTTCTTTAAGATGTCTTTTGAGTATGCTTCTTGTGACACAAAAATTCCTGATTTTCCTTGTCTAACTTCTATACAAGGAAAATACTTCATTAAGCCCAAATCTATCATTTCAAATTCTTGTTCCATCTCACCTCCTTTCGTATTCATATATAGTGCATGCTCATATGGGCATTGAGTGGACCCATTTTTCTTGAAATAAATGTCGATACGAGTATTCCAAGCTCGAGGTGCTTGCTTTAACCCATAAAGTGTCTTTCTTAACTTCAATATTTTTTGTTCCTCTCCAATCTTCCTATAACCAAGTGGTTGTTCAAAAATGCTGATTTCACATCCATATGATATATTGGCCATTCAAACTGTGCCGCATAAGAGATAAGAAGTCGAATTGTCTCCATTCTTGTAACCGGGGAAAAGACCTCATCATAGTCTATCCCCGCCTTTTGTATATAGCCCTTTGCCACAAGTCGGGCCTTGTATCGATATATCTCACCTTAAGCATTCATCTTTTTCTTGAACACCCACTTTATTCCAATAGGTCGGCTTCCTTTCAGTAATTCTACAAGATCTCATGTCTTGTTTCATTCGATGGACTTGATCTCCTCATCCATAGCTCCTTTCCACTTTTAATTCTTCACCACTTCTTCAAAACTTATATTCTCACCATCAGTAAGAAGACAAATAAGGTGTGCTTCGCTTGTAGAATCATACAACTCTTGTAGGCTTCGCATTTTTGTTTGTCTTGGTTCTTTCTCTTCATCGGATGTTTGAGGATTTCTAGGTACATTAGAACATGTAGGAAAATTTGTTAGTGAAATAGTTGGTGATTCTCCACTTTCCATTTGTTCTTTCGATGAATTGTTCCAATCCCATTTGCTTGCTTCATTTACCCGAACATCTCGACTTACCACCACCTTTTTATTTATTGGGTCAAGTAATTTGTAACCCTTAGTTTGCTCATCATACCCAATAAACACATACGTCTTACTTTTATCTTCTAGCTTTGTTCTTTGTTGATCCGGCACGTGTGCATAGGCTACACTATCGAATATTTTAAGATGCAAGACTGTCTGTTTTTTACCACTCCATTTCTCTTGCGGAGTTTTATCTTCTAACTTCATATGTGGGCATCTATTTTGTATGTAAATATAACATTGCATTGCTTATGCTCAGAATTCTTTAGGCATTTCTTTAGTCTTCAACTTTGACCGAACCATATCAAGAATGGTCCGATTCTTTCTCTCGGCCACACCATTTTGTTGGGGTAAATACTCCTTGTTGCTCACAGAAACTTGTAAACTCTGCTGAGTTGTATTCACCACCTCTATCAGATCGCAATGCTCTAATAAACTTCCCGGTTGTCTTCTGCACCATGGCTTTGAATTTCTTAAACACATTGAAAGTCTTGGATTTTTCCTTAAAAAAATTAACCCAAGTTTTTCTGGAATAATCATCGATAAAAGTAATAAAATACCTTTTACCACTGAAAGATTGAGGAGTGATTGGCCCACAAATGTCAGTGTGTACTAATTCAAGAATACTTGATTCTTGATATTCTGCATTTTTCTAAAATGAATTTCTTTCATGTTTCCCAAATATACAATCTTCACAAAGCTTATTGGTGTAATCTACTTCTGGTAGTCCCTACATCATTTTCTTCTTCAACAATTTTTGTAGGCCTCCATAGTGCAAATGACCAAATCGCAAATGCCATAGAGACGCCTTGTCTTCTACATGAACTTGCAAGCATTTTTCTTGTACATAAATCAGGTTGATCTTGTACATTCTATTCTTTGCCATATTAATTTGTGTTACTAACTGTCCCTTATTATCTTTCAATTGTAGAACTTGATCTTTTATGAAAACTGAATATCCTTTCTCCATGAGGTGCCCCATACTAAGTATGTTGCTTTTAAGATCAGGTACAAAATACACATTTTCAATTAGGCCTTTTGCGCCATCTTTTTGCATGTTAGAAATTGTACCTTGACCTTTTACTTGAATCTTTGATGCATCACCAAATGAAACATGCCCATCCTCAACAACCCGCATTTCTTTGAACAAATGTCTATGCCCGCACATGTGGTTACTAGCACCGGTGTCAAGATACCAACTCGTCTCGTCACTACTGTTCTTTTCATCATAAGCTATCATGAGAAGCCCTTCTTTCACCTCTTCTTCTGTTACAAGATTTGTATTCTCCTCAATCTTTTTTTCACCATAAAAATCTCTTGCATAATGCCCAAATTTGCCACAATTATAATATTTTTCAGAGTTGCAGTCCTTTGCATATTGACCATACTTGCCACATTTGTAACATTCAACATTTGAATGATTTTGCCGACCGCTTCTTCCACGACCTCGTCCTCGACCTCGCCAATTTTGTTGATTTGACTGCTCCTCTTCAAATTGTCTTCCATAACCATGATCTCTTCCACCACGTTCATTTCCACGACCTCTTCTTCCTCGTCCTCTTCCATGAAAATTTTGAGAACATAGTACCTTATCATCTTTAATTGTTGCTTTTAATTGAAGAACTTCTTCGAGCATCTCCTCCTCCTTCTTCTTCTTTCGTTGCTCATGTTCCTCAAGAGAGCCAACAAACTCTTCAATAGTCAATGTGCCGAGATTCTTTGATTCTTCAATCGTGCATACAACATTCTCAAAATTATTGGTTAATGACCGCAATATCTTCTCCACTACTCGGGCATCGGTTAACATCTCACCATTTTGCTTGAGTTGATTTACGACGGCTTGCACATGAGTGATGTAATCAGATACACCTTCTAACTTTTTCATCTTCATCCCTTCCAATTCACCTCTCAAAGTTTGGAGGCGTACTTGCTTGACATGATCGGCACCTTTGAACACTTTCTCTAAATTGTTCCACGCTTCTTTTGAAGTTGTCGCTCTGGCAATCTTCTAAAAGCCTGACTCATCTATTGCTTGATATAGCAAGTAGAGAGCCGTTTTATCCTTCGCTCGCGTCTCTTTCAATGCCTTTAATTGGTTCGGCATCATTTCCGCCGTATCCATCACTTCAACAAAGCCGTTCTCAATGACTTCCCATGCATCTTGTGCGCCCAACAATGCCCGCATATGAATACTCCAATTATCATAATTTGTCTTCATGAGTCGCGGTAGAGGCATTTGTCCCATTGGAAAACTTCCATAATTTTCCATGGAGCTCTGATACCAAATTGTGAAAGAAACAAAAAAGAAAATTGGAAGAAGAAGAAGAAGAGAAATGGAAGAACAAAAAGCACACAAACTTTTTTCTTCTATTAATTATCTCATGCACACATTACAACTCTTTTATTTAAATTAAACATCACTTCACACACACCCTTTCACTTTCAAATGAAACATCACTTCACACACCCTTTCACTCATAATTAACAGCATTTAATTAAAGAAAATAAATCACAACCACACAAATAATACGGTTAAAAGATTTTGAATTTATTAACAATTATCCTGATTGCACAGCTCTTTCCCCCTTTAATTGAAACTCTTGTGCTGAAGTCGAGCCCTACAAACCTCCCTTATCCAACCTCAACAGCCTCCTCATCCCTCTACTTGACCTAGCTTAAGCCGTCATCCAGTAAACCTCCGATTTCCCTATATCCTTCGACCTCCAACTTGCTTCCCGCCTCTACTAGCCCTCGTACATGAGTTCCACCTACAGCAAGCCGATCCCTACGCCTTACCCGAGACCTCTATCTTCTGAACCATCCTACCTCCATCCTCCTGCACTCGAACTGAGCTTAATAGAGTCGAGCAGCCTCTCTATCGATGGACTTCCTCACAGTAGTCTCTCTAACTCTATCTCTTATTTTTTTTAATTGATAATAATGTTAATAGTTTTCTAATAATAATAATAATAATAATAATAAATGAATATATATATATATATATATATAAAGTAAAGAAGAAAAATATGAAAATGAAAAATGATAAAAAAATGTGTTGTATGTTTCGAATTTCGTGCCTTCGATACAGACACCAACATCATCGTCATCGTTATTCTTTACGTAGGTATAACAATTCTTAAACTCAAAAAACCTCTAAAATTCTATTCTCGGTGTTTAAAACGCACCAGGGAACCCCACCTTTTCTTAGCGTGGTGGGAGAGAGCCTAGTGCAACGCCTGCGTTGAGGCAGGCGAGCGTCAGTGCCGCTGGGGAAAGAATTGTGCTTGTTTAAAAAGGCACTCCTGAAGACCTAAGGCTTTCTTGGCATGGTAGAATTTAAGATTACAGCTATAGTGTCACTTGACACTGACTATGCACATCTTTTTTGATGTGTTGGGCAAGCTATGACTCTTATAATTTCCCCTAAATGGGGGAGACGCCGTGAGGCTACCAAAATCTAAATTGAAAGGAGAACCTAATTTGAAAAAAAAGTAATAACAGGGGGCTGTATTTGGATTTGAGCTTGCACATAAAAAGATAAATGACTTGAACTTAAATGGATACCAGGGAACTAGACTTTTAATTAATGAATGCTTAACTACACTCAATGCAAATATCAAAATATAAGCCTTAGTCATACAAATGAATACCAACAAATAATCAGGGGACTTATGCTAAATCTTAAATGAGCTTCAAGTAGTGATTGTGGTGAATAAAATTCCTATATTTCACCTATATACAAACAAAAATGCCTCATACACGTATGCAAAAGAGGATTATAACAAGAATAATAATATGCTCACTGTTTACAAAATGTATACAATATGGTCAAGAAAGTGACTAATGGACATGCATGAAGAAGTTAATTGCAAGTGTAGCTTGTTCGGTGGTTGACACTGACATATAAATGAGTATATTAAATCCGCTTACAATTGATGATATTCCCTACAGGTATATGTTGAAGCATGCAACAAATGTTCGGGTATCCCCATAGCTGTAATAGATTTGCGATAAATAATACACTTCTCCCCTATAAGCAGAGGGTTTTAACATGCAAATAAATATGCTGAATATTCATGTAAATGGTGACATCCCCTGCAAATGTATACATGCAACGTGTAATGAATCCTAAGGATATTCATGTAGCCAACAATAACTTAGTTGAAAAAAAATACATCTATATTCTGTAAACAGAAGGATTCAATGTACAGTGAATGCAACAATATTCTTCGATCAACATCAAGACACAAATAAATGCATTCAAACCTGCAAGCAATTAAATCGGGATTGATGGTAGTCTTCATGGTAGTTATGCAAAGAGACACAATAGTCCCTACTATAACTATCTGCAAACACGAGTGAAGGTTATCGATGGTGAAGGGCACTACAACCTATTCTCAAGTAGCTGTAGAAGGGTTCATTATGTGTATAGTAGCATGTCTATAAGGGACAACATACAACATACAATAAATGCCAAGTTATTCCTTTAGCCTGTGGTAGATGCACACATAGCGTATCGTTATAAGCAAAAATGCAAGAAAGTTACAATAAACATGATCTCCCACTATGAGAACCCCCCCCCCCCCCCCCCCCCCCCCCCCCCCAATATGCTGAATATTCATGTAAATGGTGACATCCCCTGCAAATGTATACATGCAACGTGTAATGAATCCTAAGGATATTCATGTAGCCAACAATAACTTAGTTGAAAAAAAATACATCTATATTCTGTAAACAGAAGGATTCAATGTACAGTGAATGCAACAATATTCTTCGATCAACATCAAGACACAAATAAATGCATTCAAACCTGCAAGCAATTAAATCGGGATTGATGGTAGTCTTCATGGTAGTTATGCAAAGAGACACAATAGTCCCTACTATAACTATCTGCAAACACGAGTGAAGGTTATCGATGGTGAAGGGCACTACAACCTATTCTCAAGTAGCTGTAGAAGGGTTCATTATGTGTATAGTAGCATGTCTATAAGGGACAACATACAACATACAATAAATGCCAAGTTATTCCTTTAGCCTGTGGTAGATGCACACATAGCGTATCGTTATAAGCAAAAATGCAAGAAAGTTACAATAAACATGATCTCCCACTATGAGAACCCCCCCCCCCCCCCCCCCCCCCCCCCCCCCCCACACACACACACACACACACACACACACATATTTAACATGCCATCTGTAACATGGTATAGAAGACCTCCAGCAGATGCTAGCATTAATAAATTATAGCAGGAGGTTCATTAGTGCATGATAGCCCACCTTCCTAAATCAGCAAATGAAATTCAACTCGTGACGTCACACCATTTGATCTACAACACTCACGCAAGCGGATAGAAGACATTTATAAGCTCTCAAATAGAATGTTGCACATGTTCAAATGGCAGCTACTCATGTAACTGATAAATATTAAATATTTTAAAATACCCCCACATAGACATTGCAATGTGTATACACTTAAATACAGTAGTACACTTATAAATTCCTTAACATATAAATGAAATCTTAAAAGTACATACAAGCATGCAAAAATAACATAAGAAAATGTATGTGTAATTGTATACCCGCATGTTCCCTGACGAGGGTGTTGTAGGTACACACATGACACCTATGGATGTTGCATGGGTCATTGAATGAACCTACGTTCAAGCTCAATCCTTCTACTTGAAAGGATAGGAGTTGATATGGCTGAAACCATCAAATAAATATACGGTCAAGGGTCAATTGTGATATTTATTTTATACATTCATATTAGGCCTTTAAGCCCATCAATAAAGAAAATCCACAAATAAAAGCATAAACACGAGATGAACTCGATCCTCTATCACTTGTTAGAGAGAGTCGACAAGGTTCAATAAATAATTACAAAAAATGCCCCCTAAATACTTACATGGGCCTCACTAAGCATGTCATGGGTATATATATATATAACATCCGAGGATGTTGCATGGGTCAAATGATAAATTGAAGCACGGGCTTGATCCTTCTATGCGAGTAGATAGAAGTCAATAACGCTCAAACTATTAAACAAATATATTGTAACAATGTTGATCAAGATATTTATTTTAATATGTTCATAATAGACCTTCAAGGCTGATAACCAAGAAAATTAACATGTAAATGTATAAAGCCTATGAAGAACTCAATCTTATTTCGGTAAATAGATAGGGTCAACAAGGTTCAATCAATAAATGAAATTCTTCATAAATACTCCAATGATGGATGTATTTATAGAAAATCTCAATAGGAGAGGACTCCAAATATTCATAATGCCTCCTAAATTCTCAAAGGCCTACGATATTTATAACTCCAAAAGATATCAGAACTCAAAATAAGTAAAATTAAAGTTAACTACCAAATGCTTAAAGAAAAACCTATCCATCATTCATAATAGTTTACTGAGGTGGACAGTTTGAAATCTACTTCAGCTCACAAAGAGCTAATGTCTGGTTGAGAATATAATTAAGATTCATTCTAAAATAGTCTCTTACCAAAAAGGACATGACATTAATCCTCTAATAAAAAAATTGGTAAGATGGCTCCATAAAGAATCCATGGCCTGGCTAGATCAGCTTTATGTGATTAAGATTACAATCACGACTCTCTAACCTAGTGGCCTGGTCTAACGACGCATCTATAATGGTTATGGTCATCACCTATATGTTCCTAAATGGCATCAAATCCTTGAGACATTAATCGATAACATATAATTAATAGGGTATAAAGCTCTCTGTTAGTTAAGGTGGATTCAAATTTATCCCCTTAGACAAATACTCCTCCGAGGTTTATAAGGTACCCTTGGATGAAGCAACCCATGGCTACTAACAAGGATCCTTTTGTTAGGTTAGGTAGAATACCTCCTTTTACTATATAGACTAGTGACTATGATAACTCAAGATAATAGAACTATGAGATCTTGATAGGGTTCATCATCCATCCCCCCTATCTACTTTAAGTGCAAGGTGGTGCATTTCTAATTTTAAATATCAAAATTTCAAAAATCAAACACAAGTTGCTACTACACACCATATACTATGTATTTCTATGCATCTGATCGACGACTAACCTTAATCAAAAGTTATCTCTTATTATTGGGAGGGGCAATTAAATATAGGGGCTTGAGCCTATATGAAACTTGAACTCAAATTAAAAAGTTCTCACAAAATGTGGAGAAATATATTACTAGTATCTTATTTCAAACCAAATATAGCTTCTAAAAAATTTACCTAGAACCTAATTCATTAAAACTCTCTCAAAAGAGGGGAGCCTCGGGTGTGAATATTGGAGCCCACAGATTTTTAACAACTCCATTGAGAAATGGTTTCTCTTTTCACCTTTATCTAGTAGGCTAAGGTGCTATAGGAGCAACTAATCAACATGGGATAAAATCCCAAATTTCTCAAAATGATCATTTAATCAATTAAAATTTTAAATATCATAAAAGGATTATTCAACAAATTCATCAAAATAATTCATTAAAGTGGATTTAAATTTGATTTTATTTGTCTACTTAAAATATTTTATTTTGTGTAGTATCTGCATTATGAAACTGTGGGGTGATATATCAAATATTGATTATTATCCCTTGCCTTTCATTTACACAGATGGATTAGTAGAATGCTTCTGTTACCATCTAGCTAGGATACAGTGCTAAAATCCAGCTAGCAAATGATGTTATCAACTTGGGCATCACTGGAGCCTCCATCCAAATTGGTGGATGACAATTCCCCATTGCTATTATAAGGGATATTGTCATCTGTATGTACGACATGGATTTTGAAGGGCCTACAAGGAGATCCCTCTCTACTGTAACTACTATACGCCATGCGCATCTACCAGCGTCGCGAGC
Organism: Dendrobium huoshanense; assembly: GCA_016618105.1. NCBI lineage: Eukaryota > Viridiplantae > Streptophyta > Magnoliopsida > Asparagales > Orchidaceae > Dendrobium > Dendrobium huoshanense. Next base: position 41,209,022 of record CM028360.1, read on the forward strand.
AGCCTATGTTGAAAATCCACAGAGGTAAATTTTTGTTTTTGAAAGGCTGTTTCAAAATGAATCATTAGAAAACAACATCACCAGTAGCCCTCCATATTTTCCCAATCAAATAGAAAAAATGATTATAAATATAATTAGTCATAGAAGATGGAAGCAAAAAGTTTATTATAACATGATGAGAGAAACGTATTAACACAAAATAATTAATAATTAAAAATAAGAATAGATAACATGCGTTAAGAAGAAATACATTAGAAAAAACCTCCATTTGTGAAAAAACCAATAGAAATACTACACGACCGTCTAGAAAAATGACAGGTCTGAAAATATTACTCAAATAAAGTAAATATATTAGGTAAAATAAAGCTGCAAAATATTGGTAGGCAAGACATCTTCCATTTTGTATCTTTTGCTTTTGAGTCTTATGGAAAAATGAATTTTTCCCAATCACCTTTTTTTTCATCATTTTTTTTATCTGAAAACCTATTATTCCTTTCTAGTTAGGCAAAATAAGTAGTACTATGCATAGTAAAAAGGAAGAATCTCCTTGAAATTTTGTAATTAAAAGAATATGAATGATTTAAGACATGATTGAAGGAGCCTCCTAAATGAAAGAATTCTCCATTAGGGATGGAATTTTTAAGGAGTCTAATTGAAGCTTCATAATAATAATAAGAAAAGGTAGGTGTGACTTTCAGTGTGATGATTACATAAAACAAAACTTTGGTTAACCATAAAAACCCTTTTTAGAAGGTTATCAACAATTTTGATGCCTCATTTTACAATTTTCCAAGAAATAAAATAATTGTTAATAGCATAACTTTTAAATCAAATATGCTTATGCAACCTGACTATAGGAGCTTCCTAAGAAACAAGAGAATAAATTTACACATTAGATATGGTTTTTTTCCCAAGCTAGAGACTGAAGGCAGGAGGTCTTGTGGATTTGATTCATATTATAGACATTTTGAAAATGGAGGAGAGACCATTGATGGTTATAAATAAATTGGAAAAGCTTAGCCTTATGATTACACTGGAATAGATGAATGATTTGAGGTTCAAATTTTTCATAAAGAGATATCTCATTGAGCCACAAATCTTAAAAAAGAGAGAGTTAATTGTTAGCAAAATCAGTAAACTCAATAATATTTGAAAGGTTATATGCATAAATATGAAGATATTTATAGAAAATGAAGGGGTTGCTAGAAAGTTTGATCCAAACAAAATCATAAAATTTGTGGGATCAATCTTTAAGAGGGCTTGCAATGTTTTAAATTCTCCAAAAAAGTTTAGTTGAGGATAAAGTATGATGGATGTCATTGGAAGGGAGACCAAGCCCCCCTTTATCTCTAGGTATGGAAGTGAAGCTTGAAGGAATCATGTGAACCTTATTAGTGGTTTCTTTCACTTAAAGAAAATTATTAATAAGGGAGTTGTTTTTTCTCCTTAGACCATTAGGAAGAGTAATCAATATATGCCAATAATACAAATAGTTCTGAATGGAAGAATAAATCAATTATAATCTACTAGCAAAAGCGAGCTCTTTTATTTCAAATCACTAAGTTATCCCAAAAATTTGTTCAAAATATTTTCCTAAAGTTGGTTTGGATATGTATTCAGAAGGCTAAGGGGACCCCCTTTTCTTCTTATTTTCTTTGCATTAGGTGCATTAGAGACCTAAGTAATAATATTTTGGAGAATGGATTAATTGTTATAATGATGAGGAGTAACATTAGGTAGTCAAAACAGTCGAGAAATCATCAACTTTCTGAACTTTAGAGTAAAGATTTTGTCCTGAATGGTTAAAAGAACAAGCACATGGGGATATTATTTTACTTTATTTTTCATTTTCTACCCCTTCATATTAAATTTCAAAACTAATAAGCATTGCTGGTACATAAACATTCACTCAATATAACTTTCTAATCTTTTCAATTTATAGGATCTATTTTTTTTTTTTAAGAAAATAATCAATGTGATTTTTATTATGTACATACTTATAAGTAACGAGTAACTCATCTCTTTTGTTAAATAAAGAATTAAAAATTATAAAATTATATGCTAGATCAAAATCTAATATATTATTACCATGTTTATTAGTCGTTCTAAATATATAGTCACCATGAATCCTTTTAAAATATTCTAACACTATATCAATATGTCCATTTCATTATGCTCCAATAAAAACTCTTTCTTCAAGAGGTATCCTGTAATGCCCTAGGGTCTAGATTTGGGTGAATTTTTTATTTATCTATTAATTAATCTACTAGAGTCACTAATATCTTTTGATTAATATAATATTAGTGGAAGAAACTATAAATCATATTCATCAAAATAACTGACTGTATTCATTTCTCAAAATTCATAAATTAGTTATGCATGTTTAGAATGATCTGATGAAATTGGTTTGCAAAATAAGCATCTAATAGTCCCAAAATCTACTAGTACTGGCATGTGCCACTTTTTTAAACTACTTATAAAATTAGGAAAAAAATATTATAATTAAAGCACAAAATTATCTACATTATAGCCAAGACATTTTAACAATTTGACTTATAATGACACCTAAAAAATTATTTGACATGGTTAAAATTTGGGCTACACATATCATTTGTATTAATTCTTCCAAGTTATTTAAAAATATTTATTTTGAATACATATCGAAACATACTTTAAGAGCAAAAACAATTATAATATTTCTAACTTTAGCATCAATAATAATCTTTAGAGCTATTACTCTTTTGCTAATTTTATTAATTTTTATAATATTATCCATCAAACTCTTATTTTTAATGACACTTGCACCATTTGTAGCATGACTCCTACCTGATTACAAAAGTTTAAATCTTAAACTATCAATCTCCTTAGCCTTTCCCTAATCCATTTAATTTCTTGAATACAATGAGTAATTATATTCTTATAAATGATGATTTGTTTTAATTCTGCTAACTTGTATGAAAGAGTACCTATATTTTAAGTTCTTATCCTTATTCTAATCTCATGCACTAGCTTCTTTGACCACATCCACCCATGATATGGGAGCCCTTTCTTATTTATAGTAGACACAAGAACTAATACAGTGTCCTTTGCTCACAATTTATTGAATTTATGACATATAGTGTCTCATTTCTAGGGAATGTCCTAGCATTAGCATAATGCATTAAAGGATTTATGTTAGATTATTCAACCAATTTTATTCTGGTTGTCAATTACCTAATTTAACCCTCTACTTTTCTCATCAAAGGCTTGAGATTCAATATTGGTAGGGTTAAGAGAAGTAAATTTCTATTATTAAAAAATAATTAAACTACTCTAATATTCTAAGAACTCTTTGGGGTTAATTTTATAATAGATCAAATTTGCACTCATATGGTAAGCTTAAAGTATTTTTGATCAATTTTATTAAATATGTAGGTAAATGAATGAGTGGGAATTATAAAGAGTGAATACACCATAATCAGAGACAATTGGGATCAATTAGGTTTAAGCTTGGAAAGAGGTCTATCTTAAAGCAAATTAATGTCAAACCTTTCTTAAATTAATTGAATTGAATCCAAGATAATTTAGAATTTAATGACCAATTGATTACCCTTATAATCTCTTTTAAATATAAATGAATCATATAGTCACATTATAAGCCAATTCCTATCTAACATAGGATAAGTGTTAAGGTAGGATTTCTGGCCAATATAAGCTTAAAGAAATCCTATATAATGATCTAAGAGTATTAGGATAATAGCTGAATTAATAAAAAGAATGCTTGAAATAACTATAAGAAAAAGTTTGAGATCCAAAAAATAAATTGTATTAGTTCAAGTTGAAATGATTGAGATATAGAATGGTAAGGCTAAGCTCACCTTGAATGGTAGCCCGATCTACCATTAAGGTGTTGACAGTTTTGCAGCAAAAAGTTTATGATATGGTACAGTTAGTTTTATTCACATTGATAATTTGACATGATCATTTTGTGGCTACCTTTCTATGCCTAATGCTGGAAAGTTATTATTACTATTTTATGTTCTACAAGGTTAGCCAAAAACTAACCAATTTCAAAAAGAGATATAATATAAAATAAAAATTTCAATAATTATGTTGCTTATTACATTGAAAAAGAGGGGTTCAACCCCCATTTTATTTTAAATTTTAGTCATTTTTATTTTCTTGAATGACTAGAATAAATATGTATTATTTCTCTCCAAGAGTGTGTATAATCTATTAAAAAAATATTATCCTAAAGAAAACAATATAAGAGAACCCAATTGATTTGGAAATAATGACCATTTGTAGGAAGAGCTTCATGATTCTACCTTATACTCAATTGATAGTTTTTAATATATTTTATTTCTGCTTAATAGTTGAGAATAGTTGTGTTTATGCATGACTGGTCACCCTTTTCTATTTTCACTATAATTATATTGGTAAACCCTACTGCACCCATCTTTTTTATTCCTTTATGTTAAGTTACACATTTATTATATTACTATTAGATTAAGGGAAGTGTATAATTAATATTGGCCCTTTTCTATTTATAGGTCATTAATTATAGTCTTTGATTTCATCAACATCTATAATGAGCCTCTTTCAGGTGGTCCTTTTTAAAGTCCTCAAGAATGTCCTTATGTATGACTTTGAGTGTCCTTAAAAATACATTTATAATGTAGACATATCTTTCTTATTCAGGATAACCTTATTTCCAACATCCCCTTTATTAAAACACTTCTATAAGAGCATAATGACATGTATAAAATAATTAGGTATATATATATATATATATAACATAATTGATGATAGACCTTATCCTTCCATTTGTCATGCCATGACATTTTTTAGTAGTGCTTGTTAAATCTAATAGAAGATATAATGTTTCAGTGTATAAATGATTACAAAAATATTGGAATCCTAACTTATACACAAATATCTTAAAAAGCGTCTTTTATAACCATATCTCACATTCACATCTCGAAAGGTCAATTCCATGGAAATGGTAGCATGATCCTAAAATATTATACACATTACCTTCTTATAACCCGCCAAATTGTAGTAACCACCCACCATCTCTATTATTAATTACACATGACAAATATGTGTCCCCATATGAATAATGGATATAATTGATAAATTGTTGACCCTTGTACTAAAATGGGCACAAAAGGGAAAAAATGGCAAATTAAAAGACATGCGTGTCAGCATGGGACATCACTTGAAGGAAAAATTGACCTCCAATTGCCAAAGGGATTGTGCTGTTGCAATTAGGATGACAAGTTTGCCTAAGTGGGACCATCTCGTTGTCGAATCAAATAAGACACATCAAAATTGACGATTAACACCAAAAAAATATGCACTATGTTGCCCAAATGATGATTAATAAAAAAATAAACTTTGCCATTGCATTCAATACATTTGAGTCACCCAACAATGACTATAATCTCACTCAACTAAAATTGTACGATAAAATCAGTATGTACTTTTAGGCAATAACATGCAAATTTCAAAATTGCATGAAAATCATTGTATTCCAATCTTATTTTAAATGTTAATGGTAATAATATTATTATAAAAAATGGTTACAAATTAAAATTAAAATAATTTTTTTTTATTACCTCTATATAATATTATACATCAATGTACTCCGCACATAAATCTCGCTGAAATCTCTCACATCACTCTTCGGACTTTTGGTGTTATGCGGTGTACTAACTTAATTACAACCCTCATACGATCTCTGACCTCGGCATTAAAATGAGAATGAGGTAGAGGCGTTCATTCTACTCGCCATTCCCCCACACAAAATTCTTGTAAGCTTTGATTGTGATCTTCCCACACACGAGCGAGCTCCCTTCCTACATTATCGACTCTGTCTCCTCCAAAGCCACCGAACAAAATCACCTAACTGACCTAGCTTATGCTGCCAGCTTCCCATCCCTATTCAACCTTCAATCTCATCCACATCTCCGAAAACCTACACCCACCAATCTAACCTCTCCTCTCTACTCTTCCTTATCATAATCGTCTTCTTCCCACACTCGGCTGAGCTCTTGGCCACCTGTCCACCTCTGCTCTATTTTGAAGATCCTACCGTTCATCCGAATCTACTACTTACTCAATCTCTGCTCCAAATTGATCTCCCATAGTAAGAGCCGCACCCTATTGTCAGGATTTCCCCGTTTTTGTGTTGATTGGCTCGATTGCTACCTTTGATCCAACCTCATATTACTTGCTGCTACACTTTTTCCATTTTCCGTTCAAATACCCGATGTTGTGATCCATGACCCCTAATCTGAGATTTTGATGGTGAAAAATAATGTCAACTGAATTATTATTCATTAAATATTTTTGTTTTCTACTCTTATCTGTGAGTACTACCATTTTAGGGAGATCACAAGTTACTCATGACAACAAGAAGACTCAAGACTAGGTAGAGTAGGAGTTGGAGTGTATAAAATTATAATTTTCCTTTTCTTATTATTTTTTCTTTTCTTGATTCTGGCCACAAAATGTATACAATATTGAGTAACCATGCACACATACAGGAGGAGAGGGTTTAAAAATGAAGAATTTTTTTCTCTATTGATCGTACTGTACGAGTTTAAATCATACTGTATGATCTGATCTAGCTGAAATGACTATCTGTAAACAAGTCATATTGTACGATGTATATCATACTGTACGATGTGTTTCTAATTAAAAACCCTAGCTACCAGATTAATTTAAGGTCTTAATTTGTAAATTTTGAAATTATACTGTACGACCCTATCATAATGTACAATAATTTTTGAATACTTACTTAAATTAATCTCGTGAGTAGTGTATAAATCAAAGATTAATTTCTAATTTGTTATCGTATTATATGACATCGTTAGTACTGTATGATCAATGTACAATAATTTTTAAATACTTACTTACCCTAGCTAGATTTTGTTTCCGTCGAGTGGTAGGTAGACGAACAAAAGTCATGTGGCGAATGTAGTTACTAATTAAATCGACCTCATCAAACTTTATGTTGGACATAATAAGATAGGTAGCGACGGATAAGGTCGGGGTCAGATTAATATGGTCGCCACCTTTGGGTATTATTGAGGTTCGAAGGACATGTTGAATTATACGGGCATTTCGAGTTAAGGATTGAACGAGAGGTTGGTGTTAATGAAAAGTAGCATTCCTAAGGATTCTATTAACATCGCTTCAATCCAATTCATCAGTAAGAAATGAGCGAACCATAGGTCCTTCAGTGGACAGCCCAATATATTGGGCAATGTCGGCTCTAGTGATCTCAATGTTTTGGCCACAAACAAAAGAGTGAAAGGTGGTGTTGTCGACAGTGTAGGTGAGGTTAGCGAGAAATTCGAAGAGAAGTTCAGAGTTGTAGGGAAATGCCAGGGTGAGTAGGAATTGGAAGGTGGTGGAAGCAAAGAGGCTCATTACCTTGAAATTAAGAGCAGCCTGATTAAGCATTTTTGAAGGAGAAATTTTGTAGGCTTTATACCGGTGGTAGGCTTCCTCATTTTCAGTATTCAGAAAACGAGCAGGTTGGCTACTCGACGAGGATGAGCTTCCAACAGTCATCCGACATCGTTTAGACATTGCAAGAGGGCAGGAAACTAAGTGAAAGAGTGAGTGAGGAGAGATTTGAGTGAAAGGAACAGCTTAGGCAAGGGTACTTATAGAAAATTTCGACAATCATACAGTACGATCTTGAATCGTACAGTACGATATCCAATCAATATCCTGACCGATCGTTTCGGGAAAAGGCAGTCAAATCGTACAATACGATAACTATCATATAGTACGATCAGACGAATTTCGATCGTCCTGAGGCCCTCAGTACGACTTTTGACCAAAAGTTTTGTACTGTACGAACAGGTGTATCGTACAGTACGATACATAATAAATATCGTATAGAACAGCTTTAACTCATATTTATTACGTGTGCTGATGTGTATCGTACCGTACGAAAGGTATACATTGTATAGTACGATACTCAGTAATGTCGTACAAACCAGATTTAATTCGTCCCAATCCGTTGCTGACGTGTATCGTATCGTACGAAGAAATGATATCGTACAATATGATAGGCAATAATATCGGATAAATATCATACAGCACGAAGTAGGTCGTACAATACGATCAACAGAGCCGAAATCTGCTTGTTGGTAAACGTTATGTATATTGAAATGTATCGTACGGTACGATATGTATACCGTACAGTACGATTAACAGTCAATGCAGATTTTAGTGTGGTGAGTGTGTGATGATCAGGAGCAGCCCTATTACAAAAAAATATATTTTTTTTTTTTTATTTTTTTTATGCATTTATATCTATGACACCTAATCTAGTCCTCAAGGTGCTAAAGGTGTCAAAAGCTAGAGGTTTTGTGATTATGTCTGTCAATTGATCTCCTGTAGTGATGTGATGTAATTCTATATCTCCCTTAGCGATGTGATCTCTAATGAAATGGTGTCTAATGTCTATGTGTTTCGTTCGAGAGTGTTGAATTGGGTTCTTAGAGATACAAATTGCACTTGTGTTTTCACACATGATCGAGATGGTTCCAACAGGTAGTCCTAGATCAAGAATTTATTGTTTTAACCATAGTACCTGTGCAACACAACTTCCTACTGCAATATATTCTGTCTCGGCTGTGGAAAGTGCTACTGAGTTTTGCTTCCTACTGGACCAAGAAACTAATGATTGTCCTATGAATTGGCAGGTACCAGAGTTGCTTTTTTTATCTATCCTACATCCTGCAAAGTCAGAATCCGAGTACCCTAGGATTTCAAAGGAAGTGCTGTGTCTGGGATACCAAATTCCTAAGTTTGGGGTGCCTAGTAGATATCTAAGAATTCTTTTGACAGCAGTTAAGTGAGACTCTTTAGGATCGGCTTGGAAATGGGCACAAAGGCACACACTAAATATTTTGTCCGGTCTACTGGCAGTCAGGTAAAGAAGGGATCCAATCATTCCCCTATATTTTTTCTGATATACTGATTTTCCACTAGGATCTTTATCTAATTGGATTGTCGAACTCATTGGGATGTTCATGGGTTTTGCACTATCCATTTCATATTTCTTTAAAATATCCTTAATATACTTTGATTGGCTAAGAAAGGTTCCATTTTTCATTTGTTTTACACTAAAGCCAAGAAAGTAATTAACTTCTTCCATCATGCTCATTTCAAACTCATTACTCATTGTTTTTGAAAATGCATCGCATAAGTTTTTATCCGAAGATCCAAACAAGATGTCGTCCACATATATTTGAACAATGAGAATTTCTTCTTTGAGCTTTTGTAAAAAGAGTGTAGTATCTACACTACCCTTTTTAAATCCTCTATCTAAAAGAAATGAGCTAAGTCTTTCGTACCATGCTCTAGGTGCTTGCTTTAATCCATACAGTGCCTTCTTTAACTTAAATACATGGTTTTGAAATTATGAACTTTCAAATCTGGGGGGTTGCTCTACATAGACATCTTCTTTAATTACCCCATTCAGAAAAGCACTCTTTACATCCATTTGATATAACTTAAAGTTCTTAAAGCAAGCAAAAGCTAAGAGCACTCTTATGGCTTCTAATCTAGCAACCGGGGCGAAGGTTTCTTCAAAGTCTATCCCTCAATTTGGTTGTACCCCTTAGCTACTAGTCTTTCTTTATTCCTTATTATTGTTCCTGAATCATTCACCTTATTCTTGAAGACCCATTTTGTTCCAACAACACTTTGTTCCTTAGGTCTCTTGACTAACTCCCAAACATCATTCCTGGTGAATTGGTTCAGCTCTTCTTGCACTGCTAGAATCCAAAATTCATCTCCTAAGGCTTGATCTATACTTGTAGGTTCTATCATAGAGATGAATGCTGAATGACTAACCTCCTTCCTAAGTCCATGCCTAGTTCTTACACCTTTTGAAGGGTCTCCTAAAATTAACTCTTTAGGATGACTAGAAGAATATCTCCATTCTCTAGGAAAATCTTCCTGAGGTTCGACCCTTTCTCCTAAGGTCATAGTCTCTACTCCTTGAATTGCCTCTATTTCATCATCTTCAACTTTAGATTCTGAGGGCTTATCTGATTCATCAAATACCACATGGGTGGATTCTTCTACTACAAGGGTTCTCTTATTAAAAATTCTATAGGCCTTACCTACAGAAGAATAACCTAAGAAGACACCCTCATCAAACTTGGGATCAAATTTTTCTAAGGGATGTTTACCATTATTTAAGATGAAGCACTTACACCCAAAAATATGTAAATGTGAAAGGTTTGGTGTTCTACCCTTAAGGAGTTCATATGGAGTTTTATTCAGCTTAGATATAATGTTTACTTTGTTTAAAACATAACAGGCTGTGTTGAATGCTTCTGCCCAAAAGTATCTAGGAAGGGTATACTCCGCTAACATTGCCCTAGCAGCTTCTACCAAAGTTCTATTCTTCCTTTCTGCTATGCCATTTTGTTGGGGTGTTCTAGGAGCTGAGAAATTGTGTTCTATTCCTATCTCTTGACAGAATGACTCAAACCTATCATTTTGGAACTCTTCACCATGATCGCTATGGATTGTTGATATTTCACAACCTAATTTTTGTTGAATCCAAGTGGAGAAAACTTTAAATTCCTCCAAAGACTTATTTTTGTGTGCTAAGAATCTTACCCAAGTAAATCTTGTGAAGTCATCTACAATCACAAATCCATAATTCTTTCCACCTAGACTGGCTGTACTAACGGGTCCAAATAAGTCCATGTGTAGAATTTCTAGTGGCCTAGAGGTGATCACATCTCTAATTGAGTGAAAGGATGATTTGACTTATTTTCCTAGTTGGCAAGCATCACATAAGCGATCCTTGGTAAAGTCTAATTTAGGTACACCTCTAACTAGATTTTTCTGAGTGATGTTTCTAAGAGTTTTCATACTAGCATGGCATAGTCTCCTATGCCATAGCCACGAGTCATCAACTATTATTTTCAAACAGAATGATTTTGAGCTATCAATGCAATCAAGGTCTAACATGTAAATATTGTTCATTCATTTTCCTTCTAAAATTATTTCATCAAATAAACTAATCAGGCATCTATCAATTAAAAATTTAACATCAAAACCTTTGTCACACAGTTGACTAATGCTAATTAAATTATGTTTCAAACCATCAACTAGTAAAACATTTTCAATTAAAAATTTTTTAGCATTACCAACGATACCTGAGCCTATCACCTTCCTGGTAGTGTTGTCTCCCAACGTTACTTTGCCTTCAATTTTGGTCTCCAGTAGGATGAACTTCTTCATATCTCCAGTCATGTGTCACGAGCAGCCACTATCCAAGTACTACATGCTCTCACTAGGTCTTTTGTGAGAGCAACCCTACAATTTCATTCAAAGATTAGATTTGGGAACTCAAGTGAGTTTGGGTTCCTCCTTATGCTTGCATGAATGAGATGTATGCATGTTATACTGTGATGGATGCAGTTTAGGTCTCCATACTAAGTGTGTCCTACGGTGAATTGTGCATGTGCGGGCTATGTGACCTAACATGCCACAAGAGAAATACCTAACACTAGGAAATGTGTTTACTAATCTATGTGGGTGGTGGTGTCTTTTCCTAAAGTTTTGTGATGCATGCTGTGTTGGTAGTTTTCTAAGTTGGCCTATGAGTGATGTTATTTCTTCTTCTAGTTCTTTGATTCTTTGTTTAAATGTATTATTTTGATATGTCAATCCATCGACTTGCCAGAATAATAAATGCTCATTATGATCTACCTCATTTGCTACTGCCATTAGTTTTTCAAACTCTACATCTAGTTCAATATGCGATGTTTTTAAGGATTCATGCACTTTAATTAGTGCAATATGCTTCTTATTTAATGCATCAAACTCATCAAGAAGTAGCATATGATCTCTATCTAAATCAGAACTTTCCTTAACTAAGTTAGCATGCTCAGTTTGTAAAGAATTAAATTCAACATTAAGCTTAGCATGCATCTTTTTCAACTTCCTATACGAGTCATGGATATTCTCAGAAATAAGCAACAATTCTTCATATGAAAGTTGACATACCTCATCTTGATCCGATTGATCAAGGTTATCGTTAGCCATAAGACACAAGTTAGTTACCTCCTCCTCTGCTTCTTCTTCTGATGATTCCGAGGCAGAGTCGGCCCAAAAAGCTTTCTGTGTCTTTGTCTTTCCTTTCTTGTATTTTGCTTTGTCATCTCCTTTCTCCTTAGCTGGTTGACTCTTCAGATTGGGGCAATCGACTCGAAGGTGACCTGGCTTCCTGCACTCAAAACAAATTGTATCAGATGAAACTTTATTGGACCTTGAGCTCTTACCTTTGTTCCAGCTGTTCTGATGACGCTTCTGTTTTCTTTTCAAATTTTTTTTGAATTTTTGGGTCATCAGTGCTATCTCATCCTCTTCCTCCCCTGCAGAACTTTCACTTTCTGAGTTACTAGCTTTTAATGCCACTGTCCGCTCTTTTCTTTTCACCTGCATCACTTTGCCTTTGGCTCACTCCTTGCTCGTATGCAATGAGTGACCCAAGGAGGTTATCAATAGAATAAATATTAAGATCTTTGGACTCAGTGATAGCAGTTATCTTAGCATCATAGGAACTAGGTAGGCATCTAAGAATTTTTATTCACTTTCTCATAATTTGAAATTTCTCTACATAATGCATGCAAGGATTTCACGATTTGGGTGAACCTAGTGTAATTCATAATCTTGCAGTAGAATGTTTAGCCTAGACTGTTTTACTTTGTTTGTTCCTTCGTATGTAATGCACAATCTATCCCAAATCTCCTTTCCAGAAACACAGGTAGATACTCTCATATAGTCCTCAGATTTCAATGCACAAAAAAAGCAGTTTAAGCACTTAGCATTCAGTTGGGCTAACTCCCTATCCTTATTGCTCCATTCATTAAAAGGTACAGTAGTTTTCAAACCATTAACAATTTTAAACGGTGCAACATATCCATCATTTACTAACATCCACATGCGATAATCTATAGATTGCAAAAATGTAGACATTCTAATTTTCCAGAAATCAAACGGAATGTTATCAAAAAGTGGTGGACGAGTTATTGAATAACCCTCCGTAGTGTTACGATTACCAAAATTTGACATGATCGTTTTTTTTTCAAGGTTTTATAAAACACTATTTTTGAAAAATAAGCTCTGATACCAATTGAAATTACTCTCCGCAGTGTTACGATTACCAAAATTTGACATGATCGTTTTTTTTTCAAGGTTTTCTAAAATACTATTTTTGAAAAACAAGCTCTGATACCAATTGAAATTACTAAATGACAAGAGGGGGGGGGGGTGAATTGTGAAAAACTTTTTCTCAATAAAAAGTAACCCTAAGCATGAGTTCTAATCTTTTTGTTATTTTTGAAATTTGACAACAAAAACTTAAATAAATTTTCTTCCACAAATTTCACCACGCAATAATTATGAAAATATAAGTGCAAGCAAAAGTAAATGACGATAAGGAAAAAATGCACCAAGGATTTTTATAGTGGTTCAGTCAAAATATGACCTACGTCCACTCCCCGGAGTCCTCTTCTCCGAGATTTTCACTACCAAAAATAGTTCTCCTTTTGCCCCCCTCGGCAAGGCGGAGAAGCCTTTACAAACCTCCCTTTCACCAACCCGGCATGGCAGAGTGCCAAACTCTGTTTTTGCCCTCCTGGCGACGGAAGAGAACCTTCTCGTTTTTCTCCCTCCTGGAGAAGGCAGAGAACCTCGAGGTCACGGATGTAGACGAGCCTTTCCCTTGGAGATCCTCCCTCAAATTCTTCTAGGGTCACAGGAGGAGCAAGATGCAGCAAGTTCGGAGCAATCGTGTGATCTCCTCACACCTCTTCTCCCTCACAACGCTCACCTTCTCCTTCCTCTCTCAACCCTAAAGAACTTCTCTAGAGCTCTCTCCCTTGGAATCCCTCTCTAATCACGTTCACCCTCTCTGTAAAATCTTACTGAAAAAGGACAAGATTAACATCTAAAACGGGCTCCAAAAACCTCTGATTTCAAAAGTAGTCGTTACTGTTTGTATAGTATGATTAAACATCGTACAGTACTATCTTCATAAACAGACTTCGTCCTGGTACAAAGATGTACAAATAGTTTAAAAACAATTCATACTGTACGATATAATATCGTACGGTACGTTCCACAAAATACTATTCATACAAGACGACCAGATGTCGTCTCTGTTCATCGTATGGTACGATCACTATCGTACAGTACGATGTTCAAAATATAATTAGGCTTAGATTACATGCACTAATCACGGGTTAATTTAAGTAAGTATTTAAAATAGATTGTACAGTACTAATATATTTGTATCGTACGAACGACGCAAAATCACTTACTTAACTAAACTACGGCTAGGGTTTTGGATCTGAACATATCGTACAGTACGAATATATTCATACAGTACGATCTATTTACAGAATAGTCCACATAGCTTGGATAATACGGTACGAATTAAAATCGTACAGTACAATCTCCAGAGAGAAAATTCTATTACATTTTGCATTTAAAAACCAAACTCTCCCCTTGTGTGTGTGCATGGTTGCTCTTACTCTTATGCATTTTGTGGCCAGACTCAATAAAATAAAAATAAAATAAATAGAGAAATACAATGTCTGACTCATACTCCTAATCTACCCGTTCTTGAGTCTTCCTTTCATCCTGAGTCACTTGTGATCTTCCTGAAATGTTAGTACTCAAGGACAAAAGCAAATAAAATAATATTCAATGAAAAGTTGTTCCAAAACACTCATTATTTGGCATCATCAAAATCTCAAACTCGGAGTCATGGGTTGCAACACAGAGTTCGATCAGATCGTCCAGGACGATAAATTATCGTCCAGGACGAAGAGCTATAGCAAGCACATAAAAGTTCAGCAGATGGAATTTTGAAGAAAATTTGTCTTATCATCCAGGACGATATGAGAATCGTCCAGGACAATGTGACAAGAGATTTGAATCCAAGGAAAAAGTTGATGATCAAAACCCTCAAAAAATAAAAGACTCACAATACAAAGCTAAAAAAAAGGCAAAAAACTAAAAAGAAAATCTAATTTTTGTTTTTGTTTTTGGTTAAACATGTTTTTTTTTTTTTTTTAGCAAAGTATCCATATGACAGTTTTTTCTAACAATTCAATTTTAGAGATTCAAAAGATCAAAGAATTAACAAGTCAAAATCTAAAAAAGGTAGAATATTAAATCTTGTTAATCCCTAGCTCGGACTTCTTTCAGGGCAATAATCATCCTTTTACAAACAAAAGGTCTAACTCAAAAAAACTTTACTGGGTAAAAAGAAGATTCAATCAAAACTTGGTTACAAAGAAAATATCTTATAAATAATATACCTAAGTAATTTGTCTCAATCATTGAATTTGAAATCAAGCCTTTGAAATCATCAAATAACCAATGAGTTCTATAAGTTTTAAGAGTTCAGAAAAGAGATAATAGCTTGTATTTAGTGGGCTCATTTTATGCCTCTTGTATCTTTGTTTTGGCTCTTTGAGCATCTTGATTTTTTATACCCATTTGTGTATATATATATTTTTCATTTCAAATTTGCTTCTTTTCCACTTTCCCTCTTAATTTTATTTCAAGCTAAGTTCTCTTTAACAAAACCCTTAAAAAGAACCTTAGTTATGAGTATATCCTCCAAATATTAGAGAATAGGAGCGCTCTCTCTAACATAGGGAAGAACAAGTCACAAAACAAAATCATAATCATGTGATAAATGCAATGACAAGATTTCATTTAACTTGAAAGATATATAAGAACTTTGGATATTACGCACAAGATAGATTATTGTAGCAAGATAAAAAGAATCTTAGTTTCAAAAACCAGTTGTTAATATGAGATAGACTTTTGTCTAGAAAAGAAAATTATGTTACTAAAAGAAGTTAGAGGGAGGGAAATCATTAAAGGTGTTTCACCCTTTGACCGATTTAGATATGATAATCAATGGCTTTAAATCCCCAAAATCTAAAAGCTTAAAAAAAACTAATCATATAGAAAACCAAACATAAAAGCAAAGCGAAAACAAAACAGTCTAAAACACCAAAAAACTAGCACAAAAAAAAAAACACAAAACTAATTAAAAAACATTTCAAGAAATTACGAAGCAGCAAGTTTAAGCAATTATGAGCTGCGAGCCTCCATATGTCCAATTATCCTATGCTCTTATGAGGTCTTTGGTGAGAGCACCCATGCAAAAACTCAACAACAGTCAGATTTAAGAACGCAAACTGGTTTGGGTCCCTTTTCAGGAAAAGTAGAATACAACGCAGGTGTGGTATGCTGTGAATCATGTACCTTAGGTTTCCATACCCAATGTGTACTATGGTGAATGGTGCAAGTGTGTGAGATGTGTCCTAGCATGCCACAAAAAAAACATCTAACTCCAAGAAAAGGATTTCTTAAATGGTTTGAGTTATAATGCCTCTTCCTAGATCTTAGCTTTTGATCAAGAGTAGGCATCATCTAAGTTTTCTTAAGTGTATACAATTCATTTTTAATCCCCAAGTTTGTATTTTTTAGAACATCATTCTCAACCCTCAAGCTTTTCTCTTTCTCTTTAAATTTCTTGAAATCAAATTGAAGAGAGGTGTGTGAAACTTTTAATGCTTCATTCTCATCAATTAATTCTGAATGCTTTTTGTTCAAATTATTAAATTCATCAAGAAGAACCATGTGATTCTAATCAATCATTGAATGATCTTTAAGAATAACTTCATAATTTTTTTGTAAATTTACATGTTCCAATTTTAAGTTAGCATGAGTCTTCTTAAGTTTTTTGAATGATGCATGAATTTTCTCACAAATCTCAAATAATTCATCATAGGTTGGTTTACATACCTCTTCTTCCTCACTTTGCTCAAGATGATCTTCCCCCATTAAGCACAAGTTTGTTATCTCTTCCTCTGGTTCAGTCTCAGAGGAATTAGTACCAGATTCTGCCCAGAATGCCTTTTGGACTCTCTTCTTGTCCTTCCTAAACTTAGGTTTCTCCTCGCCCTTTTCATTTTCCTTGCTCGAGTGATCTTGAAGTATAGGACAATCAGCTTTCACATGTCCAGGCTTCCTACATTCAAAACAAACGACATCAGATAATCCTTTAGAATATTTATGATCCTTACATTTTCTCCAATGATGCTTTTGCTTCTTCCTTAGAAAGCTTTTGAATTGCCTTGTGATGAAGGCAACTTCATCGCTCTCAGACCTGGAAGAATTGGAGTCAGATTTGTGCACCTTCAGTGCAACTATTTTCTGCTTATTCTTCTCACCTGCATCAAGATTTCTTTGATTCACCCCTTGCTCGTAAGCAATGAGTGAGCCAAGTAAGTTATCAATAGAATAAGTGTTCAAATCCTTAGATTCTGTGATTGGAGTGATTTTAGCATCATATGACGAAGGCAATCATCTCAAAATCTTGTTTACTTTTTCATAGTTTGAAAGTTCTCTTCCTAATGCATGCAGTGAAGTGACTATCTGTGTAAACCTAGTAAACATGTCAAAAACAGATTCAGATGGTTTCATATGAAAAAGATTGTAGTCATACAAGAGAATATTCAAACGAGATTATTTAACTTCATTAGTGCTTTCATAAGTGATACACAATTTATCCCAAATTTTTTACCAGTTGAACAAGTAGAAACACGCATGTAATCCTCAGATTTTAAAGCACAGAAAAAATAGTTTAAATATTTTACATTTAATTGGGCTAAATCTCTTTTATCGAAAGTCCATTTAGTAAAAGCAATTTATGTTTTGACACAATTAACTTCACGAGAAGGTGGAGAATAACCTTCTTTGATAAGCATCCACATGCGATAATCAGTAGATTGTAAAAACGTTGACATGCGGGTTTTCCAGAAATCAAAAGGTAGGTTATCGAACAGGGGAGGTCGGGTAATAGAATACCCTTCCGTAGTGTTACAAATTCTAAAGTTAGCCATGGATAAAAATTCAAAAAGTTTTCAAACTAATTTTTATGAATCCCGCTCTGATACCACTTGAAAGTTCATTAGGGATGTTAAGCCCTATAGAACTGGCCCAAGCTAACCAAGAGGGTGGGGGGGTGAATTGGTATTTTAAATTTTTTTTCACAAAGAAGTAAAAAATCACATAAACCAAAATCACACCACAAAATTAAGTGTGGAAATTAAAATGCGGAAGCAAGAAATAAGAACACAGAAATTTATTGTGTTTCGGTCAACTCGACCTATGTTCACTCCCCGGAGACGCCCTCTGAGTATTGCACTACACTTGTGACTCTCCTTTAGCCCCCACAGCGAGGCGGAGAAGCCTTTACAAAGAACCTCTTTTGCGCACCCCGGTAAGGCAGATAACCTATCTCCTTTTGCTTCCTCCTTAAGCTAGTAGAGAACCATAATTAGATGCTGAATCCTTACCTCTACCGACCCTTCCAAGGATGATAAACTCTAGACGAAGAAGAAGCAAAGCGATCCTTGAAGCAACTCTTGTGAATCCCCTCACAAGCTCCCCCTCACAAGATCCTCTCTCTCTCTCTCTCTCTCTCTCTCTCTCTCTCTCTCTCTCTCTCTCAAGGTCTTCTCAGGTCAAGGCAGCAGTAAAAGATTGTTTAAAAATGTTGAACAAGAGCTCTTAAATAGAAGTGCTTCAAAGAAGCTCATTAATTGTAAGTTACCGACATTATCGTCCAGGCTGATATGGACATCATCCTGGCCGATCAGTACAAATCTCAGACGATTGGCCAGAGCATCGCCCTGAATGCAAACTAGATGATTTCAAAATTTGCTTGATCATCCAGGATGATCTCATGATCGTCCAGGCCGATCAGTTCAAATCAGAGCAAAATCGTCCAGAGCATCGCCCTGAATTTGTGTTGGCTGATATTTATCATCCAGAAGTAACTAAGGTTTTTGAATAGATCATCCTGGCTGATCCTGAGATCATTCAGGCCGATATGATCGTATCAATCATCCTTAATTACTTCCTTGATTTGTCTGATTAATTAAGACATAATTGTGAATATAGTACAGGCCGATCCAAGATCGTCAAAAATACAAAATACCTTAATTATTTATGGCAGCAATTTCTTTCTGTTTTGAGCTTATTGTCCTGGCCAATACAAGTATCGTCCAGGATAATCTGTTAATGACGGCTGCCTTAATTAAGAATCCTAAATAGAATCTCTATTTTAAACTAGATCGTCCAGGCCTATACAAATATCGTCCTGGATGATATGAGTAAAAACAAAAATTCAAAGTCTTTCAAGTGTGTGTGTAGGGTTACTTAGCATCAGTCTCTTTGAACATTACAAATAGACTCAAGAAGAGAAAAAGCAAAGTATAGACTTACTCAACCCTAACCTATGAAAACTTGAACTGGCTTCGTTTGTTCGTCCGATCTTTGATTCCTGAAAAGTTAGAAGTAACAGACAGTCCAAGAGAATCAATAATGTTTGTCAATCATCAAAACATAAGTCATGAAAATAGATTTATAACATCACACTTATATGTCTTTGGGTGCAAGTACTTTATCTTAATTAATGACAAACTTCCCTTAGGAAAATTTGATCCCAAGTCTGATGAGGGTGTCTTCTAAGGTTATTCGTCTGTAGGTAAGGCCTACAGAATCTTCAATAAGAGAACTCTAGAAGTAGAAGAGTCCACCTATGTAGTGTTTAATGAATCAGAAAAGCCCTCTGAATCTAAATTATAAGAAGATGAAGTAGAGGAAATTTAGGGAGTAGAAACTATGACCATAGGAGAAAGGGTAGAACCTCATGAAGACTTGCCTAGAGAATGGAGATACTTTTCCTGTCATCCTAAAGAATTATTTTTAGGATACCCATTGGAAGGTGTGAAAACTAGGCATAGACTTAGGAGGAGGTTATTCATTCTATATTCATCTCTATGATATACCCTACAAATATAGATAAAGCTTTAGGAGATGAATTTTGGATCCTAGCAATGCAAGAAGAATTGAACCAATTCACCAGAAATGATGTTTGAGAGCTAGTCAAGAGACCTAAAGAATAGAGTGTTATCAGAACAAAATGGGTTATAATGAAGTGTATAAAATATCCAATGTTCTCCTTACTTATCAATGGTAAGTCTTCTGCATGGATTAATGGTAAAAGTGGATTTTGGCAAGGTTGTCCCTTATCACCTTTCCTCTTCATTTTGTATTCTCAACTTCTTTCAAATGTCTTTTATCAAAAAAACAATACAATTGGTATTGGTAATTGTATTAAAGGCCCACGACTTCTCATTTACTATATGCAAATGATATGATAATCTTCTCTGAAGCTAATGTTAAAATGGTGAGGGAAATCAAATGTATTTTATCCAATTTTTGTCAATGGATTGGACAAAGGATAAATGCAAAAAAATCTATAACTATTTTTGGGAAATTTTGTAAAGAATAATTAGAGAAGGACCATAAATAAGATTATGAGATTCAATGAAGTAAAGGAACTTATGTACCTTGGAGTAAAAGTGGTGTTGAGAAGACTGTTGGCTTCTGATTACCAAGGTATGATGGATAAAGCTTTAAAGATGCTGAATATGTGGGGTACCAAATTCTTTTCTAGATGGAAAAATAACCTTGGTAAGATAGGTTATTCTATCTTATCAGAATTTTTGCTCAACACATTCTCTTATTCCTAAATGTGTTTTAAAGCTGATGGATAAACTGTGTAGAAATTTCATATGGAATTAAGAAGATGGAGGATTGGGCATGCATTATGTTAGTTGGGATGTGTTGTGTAAACCAATAGAATGGGGAGGACATGGTTTACAATCATTTGTCAATAATTTGGGTCCTTTAAGGACCAAGATGGCATGGAGATTTCTCCAAAATAGGAACTCATTTATCCATAGAATCCTGGAATCGAAATATGGAAATCGGTTGGTGGATACAAGTTACATGAAAGGGATTTCTGCAGCATGGAAGATCATCCTGGAAGGTTCAAAATTCCTTAGAAAAAGATTGTAAGATGGAAGATTGCTGATGGTAAATCCATAAATGTCTTCAATGATATTTGGATTTGGGATAATTGCATCAATAGATGGCCTACTTTTGTGGCTGTTTTAGAAAAGGAATATCTGACAGTGGATAAGCTAATGTAGAATAGCAACTGGAACATAGTTTGTCTTCATAATTTATTTGGCATTGAACTTGTGAAAGTTATCTTACTAATCAAAATAGTGCAAAATCTGGAACAAGATGAAATGGAATTGATCTATATGCATTCAGGGAAATCTTTGTCTTACTTATTCACCGAGAATGATTAAATAATAATGGTAGCATTGTTTACTGGAGTGGAGCAAGAAGCTTAAATTGATGCCGAAGGTTGAAGTTTTTTGGTGGCGTGTATTCAACAAAGCAATTCCAACATTTCAGTTTCCATATTCTAAGAAAATTCAAGATAACTTAGAATGTCCTAGAGGATGCAATATGATAGAAGATATGGATCATGTTATCACTGGATGTGAGAAGCTACAGAGTATCATTAGCATGTTTAACAGCTGGGAATTTCAAATTCCAACATTCAGTAACCTAGAAGAATGTTGTAATTGGCTTGAAAGATCTACTAAGGATGACAATTTCTTATCTAAATTGTATTGCAATATAGTTTTTTTAACGTGGAAGGAAACGAATAAGTTTATGCATCAAGGACAAAATTAAAGATAAAAATTCATTGCTGTTCAAGCTGTCTCATGGTCATCATTCTCTAATTCTTATGGCAACATAAGCTCGGGCCACTGGTGTTAATTAGTCAAGGAAACTGTGTAATTGTTGGCACCCTCCTCCACCTGACTGGATCAAAGTGAATGTAGACACCTCTTTACTTCCTTCTTACAAGGTGGGCATTGGAGGTGTATTTCGAGATTGTAAAGGTAAATTCTTGATGGCTTTTAGGAAGAAATGTGTTCATTAGGACATCCCACAGCTAGAATTATCTTCTATTCATCTAATAAAAGAAGTTCTCAAAGAATGGATTCTTCAATACATGGGAGTTATCATTGAAGGAGATAACAATAACATTATCCAATATATTTGACAAGGCATCAAATTAGGAGGTAAAGTAATGGAAATTTTTGACTTTCTTAAAGAGTTTGAAAATATTAGTTTTAATTGTGTTGATAGAAATAGCAATAAGTTAGCGGATCTTTGTGCTAACTATACTATATTTAGTGATTTCATTTGGGATGATATTAGCTCTAATAATGTTCCTTTTTTATTTTTTAATTTGTTAAAGAAGGAACTAAGTAGGTGTAGTACCTAGGTTGTTTTTTCTGTTTGCTCTTTTAGTTATTGCAATAAAATCCATTATTGCTTTTCAAGAAAAAAAAAAAAAGACTTAGGAACCATTGTGAGGAATAAGGCTAGACTAGTAGCTAAGGGGTATAACCAGATTGAGGGATTAGACTTTGAAAAAACTTTTTCCCCGGTAACTAGACTAGAAATCATAAGGGTGCTCTTAGCCTTTACTTGCTTCAAAAGTTTTAAACTATATCAAATGGACGTAAAGAGTGCTTTTCTGAATGGGGTAATCAAAGAGGATGTCTATGTTGAGCAACCCCCTGAATTTGAAAGTTCATAATTTCCAAACCATGTATTCAAATTAAAAAGACACTTTATGGGTTAAAGCAAGCACTTAGAGCCTGGTATGAAAGACTTAGCTCATTCTTACTAGAGAAACGATTTGTAAAGGGTAGTATAGACAACACTATCTTTCTACAAAAAATTAAAAATGAAATTCTCATTATTCAGATTTATGTGGATGACATTCTATTTAGATTATCAAATAAAAACCTATGTGATGAATTCTTAAAAATAATGAGCAATGAGTTTGAAATGAGCATGATGGGAGAGCTTAAATATTTTCTTGGATTTAGTGTAAAATAAATGGAATGTGGAACATTTCTTAGCCAAATGAAGTACATTAAAGATATTCTAAAAAAATATGAAATGGATAGTGTAAATTCCATGAACACTCCAATGAGCTATACGATTCAATTAGATAAATACCCGAATGGAAAAACAATCGATCAAAAAAATTATAGAGGAATAATCAGATCTCTCATTTATTTAACTACCAGTAGACAGGACGTAATGTTTAGTGTGTGCCTCTATGCTAATTTTCAAGCTGATCCTAAATAATCTCACTTAATTGTAGTCAAGAGAATCCTTAGATATCTACTTGGCACCCCGAACTTCAGAATTTGGTATCCTAATCACAGCACATCCTTCGAAATCTTAGAGTACTAAAATTTTGATTTTCTAGCATGCAGGGTAGATAGGAAAAGCACCTCTAGCACCTTCCATTTCATAGGACAATCTTTAATTTCGTGGTCCAGTAGGAAGCAAAATTTGGTAGCCCTCACCACGATCAAAGCAGAGTATATAGTAGCAGGAAGTTATGTTGCACATGTACTATGGTTAAAAAAATAACTTGATCTTAGATTACCCGTAGAAACCATCCCAATCATGTGTGACAACAAGAGTGTAATTTGCATTTCTACAAATCCAATTCAGCACTCTAGAACAAAACACATATATATTAGATATCACTTCATAAGAGATCATGTAACTAAAGGGGATATAGAATTACAACACATCTATGTGAGATCAATTGGCAGACATTTTAATAAAACCATGATTGTATGACACCTTCAACACTTTAAGGATGAAACATGGTGTCATAGACACACATGCGTAATAAAAAAATGAGTAAAATAAAAGAAATAATAAAAAAGGTTTGAAGTATTTCCTGATCATCACACATTCACCACACCTAGTTCAAAAATTTACACTTCCTTTCCCATCGTACTGTATGATCCACTTTTGTACTGTACGATCTATCTACTCACATCACAAGACTCTATCAAACCAATGGTTCAGCATCTATTTCTTCTCTGCAAATCATAATGTACAATACCCATCATACTATACGATACACGTGGTTATTCATTCAATTTGTTTGGTACGACATTATTGCCCATCATACTGTACGATATCTCCTCTGCATACTGTACGATTCACGTCAGCAAAATAGATGAGGATGACTTAAAGGGGGTCGGTATGATATAATTATCATTCATACTGTACAAATACATATTTGTACTGTACAACTCTTTTCATCAATGGTCGTACCAGCAACCCTCTAGATGATATAAATTTCGTCTGATCGTATTGTATAATTTGACCACTTTTTCCCAACTGTTCATCCAGACGACATTATTGCCCATCGTATTGTACGATTCTTGATTGTACTATATGATAATTCAAAAAATATATAAATTGGTAAGGTACTTAGATCATTCCACTCACTCCTCAGCCACTTCTTTCACTCCTTTAGCCACTTCACCCTCACCTGCCTTCACGAAATGTCAAGCTCCAGCAAGCACAATCATCTTGTCCTTGGAAGCTCATCTTCCTCATGCCATTTCAATGACCATTTCTTAACCGCTGAAGATGAAGAAGCTTATCACAAATACAAGGCATGCAAAATCACCCCATCAAGAATGTTAAATCATACTGCCTTAAGTTTTGAGGTAATGAGCCAATTCACATCGACCACCTTTCAATTCCTCCTAACCCAGCCTTCTAGTACATTTCTGGACTTTTGTTTGATTTCCTAGCCAGCCTATCCTTGAATGTCAAAAACCTAACACTTAAATTCTTTGTTTGCCTCCAACATGTCAAATCACTAAAGTAGATGTCGCCTAATACATTGGGTTGTCCACTGAAGGTCCTATAACTCACTCTTTCCTAATAAATGAATTCAACTGAATTATTCAACACATTCTTCAAACCTCAATCATACCCAAAACTGGCGATAGAATGCGAATGACCTCAATCTTATCCGTTATTACCTACCTCATAATGTCCAAAACCAAATTTGATGAGGCTGACTTAATTATTGATTATATCTAAAATATGACCTTAGTTTGCCTCTCAATAACCCGTAGAAAATAAAATCTAGCTCTTGGCCACCTCATAGGTTACATTCTTAAAAACAAATCTCAAATAACCTATCCTGGTAAACCTGAAAACCTACATATTTTATGTATGGATGCCTCCTTCTATATTTAGTTTCATCAAGGACAAGAGCTGGATGCACCAGATTTTGATGATGAAGAGGGAGAGGCTGCTCCAGCAGGAGCTCCTATTCTACCAAGATGACATGCACCAGCCCGAGCACATGCATCAGCCTATCCTCATGATGACCTAGTCGAGCAATTAGACCAACTGCAAAGTCGCCTTAATGCTCACATCCAAGAAAAACATTAATAACATAATGGAGAACATCCAATGGTTTGACGAAAGATTTTCTTCAATTGATCAATAATTTATGGCCATCCATCACTACTTTCAGTCACCTCCACCTCCACCTCCACCTGAAAATGATCCCTCTTTTTGACTTATCCCTATTATTTGCTTTTCTTAGTAGTATTTTGTGACTCCTCTTTTTGGTGATGTCAAAAGAGGGAGAAGTTTGTGGTTGTTAGTATGTCCTGTTTATGTTTTTCCTGTTTATGTTAATGTTCAATGAAATGCATTTATATATTTCTATATATTTTATGATGTTCTTACTTAATTAAAAAAAAACAAAAAAATATATAAACAAAAATTCTTTGCAAATGTGCTTATATACAACATTATTTGACATCATAAAAAGGGGGAGATTATTGCGATCCATGACTCCTAGTTTGAGATTTTGATGATGATAAATAATGTTAACTGAATTATTATTCATTGAATATTTTTAATTTCTGCTCTTGTTTATGAGTACTAACATTTTAGAAAGATCATAAGTTACTCAGGACAATATGAAGACTCAAGACTGGGTAGAGTAGGAGTTAGAATGTATAACATTAATTTTTTTCTTTTCTTATTATTTTTTCTTTTCTTAAGTCTGGCTATAAATTATATACAAGACTGAGCAACCATGCACACACACAGGGGGAGAGGGTTTTAAAAATGAAGAAATTATTTTTTCTTTGTTGATCATACTGTACGAGTTTAAATCATACTGTACGATCTAATCTGGCAAAAATGACTATCTATAAAAAAGTTGTACCGTACGATATATATCATATTATATGATGTGTTTCTAATTAAAAAACCCCAGCTGCCAGATTAATTTAAGTAAGGTCTTAATTCATAAATTTTGAACGATCATATTGAACGATAATTTTTGAATACTTACTTAAATTAACCCCATGATTAGTGCATAAATCAAGGATTAATTTCTGATTTGTTATCATACTATACAACTCCATTTGTACTATATGATCAATTGAGATTGTTTTGGTCATCCTGAATATTGTATCAGATGATCTCTTGATTTTGAAGTATTCGTACTATACAAAGTGATTCATACCATACAATGTACAGAGATAAATTTTCATCATCCCACCAATCGTCCTGTATGAATAGAAGGATTTTACATATCATACTGTATGAGTTTAAATCAGTATGTACAAAATTATTCATAATTCTTCGTACGGGATGAAGGCTGTTTTGTACTGATCGTACTGTACGATATTGGATCATACTATACGATCATAATGGCTAAATTGAAAATTTTAGGGCTTCTTGGAGCCTATTTTAAATATAAGTACTTTTGTTTTTTAATAAGAATAAGTAAGAGAGGAATGTGAGTAGAGGGGGATTCCTGGAGAGAGAGCTCTTGAGAAGGTTTTGGGGTTTGTGGGAGGAAGGAGAAGTTGGGCTTTGTGAGGGAAAAGGAGTGTGAGAGAGATCACACAGTTGCTTGTTGCTCCTCTTGTGGCCCAAGAAGATATTGTGAGAGGCTCTCTAAGGGGGAGATTCTTCTATGTCCGTGTTCTCTAAGGTACTATGCCTCCTTCAGGAGGGAGAAAATGAGAAGGTATGCTGCCATCACTAGGAGGGTGACAAAGCGCTTGGCACTCCGACACGCCGAGTTGGTGAAAGTGAGGTTTGTAAAGGCTTCTATGCCTTGCTGTGTGGGCAAAACAAGATTTACTATTTAATAGTGAAATTCCTGGAGTGGAGGACTCCAGGGAGTGGACGTAGGTCAAGTGACCGAACCACTATAAATTCTCTGGTATGATTTTTTGCTTACTGCACTTTGTTTTCATTAAAATTTCTTGGTGAAAATCTTTATGAAAATCGTTGTTAAGCAAGTTAATTTTTCACTACCTCTTGATGCAAATTGTGTTTTAAACATTTGCTTCCGTATCAATTAATTTTCTTGTTTAAAATTTAAAAATAAAAAAGAACTCTTATTTATGATTGTCTTTTCATTGCTATAAATTTCCAATTCACCCCCCCTCTTGGTGCATATCGTAATTTCACTCGACTCCAACTGATCTCCACTCGCTCCAACCTCCTTTCTCCCTTCTAACATCTCCTCATGACCAATGATGCATAGACACAGACATGGTTACACAGATATGACACGACACAGATACGGGACATGCCACTTCTTTAAAATATAGGACATAGACATAGATTGGACATAGAATTATAGTTTTTATAATTTAAAAATAGTGTATAAAAATTAAAGAAGTATAATTTTAAAAATATTTTAGAATTAATAAGTCATTTAATTATAATTTATAATTAAAACAATTAATATTTGGATGTCGAGAGTCGGACGTTGATACCATTTATCATTTATCAAGAGAGGAGACATTAATGTTGTTGAGAGTGAGGCATTTATGTTATGCAAAAAATATTGGGCGTTAATGTTAAAAGGGTATGTTTATCATCGATGTTGAGAGGGAGTTGGTGTTCAATGTTGAGAGGGGATCGAATAAAGATGAGATGTCAAGTTGAGGGTATAGAAATTACTAGCATCGAGCATCAATGTAAAGATGGTGTCAAACTTTGATATGGAGATCATTTTGAAATGTTGATGTTGTAACGACGTTAGTAATCCTTGTTGAGATGATATCGAGCATTGTTGTGAAATCAAAGTTGAGAAATTTTGATGAATGGGGTATTAGTGTGGTCGATTGATTTGGTGTTGTGGATAGAAAATAAGAAATGTAGTTTTATATTTTAAATAAGTATAAATTTTAAATACAATAAATTATATTTAAAAATAGAAAATATTTAAGACACGTGTGTTGAACACACTTGTCTAATTTGTATTTAGTATATTTTTAATAGGACACATTTTCAGTGGGTCCCACACATGTTAAAGGAATGTCAGACGCGTGTCGTATCGGACACTGCACTTCTCTTTAAGGGGAAGTGTCAGTGCATCATAGCTACCGACAGAACCTCTTATAATAGGTAAAAAATTTCTAATTTTTTATAATAAATTATAATAATTTTTTTAGTCATAGATAATTATTATTAGTTATAATTAATAATAGTTAATTAATCATAATTAATTATGATTAATTATTATTTAATTATAATTAAATATTTTTTAATAATAATTAATTAATTATAGTTAATTAACTATTATAATGAACTATATTTAAATTATAATTTATCATCATTAATTTTAATTAATTATTATTAAATAATTTAATTATTGATAATTATAATTAATTAGTATTATTTATAATTAATTATTAATAATTATAATTAATTATTATTAATTATAATTAAGTTATTTATAATTATAATTAATGATAATTATTTATAATTAATTAATAAAATAAAGAAAAAGAGGAAACAAAGAATCGAAATGAGAAAGAGAAAAAAGAAAAAAGGAAAAGAAAATCTTTATGGTCCTCGATCCTTCTGCCTTTAACCTCAACATAGCAGTCAACACAAATATCTTCGACATCGTTGAAAGCACTCAATCACGAAGGTATAACCCAAACCCTATCTTCGATGCTTCTAGCACGACGAGTAGCCAACCATGCGCGCTTTTCTTAGCATGATGGGAGAAATCTCATTGTGGTGCTTGTGATGAGGCACATAAGCATTGTGCATGCTTTTTTTAGCGTGGAAGAGCAAAACTTAAGTACATGTATATGTGTTTCAGTGCATGTAGGGTAAGAATTATGAATTTTCACAGGCACCCCTAAAGATCCATTTACGCCTTTCTTGGTATGGTGGGATTGAAGACTACAGCCGTGGTATAAACAGATACCAACCTTGTACAAATTTCTTGACATGGCAAGAAGGCTAAGCCTCCACTAAGTTTCTAGTAAATAAGGGAGATGCTGAGGTGCTGCCAAAATTTAGAATAAAGTTGAACATGAAAGTTCGCTATGGTTGTTAAGCCCTATAGAACTGGCCCAAGCTAACCAAGAGGGGGGGGGGGGGGGAAGGGGGTGAATTGGTAATTAAAAATTTCTTTTTACTAAGAATGAAAATCACAAACCAAAATCACGCCACAAAAATAAATGAGGAAATAAACGTGCGGAAGCAAGAAATCAAGAACACAGGAATTTATAGTGGTTCGGTCAACTCGACCTACGTCCACTCCTTGGAGGCACCCTCGAAGTATTGCACTACAAAATGTGACTCTCCTTTAGCCCCCACGGCTAGGCGGAGAAGCCCTCACAAGAACCTCCTTTTTGCCACCCCGGCAAGGCAGAGAACCTACCTCCTTTTGCTTCCACCTGAAGCTGGCAGAGAACCACAACCAAAAGCTAACTCCTTACCTCTACCGACCCTTCCACGAACGAGAAACTCTAGATGAAGAATAAGCAGAGCGATCCTTGAAGCAACCCTTGTGAATCCCCTCACAAGCTTCGCCTCACAAGATCCTCTCTCTCTCCCTCTCTCTCTTTCTCTCCTCAAGGTCTTTGCAGGTCAAGGAAGAAGCCAAAGGTTTTTCAAAATGTTGAACATGAGCTCTTAAATAGAAGAGCTTCAAAGGAGCTCATTAATTGTAAGTTGCCGACATTATCGTCCAGGCCGATATGGACATCGGCCTGGTTGATCAGTATAAATCAAAGAAGATAGGCCAGAGCATCGCCCTGGATGCAAAACAGGATGATTGAAAATTGGCTTGATCGTCCAGGTCAATCTCACGATCATCTTGGGCGATCAGTTCAAATCAGAGGAAAATTATCCTGAGAAAAGCCCTGGATACGAGCTGGCCGATATTTATCATCCTGAAGTAACTTAAGGTTTTTGACTGGATCGTCCTGGCCGATTCTGAGATCATCCAGAATGATATGATCGTATCAATCATCCTTAATTACTCCCTTGATTTCCTGAACAATTAAGGCATAATTTGTGAATATCTTCCAGGACGATACAGGATCGTCCGGGCCGATAATTTAAAAATACAGTATACCTTAATTGTCTATGGCGGCAACTTCTTTCAATTTCGAGAATATCATCCTGGCTGATACACGTATCGTCCAAGCCGATATGTTAATGATGGCTTCCTTAATTAAGAATCCTTATTTAGACTTTCTATTTTAAGCATGATCGTCCAGGCCGATAGAAAAAATCGTCCTGGCCGATATGAGTAAAAACAGAAATTCTAAGTCTCTCAAGTATGTGTGTGAATGATTACTTAACATCAGTCTCTTTGACCATTACAAGTAGACTCAAGAAGTGAAAAAACAAAAGTACAGACTGACTCAGCCCTAAACCTACGCAATCCTGAATTGGCTTCGTCTTGTTCATCCGATCTTCGATTCCTGAAACATTAGAAGCAACAAGCAGTCCAAGAGAAATAGTGTTTGTCAATCATCAAAACATAAACCATGAAAAATAGATTTGTAATAATCTCCCCCTTTTTGATGATGACAAAACACTATGAAAATAATTAGTAGTAAAAGTTCATGATCGACAAAAAAAAGGAACCTCATAAACTTCTTCCCCTTTTGACATATTTAAAAGGAGGGAACAAAAGATAAATAGCAAATGAAAATAATTTTTTTTTTAACCAAGGCATGAAAATGATATAGTATTCCATGTGATTGATTTAAAAAACTTGTGAGTTAATGAGTTACCAATCTCATTAATCCGTAGAATAGTAGAATATCCGTTCATGGTTTACCCTTAGCTCAAACATTTTCTTAGGGTAGAATCATCTTTTGAAATCAATGACCTAACTCAAATAAATAATTGGATATGAGAAAAAATAATTCACCCATAAATTGTCTTAAGAAAAAAAATCTTTTATAGAATAATGAAGTAAGGTAAATTTGTTACGATCGCAAGATAATCGAGATCAAGCTTTTGAGAACCAAAACTTCTAAGTTCTAAAAGATTTAAAAAGGAAGAATAGCTTACTTTTTGAGTGGGCTCATTTTATGCCTCTTGTCAATTTAGTGGCGCTTTGCGCATCTTTTTATAGATTTTTCTATTTTTGGCGCCTTTGCGCTTCTTTTGTTGGCATCATTGGCCAAATTTTTTTTTTTTTTTGATTTTGCAAGATACATTCTCTTTTATAATCCTTTAAAAAATCTTAGTTGTGAATATATCTTCTCAGATATTAGAGAATAGGAGCTCTCTCTCTAACATAAGGAAGAATTACCACAAGCAGAATTAATAATCAAAGACAAGAGTAACGAGGGATCTTGATGTGATAAAAAGACTTTAATCATTATAAATACAAGATAGATTTGCTTAAGCAAGCTTAAGAAAAGATTATAATTTCATAAACAATCTTTAATTTGAGATAGACTTTTGATTAGAAAAGAAAACCATGCCACTAAAATAGGTTAGAGAAAGAGACACAATCACAAAATAATCCTACCATCTAAGAGATTAAGTAGATGAAAACACATTGACTACAAATTTTCAAAAAACAAGGACAAGGAATATAATACTATATCAGCGATGATTTTGAAAACTAAGTAAAAAAAAAAAGACAAAAGAAAAATAAAACATACTAAAAAGTTAAAAAAAAAAAAAAAACAAAAAGCAAAAGAAAATAGCTAAAAGTTTCATGCATTTATGTCAATCACACCCAATCTGGTCCTTAAAGAACTGAAAGTGTCGAAGGCCAGTGGTTTAGTAAAGATGTCTGCCAGTTGGTTTTCAGTTGTCACATGGTGTAACTCAATGTCTCCCTTAGTCACATGATCTCTAATAAAGTGATGCTTAATGTCAATGTGTTTAGTTCTTGAATGTTGGATAGGATTCTTAGAAATGCATATGGCACTAGTGTTGTCACAAAAGATTGATATGGTGCTTACATGTAATCCTAGATCCAATACCTATTATTTTAACCAAAGAACTTGGGCCACACAACTTCCAAGAGCAATGTATTCAGCTTCAGCAGTGGAAAGTGCAACAGAGTTTTGCTTCCTACTAGACCAAGAGATCAAAGATTGTCCAATGAATTGACAAGTTCCAGAAGTGCTTTTTCTATCCCCCTTGCATCCTGTAAAATAAGAGTCAGAAAAACCAATAATCTTAAAAGTAGTGCTGTGTCTAGGGTACAAAATCCCTAAGCCTTGTGTCCCCAAAAGGTAACTAAAAATTCTCTTAACAGCAGTCATGTGGGATTCCTTAGGGTCAGCTTGAAATCTAGCACAAAGGCAAACACTAAACATGATATCAGGTCGGCTCGTAGTCAAGTAAAGTAAAAATCCAATCATGCCTCTATACTTCTTCTGATCAACAGACTTACCACTTGGGTCCTTATCCAATGGAGCACTAGAGGTCATGGGAGTGTTAATTGGCTTGGCTTTGTCCATCTCATATTTCTTCAAAATGTCCATTTTGTATTTTGTTTGATTTAGAAAAATTCCATCCTCCAATTATTTTATGCTAAACCCCAAAAAGTAGGACAACTCTCCCATCAAACTCATCTCAAACTCTCTACTCATTGTTTTAGAAAAATCATCACAATATTTTTTATTAGAAGATCCAAAGAGTACATCATCAACATAAATATGAACAATGAGTAAATCATTTCCAACTCTTCTAAGAAAAAGGGTGGTGTCTACGCTCCCCTTGACAAACTCCCTCTCTAGTAAGAATGTGCCAAGCCTCTCATACCAAGCTCTAGGTGCCTGCTTTAAACCATACAAAGCCTTTTTTAATTTAAACACATGATTTGGAAATTGAGAACTCTCAAAACCTGGAGGTTGTTCTACAAAAACATCTTCTTTTATTTTCCGATTTAAAAAGGCACTCTCGACATCCATTTGGAAAAGCTTAAATACTTTATAACAGGCAAAGGCTAATAGCACTCTAATGGCTTCCAATCTAGCTACAGGGGAAAAAGTCTCTTCAAAGTTTACCCCTTCTATTTGATTGAACCCCTTAGCCACCAATCTTGCTTTATTTCTTACCACCATTCCTGAATCATTCACCTTGTTCTTAAAGACCCACTTTGTCCCAACTACACTTTGTCCCTTAGGTCTTTCCACATGTTCCCAAACATCATTCCTAACAAATTGATTCAATTCTTCTTGCATTGCTAAAATCCAAAACTCATCAGAAAGGGCTTGGTTAATGATGGTGGGTTCAGTCATAGAGATAAAGACAGAGTGGTTCACCTGCTTCCTAAGTCCATATCTAATCTTAACTCCACTAGAAGGGTCTCCTAAGATCAAATCCTTGGGGTGACTTGTAGAGTATCTCAAATCTCTAGGCAAAGTGTGTGAAGTTTCTCCCCTTTCATCAAAATTTTCTACTCCTTGGGTGACTTCTTATACTCCTTCATTACGTAGGTGCTCACTTCCCTTCCCCAAATTTTCTACTCCACTTGTAATCTCTCCAACATCATCATCTTCTACTTCATGTTTCTTAGGATCAGACTCATAAAAAACTACATGGGTTGTCTCTTCCACCATCAAAGTTCTTTTGTTAAACACCCTACAAGATCACCCAACACTAGAATATCCCAAAAATACTCCTTCATCAGATTTAGGATCAAATTTTCCCAAGCGAGACTTCCCATTGTTGTGAATGAAAACCTTACAACCAAAGACATGAAGGTGGGAAAGATTGGGTGTACTACCCTTAAGGATCTCATAGGGTGTCTTCTCTAATTTGGCTCTAACATTCACCCTATTCAACATATAACAAGCTGTGTTATACGCTTCAGCCCAAAAGTATTTTGGAAGTGAATACTTAGCAAGCATGTCTCTAGCGGCTTCCACCAAGGTCCGGTTCTTTCTTTCAGCTATCCCGTTCTGCTGAGGGGTCCTAGTGGCTGAAAATTTGTGGTTAATCCCCTTGTCCTCACAAAAAACTACAAATCTTTCATTTTCAAACTCTCCCCCATGATCACTATGGATGGTCAAAATCTCACAACCTAGCTTTTTTTGAATCCAAGTAGAAAATGTTTTAAACTCCTCAAAAGACTCATTTTTATGTGAAAGAAATCTAGTCCAAGTGAACCTTTAGTAGTCATCAATAATCACAAAACCATAGACTTTCCCACCCAGGCTGGCAGTGCTAATGGGTCCAAACAAATCCATGTGAAGGACTTCTAGAGGTCTAGAGGTGCTAATGTCCTTAATGGGGTGAAAAGTGGAGTGGACTTGCTTTCCTAGTTGATAGGCATCACAAAGGTGGTCTTTTGAAAACTTAAGTTTGAGGACACCTCTAACTAGGTCCTTTTGGGTTACTTTCCTAAGGGTTTTCATACTTGCATGACAAGGCCTCCTGTACCACAACCAAGAATCATCAATCATAATTTTTAAGCAAAAAGAAGCAGCACATTCAATGTTATTTAAATCAAGCATGTAAATGTTGTTGATCCTCTTTCCCTGCAAAATAATGTTGTTACTTAAACTTACAATGCATGAGTTTGCAAAGAATTGCACGATGATGCCTTTGTCACAGAATTGACTGATGCTGATCAAGTTATGCTTCAATTCATCTACAAGAAAAATATTTTCAATCATAAGGTTCTTGGAATTACCGATTATACCTGCTCCTACCACCTTCTTGGTGGTGTTGTCTCCAAGAGTAACATTTCCTCCAGTCCTGGACTCTAGTACAACGAACTGACTGGCATCACCAGTTATATGTCAAGAGCATCCAATGTCCAGGTACCACATACTCTCACGAGGTCTTTTGTGAGAGCCCTCCTGCAAAATTACGAAATGTTAGATTTAGGAACCCAAGCAGGTTTGGGTTCCTTCTTATGAAGAGAAGAATGCAATGCATGTGTGGTCGTGCACCTTAGGTCTCCATACCCAATTTGTACTATGGTGAATTATGCAAGTGTGTGAGATGTGTTCTAGCATGCCACATGAAAAATATCTAACTCCAGGAAAGGGATTTCTTAAGTGGTTTGAGTTATAATGCATCTTCCTAGGTTTTGGCAATTGATCAAAAGTAGATGTCATCTTAATTTTCTTACATGCTTCTAAATCTTTTTGAATCTTCAAATTAGTAATTTTTAAAACTTCATTTTCAATCCTCAAATTTTTTTCTATCTCTTTAGACTTCTTAAAATCCGACTCAAGTGTTGTGTGTGAGACTTTTAATGCATCAAGCTTTTCAACTAACTCATAATGATTTTTATTTAACTCATGAAATTCATCAAGTAAAGTCATATGATTTGAATCAATTTTTTGATGGTCTTTAATTAAAATTTCATGCTCTTTTTGTAGATTTAAAAATTCTAATTTCAAGCTAGCATGTGTTTTCTTTAATTTCCTATATGATGCATGAATTTTTTCTGAAACTTCAAGAAGTTGATCGTAGGAAAGTTCACATACCTCTTCTTGATCAGGATTGTTGTCTGCCATCAAGCACAGTTTTGATGTCTCATCTTCTCGTTCTGTTTCTGATGAATCCGAAGCCGAATCCGCCCAAAATGCTTTTTGTACTCTCATCTTGTCCTTCCTTGGCTTAGGTTTCTCCTCACCCTTTCCTTTGCTTGAGTGATCTTTAAGTGTAGGGCAATCAATTCTCACATGTCCAGGCTTCCTGCATTCAAAACAAACAATATCAGAAGATCCTTTAACATGTTTATGATCCTTACCTTTTCTCCAACTTTGAAGATGCTTTTGTTTCTTTCTTAGAAAGCTTTTAAATTGCCTTGTGATGAAGGAAACTTCATCGCTTTCAGACCCGGAAGATTCAGAATCTGATTTGTGTTCCTTCAGTGCAATTGTTTTCTCCTTTTTTTTCTCACCTGCATCAAGATTTCTTTGATTCACCCCTGGCTCGTAAGCAATGAGTGAACCAAGTAAGTTATCAATAGAATAGATGTTCATATCCTTAGATTCAGTGATTGCAGTGATTTTAGCATCATAAGACGAAGGCAAGCATATCAAAATCTTCTTTACTTTTTAATAGTTCGAAAGTTCTTTTCCTAGTGCATGCAGTGAAGTAACTATCTGAGTAAATCTTGTATACATGTCAGAAATTGATTCATGAGGTTTCATACGAAAAAGTTCGTAGTCATGCAAGAGAATGTTCAAACGGGATTGATTAACTTCATTAATACCTTCATAGGTGATGCACAATTTATCCCAAATCTCCTTACCAGTTTTGTAAGTGGAGACACGCACGTAATCCTTAGATTTTAAAGCACAGAAAAAATAGTTCAAATATTTTGCATTTAATTGAGCTAAATCACTTTCATCAAAAGTCCATTTAGTAAAAGAAATTTTAGTTTTAACACCATTAATTTCACGAGAAGGTGGAAAATAACCTTCTTGAATAAGCATCCACATGCAATAATCAGTAGATTGTAAAAACGTTGACATGCGAGTTTTCCAAAAGTCAAAAGGTAGGTTATCGAACAGGGGAGGTCGGGTAATAGAATACCCTTCCATAGTGTTACGATTCCCAAGGTTTGCCATGGATCAAATTCAAAAAGTTTTCAAACATAAATTTTCGAATCCCGCTCTGATACTACTTGAAAGTTCGCTAGGGATGTTAAGCCCTATAGAACTGGCCCAAGCTAACCAAGAGGGGGGTGAATTGGTAATTAGAAATTTCTTTTTACTAAGAATGAAAATCACAAACCAAAATCACGCCACAAAAATAAATGCGGAAATAAACGTGGGGTAGCAAGAAATCAAGAACATAGCAATTTATAGTGGTTCGGTCCACTCGACCTACGTCCACTCCTTGGAGGCACCCTCCAAGTATTGCACCACAAAACATGACTCTCCTTTAGCCCCCACCGCTAGGCGGAGAATCCCTCACAAGAACCTCCTTTTTGCCACCACGGTAAGGCAGAGAACCTACCTCCTTTTGCTTCCACCTGAAGCTGGCAGAGAACCACAACCAAAAGCTAACTCCTTACCTCTACCAACCCTTCCACGGACGAGAAACTCTAGAAAAAGAATAAGAAGAGCGATCCTTGAAGCAACCCTTGTGAATACCCTCACAAGCTCCCCCTCACAAGATCCTCTCTCTCTCTCCCTCTCTCTCTTTCTCTCCTCAAGGACTTCTCAGGTCAAGGCAGCAGCCAAAGGTTTTTCAAAACGTTGAACATGAGCTCTTAAATAGAAGAGCTTCAAAGGAGCTCATTAATTGCAAGTTGCCGACTTTATCGTCCAGGCTGATATGGACATCGGTCTGGCTGATCAGAACATATCAAAGAAGATCGGCCAGAGCATCGCCCTGGATGCAAAATAGGATGATTGAAAATTGGCTTGATCATCCAGGCCGATCTCAGGATCGTCCTGTCCGATCAGTTCAATCAGAGGAAAATCATCCTGAGAATAGCCCTGGATACGAGCTGGCCGATATTTATCGTCCTGAAGTAACTTAAGGTTTTTGACTGGATCGTCCTGGCCGATTCTGAGATCGTCCAGGACGATATGATCGTATCAATCATTCTTAATTACTCCCTTGATTTCCTGAACAATTAAGGCATAATTTGTGAATATCATCCAGGACGATACAGGATCGTCCGGGCCGATAGTTTAAAATTACAGTATACCTTAATTGTCTATGGCGGCAACTTCTTTTTATTTTGAGAATATCGTCCTGGCCGATACACGTATCGTCTAGGCTGATATGTTAATGACGGCTGCCTTAATTAAGAATTCTTATTTTGACTTTCTGTTTTAAGCCTGATCGTCCAGGCCGATAGAAAAAATCGTCCTAGCCGATATGAGTAAAAACAGAAATTCCAAGTCTCTCAAGTATGTGTGTGAAGGGTTACTTAGCATCAGTCTCTTTGACCATTACAAGTAGACTCAAGAAGTGAAAAAACAAAAGTACAGATTGACTCAACCCTAAACCTACGCAATCCTGAATTGGCTTCGTCTTGTTCGTCCGATCTTCGATTCCTGAAATGTTAGAAGCAACAAGTAGTCCAAGAGAAATAGTGTTTGTCAATCATCAAAATAGAAACCATGAAAAATAGATTTGCAACATAACAAAATTTAATTGAACAATAGAGTGATAAAGAATAGGACTTGAACTAAATAATAGGCTACATAACATTAATAAATATATCCTTAAATTAAAAATGCATAATTCATTTGAAATTTCAAATGTTAAATAATATGTTCATGTCACTTAAATAAACATGAATGAAATGCAGGGAACTTGTAATAGATGAAATTCCAAGCATTGCTTGTATACAAACAAAGATCAAGTAACTAATGTGCAACACTCACATCAATAGTACCCAACAAGAAGGAGGGACAATAATGAATGTAGAATTCTAACAATCAATAGAAACATATAATTTAACACATTAACCCTATCTACAAATGATATACATACAAAAATTCTTATGAACATTGAAAGAGGTACAAGTGAGTGTAGCAACACGTCAACTAATAAGTGCTGGGAAATCTGAGATAAATGCATGAGTTTGGTGGTTAATAGTAGCATGTAAATGAAGACATTAATATGTAATGATTATAAAGATACCTTCATAGTTAAGATCAATCAAACATCTAGCAAACACTTAAGCTCCCTGTAGATGAACACACTAATCTGCATGCAGAAATCAACAATAAGGGTCATTATGTAAGTGACATAAGGAGAATTTTGATGAATGCAAACACATGTTATGCTAGAAGACTTATAGTGTGCACAATATTTCATTCTTAAGAAATAGTAGATGAATTATCATTTTGACCACAGCTTTCTCACAGTCAATGCTAGTTAATTGGTAGATGAACACATGCAATCATAAGCAATGATAATCCTTCCAATCAGTATCAACTAGCCTAAATCAATAATAGTTAGCTGATAAGGAAGGTCAATGATGAATGAGATGTTGCTTGATGGTTAATGTGACATGCAAATGAATACACAACCCATCTTACAGTCAATAACAGCTAGCTGATGAACAAGTACTTTAACTTGTTCTTGAGCAATAATAGCAGATTTAGTGACTAACTAGCCAACATAAATGAAGAGATTGACAACGAATGCTGCTCAACCAATAATTAATAATAATGTGTACTCAAATGTAGCAGTCTTCTAAGAACATTAGAAAACCAATGTGCTATGAATATGGAAGCTTACTAATTAATATATGTGAAGAGATTGGAGGCGAAAGTAGCTTGGCCGATAGTCAACAATAGTATGCCAATGAACATGCAAAACCTGCATGTAAATGATAATGTTATATGTTGATATATTCATGCAGCATGTAGTAAATGCTAGGAGGTTCATTTTGTTAACAACAATCAAATTCTCAACAAATACACTAATATCCTGCAAGCAAATGTGGCTGATTTGCAACATATACAAACACCTATGAGCAACTATAAGAGTTTCACTATACATGATATCTTCTACCCATCATCAAATGCAAAAAAAGTTGTAGTTGATTCCAATGCCAACTATTGACCTTGATTTTTCCCAAACTCTTAGTCAGAGAGGTTGACTTGGTCAAAGGTTGACTTGGTTAAATTGACCAAGTCAGACCCTAAGACCCTCTCCAATGGGTTCAGTGAGTTGATTTGAGTCTGCTGAGCCTAGACTCGGGCCTTGGGTCAACTTGGTTGACCAGGTCAACCTAGGTTGACCTATTTGGTCCTTTTGAGTCCTAATTCCAATCCTAATCAATTCAAACCCTTTCATGGCTTGACTTCACTTGCCCCTTGACCCCTTTGACTGGGTTGACCAGGTCTGCCATTGACTTGGTCAACCCAAGTCTTAAATAGGTCAAAAGGACCTATTTAATTAGAATTAAAGCCTAATTAATGCAATTAAAGCCTCCCTTTGAATTTCAAATTGAAACCATGGCCTCTTAAGCCTGGTTTCCCTCCTAATTGGTCAGGGATTGAATCCCCACCGTTGATGAGGGGATTAGGCTCCTTAAATACCAAAATTTAGGTCAAAATAGAGATTTTTTTTTGCTCTTACTCGATCTAGAGACCACCTCAGGCTCTGAGATTTTGTTAGAGCACTCCCACGACCTTCCTCCACTTTTTCCAATCAAACCCCGACATCCAGACCCCGTCGGAGGCGATCCTCTGATGAACTCGAGATGTTTTTCCATTCCAAGCCGAATCCTGCTCGAACGAAGGCGTGTTGGAGCTCGACGTCAACTTGGAATTTGTTCCTAAGGGGGCCACGAGTCCAACAAGCCCAAGAACTCCCGAATCCACAGTGTGGATTGAGGTAAAACCTAAACCCTAGGTTAGATCACTTAGGGTTTCATAGATTTGTATACAGTGTATTATATTCTGTAAGAAAAATACCCCATGAATGCTCTTCACATGCAGTATATGTGGTCAAAACTTTATTGAATTTGATCGAGCCATTTGCGAGAATGAGGTGAAAATAGCATTAGGGTTTCGGTCCGGCGATAACAGGCCCTAGGGACGTCCTGGACCATTGATCTTGCCAATCAACGGCCTGGATCACGTGATTTCAGCGATCGGGGCTGACCCCGGGACTCCTGCACAGTTTCACATGCCATGTGGCACCATCTGGGCCGCCCATTCGGACAACATCAATCCAACGGCTCTGGATTGAGCCGACGTGGATAAGCGGCCTCGGCTTGATTATGGTATGATTACCGCAATCATTGGCTAGCGGCGCAATCATCGTGCCGCCGCCAATGATTGGCCACAGCCGCGGATCCAGTCTGTGTGCGCCACATGTCATCCCCGGGCCCGCCGCTGACTTTTGGTTTAAAAAATTGATTTTTAATTTATTTTAACTCAGACTTCTTCAAAAAATCATAAAAATTTCAATTTCACTCCATTTTTGACGCACAATATATCGAATCGCTTGTATTTTCGTCCACTTTAATTTAAAATTATTTTCAGATAAAAATTATATTTTTATTTTCTGTTATTTTAAAAACAATTAAAATGTTTTTTTAATATTATTTTAAAATTACTATAATATTATAATATTATTGTTTTAATTATAATATTAATAATTAAATTATTTTAACTATTTTTTGTTACTATTTTATGATTATTTTATTATTATTATTATTATTATTATTATTACAATTATTATCTTTTATTGTTATTTTGAAAACTATTTATTATTATTATTATTATCAATTATTGTTATTTGTAATTATTATAATTATTCTATTATTATTTCACTATTTATTATCATTAATTTCATTAATATTAATATTAATAATAAGAATATTATTTTTATAGTTATTTAAATATAAAAAAGTATTTTTTTATACTATTGTAATTATCTTAATTATATAAATCACTTTAAATTTTATTAATAATTTGGAAATTATTATCATTGTATTTTAAATCACTACTGAAATTTCAAAAACTCCATTGTTTGAAATTAATTTTATTTATATATTTTTTTAAAATACTATTATTCTAAAACCTTTTTTTTAAATTAGCTTTTATTGCTTTTTAAACTTCGAAAAATCATAACTAACTCGTTTTAAATCGGATTTTGGAGTGCAACCCCTTGTTTTTTTTCAGAAAATTATAAAATTTATTTTAGAATTATTTTCAAAGTATGATTCCTGTAGTCCTGATAGATTACTATTTGGATTTGCTTATTAAAGTATTTTAATATTATAATAATTATAATTATTTTTAGATTAAAAACTATTTTGAAATTATTTTGAAACCTCGATTGGGTGGTCAGTGGGTCTCCCAAATACCTATGAATGAAACTATTTTGAATTATGGTTCTTTTCACAAAACTTTATTTATTTTCTTTTAATATATATTTATTTTAAATTATTTTAATTTAAAATTACCTATATTACTAAATTAACCTAATTTTGGGAGATCCTTTCATTAAAATTTTGGACATGGGTCCTACATGTGAAGAGTAATCAAGGGGGAGTGGGTTAGTGGATGGTTGAGTCACAATCATTCACTAGTCCCTTCATTAGACGTACTTTGTTTCTTGTATCGTAGCTTGCATGTGTTGGATGCATCACGAGCACTTAGTTTAGGCTCTCATAGATCTAAGGACATGGTGTATTTACTATTTTTATGTGTTACCATGCATTATTACCTTGAGGGTTAGTGTAAACTTCACTTTAAACCTTTATAATGTAGTGACACCTTAAGGACAATAATTAATGATCAATCTAGCAAACTTAGAAAATTTTTAGAAGTTAGGATAGATCACTGATTGACATGAAAACCACAAAATTTAAACCTAGAGACATCTTGAGCATCCCAAAAATTTCTAAGAATTTTTAGAGCTTGTTAGACCCCTTAATTAACCAACCCTAATTAACCTACTAAATAAGGCCCTGTAACCTTCTAAAAATTGTAATAAATCCATTTTATGTCCTTAAATTACCCATAATACCTTTATTTGTTCTAAATATGATCCTTAACTTGAGATAAATAGGAATCCTTAGTTTGATGTTAGGTTGACCCTTAATTTGAACTTTGGTGAAAATTATCTTTTTGCCCCTAATAAATCATTAAAAATTATTAAAAATCTAAAATTTTCTCCAAACACTTGGGAACACCTCCTTAGGTCATTTATGACCTTTGGAGGTGATTCCAATCTGTTTGGAGCTAATTTGGGTCAAACCCATAAAATTAGCCCTTAATTGGACATTTTAGATAATTCCCATAAATACACTGAATTTAGAAAATTCATAACTAATTGTACAAAATTCCAAATTAAGCAAACTCACTTGAATTAGACTCATATTAGGGTCTAGTATTTATTAAAAATATTAGGATTCTAGAAACTCACTTAAATTAGAAAGTCAACTTTTTGGACCCCATCAGTCTAGCACCTAGGAGGACCCGAGACTTTCCAAAATTGGCTAATACAATTTTAACTTCAAATTTAATTAACCTAAGATTATAAAATATATCAACAAACTAAATCAACTAAAATAGACCTTAATCCATTAAAACTTTTACTTTAACTAAAATTTCCTTTTTTTTTTTGCCTATAACAAACCTGAACTGTAGACAATTTTAACTAATTACCCGACTTATATTCTATCCAAGCCACACCAGCCATACACACACATAGAATTATTTTCTAGGACGCCACTTCTAGGCTTAGGCTAGGTAGATGTTTATTTCTTTTTCTGCTATGTGCCGGAGCTTTTCGTAGTTTTTATTGCATGCTTTTTGAAATTGTTGGTGTGTTTGCTTACTTTTGTTTGCACTCTGTGGATATGATGTGATGAGCCAAGCTCAAGCTAATAAAAGGGGGGCACTGTTATGATTTCTAATATTGTCTTATTCAGGTGCTTGCTCAAACCCCCCTAAATAAATGAGGGCTAAATAAAAATAATTATAACTGCTATAGGTGCTACAGGTGGATTGCTTAGCCCTCATAATTAAGAGCATGGCTTGACACAACTTCAATGGGTTGAGTTTTATTTTCATATATAAACTTCTTGAGATTTTTATTAGGATAACCATGCAGGTCCCTTAGAATATTTTTGCTTTCCAATTTATGTAAAAATTTATAATAATTGTTAAGAGTTGTGAAAACAACTATGAGTTGGGATATTCTTATCCAACTCTTCCAAAAGAAGAAGGCATCCCTAAAGGGGATAGTCTTCTTCTATTTGGAAGATCGAGTTGGATGGCTTTAGATATCCAAAGAGAAAAAGCAATGCTCCCTATAGGGGATAATTGTCTCTTCGTTTGGATATTCAAGCTACGACGGATCCAAGGAGTCCAAGGAGGAGAGGTCTAAGGAGTCCAAGAAGGAGAGATCCAAGGAGTCCAAGGATGAGAGATCCAAGGATTCCAAGGAGAAGGCATCTAGAAGACTGAAGATTGAAGACCCAATATCCCACTCAAAGTTGTTGGCGACTGTTATAGGCTTAGAAATCTGGGTTGTTGGCAGTGGTGCCTGACAACTTTATTTTTCTGCAGACCCCGAGTTGTAATAAGGGCAGTTGACCTATGAACATTTACTTGATTAATTTGATTTATTTTGATATGCTAACATTGATTACACAGTAGAAATACTTGCTTTTTTTAGGTTTCTCTCTTGCATGTCAATTTTGCTTTCGCCTGAATTTTGGTAGGCTCTTCTAAGGACTATAAAATATTTTCTACTCATAACTAACCTCTAAAATTTTAAGTCTTAAATAAT
The DNA here is from genome assembly GCA_016618105.1 of Dendrobium huoshanense. Classification (NCBI taxonomy): domain Eukaryota; kingdom Viridiplantae; phylum Streptophyta; class Magnoliopsida; order Asparagales; family Orchidaceae; genus Dendrobium; species Dendrobium huoshanense. The sequence goes on from CM028360.1 coordinate 41,253,386, forward strand.
ATAGAAATCTAACGTACCTAGGGAACTGCCAGAATTGTCTGGGATTGCATGCATATTACCATAACATTTTTTCTTTGTTATAAGACATCTCCCTACCTGCGGGTAGAGTCTGAATAATCTGGCCTATGAAGATGAAGTGTCGGATCTAGGAAGACCCAGTCTTTTCAAAAAAATTATTTTTTATAAGCCTATTTTTAAAACTCTATAGCATTCATGAGCTTACTTTTCAACTAGCATGCATTACATTAGTAACCAACTAAATAAAATTTAATTACATTAGCTAGGAGCATCTGACCCACATAAGTCCAGGACCACTTAGGAAACTCTCTAGATGTCGGTTCTACTTCCAGAAGCTATAACTCACACCCATCTTTCATAATTGACTTAATAGCATGGTTTTGAATCGATTAGATGGTTATCTAGCTCCCCAATCCAGGCCAGGATAAATCCAGATCTTTGTATTGCATTAGCTAGGACATCGGTCTTAGTGTTGCTCGTAGAATACTAAGCCCAATCTAGATTTAGGGTTCGTGGCTACTACACTGTATCTCATAGTATGCCTAAAATAGTAGGTAGGTCCCTTCTTTTCACTGACTCAAAATCCTACTTATCTGCATCACAGGATGACGTCACCCCCATCTTTTCCCTCATGCATGTGATAAATTAATTGACTTTTATTTTCTTCAGTTTCTATTTAGTACCATAGAGCCTCCAAATGCTGGTATGAGACACTTCTTTTCTTTTGAGTAGGACCTCTTAGTCTATACCCCTGTACCAATCCCACTTTAGGAGGGGATAATGTATGATCCTTAATTGAGAGTTTTCTCGGGCTCCTACTTGGGATGTAATTAACAACGGGGGCTTGCACCCGTGGGAAACTCGGTCCCACATCTACTAAACCCCATTCAAACTGTTGCATCGGGTGGGGGAAACTCTTGATTAGGTTGTGTATATTACTACACATCGGGGTGTATTGGCGACAACCTCTATCCTCAATGGTTAGTCGTATGCACGTTCCAATCTGTCCCTTCCAATTGACCTGTTCATGTGGTTCTCTTTCGGAGGTCCACACCAACCAATAACAATAATATAAAATGTTTTGTAGTAATGCCAAGTCCCCTGTAAACATAGAGACACAAGCAACATGATATTTTCCAAGAGGGATTAAAGATCATAAAAAATACAAGATGACTATAATAAATGTTATGTTGATCAAGTATATTTGGGTCCTCCAATTGAAAACTCTAGAGACCCTGATAGTGATAATTAAGATAAAGAAAATTTGGTGTAAGGAGAAAGCCCACTAATGTATCACCAAAGGATGGTCCTAACTATGTCACTAAGCATGAAAAATTGAATGATTTTATAAATGATTTTGTAGAATCAAAGAAAGTGCAGTTGAAGAAAAAATGTCTCATTTTATTATCTCTTTAGAAATATTGAGGTTTCTGGAGAAATGATGCACTATTTGAATGAAGGTTTGGAGCCCAAGCTTCATAACCTATTGTCCCACATATGCACCAGTAAATGTTGTAGCTGTAGATTGGAGAGAGCTGTTATTGGTTGCAATGTCAAGGACTATAGGAGAATCTTCCACATCCCCTATGCAAATTAAGTGCTAGAATATCGTTGGGATACTGAAAACTAATAGGTGTTTGTTGACCTCCAAAAGAGCACCGCATAAACAGGCCAAGTGGAACCGACAGATTGGACCATACATATGATTAATCATGGATGATAGTGGCTCTCGCCTACGCAGTTTGATGGGTAATAATATATATGGCCTAATCACAATCACGGGTTTCCCCTATCTGATACATCAGCTCGAGTGATATTTATGAGATGGTGGAATTCAGTTTCTCACAGGCGCAAGCCCATGAGGTTAATTACATGCCAGGCCAGTGTCTGAGAAGACTCTCGATTAAGGATCATACATTATCCCTTCCAAAGTGGGATTAACACATAAGGATAAGACTAGAAAGTCATATCCAAAGGGAAGGAAGGTTCGATTTGGCTCAATCAGCATGCGTGGTTCACACCAGCATTAAAAGGCTTTAGGGTAATAAAGAGAAACTGGAGAAAATGAATTCAAGCAGACAACACAAGCGTGAGAGAAGGATGGAGATGGCGTCATCCTATCACGTAGATAAGTAGGATTTGTAGTCCTAGAATAATAGGGAACTTACCTACTATTTATGGCATACTATGAAACCGAGTGTAGTACCCTCAAATCCTAAATCTAGGTTTGGTTTAGTGTTCTACACATACTAAAACCTATATCCTAGCTAATATAGTGCAAAGATCTGGATTTACCCCGGCCTAGATTGGGGAGCTAGCTAACCACTGAATCACTTTAAAACCATGCTATCAACTCATTTATGAAACATGGGTGGGTGGTACAGTTTTTTGGAACTAGTACCGACATCTAGAGAGTTTCCTAATTGGTTCTAGACTTATATTAGGTAAATGCCCCTAACTAATGCAATTAAAATTTTATTTTAATTAGTTTCTAAAGCAATGCATGCTAGTTGAATCTTCCAAATCAGATATGCTTGATATTTTAAAAAAGGCTTATTATAAAAAAATTTTAGAAAAGACTAGGACTCCCCAGATCCGACACTTTATCCTCATAGGCCTGATTATCCGGAATCTACCCTCAGGCGGGGAGGTGTCTTATTAGAAGTAGGGAGAGAGATGCATTAATATACATGCGATCCCGGAGGATTCTGGCAGCTCCCTCGGTTCATTAAGTTTTTAAATTATTTAAAACTTAAAAATTAAATTCTTGTTATGAGTAGAAAAAATTTTTGTAGTCCTTAGAGAGCTTATCTAATATCTAGGCTAAAATAAAACACGACATGCAATTCACTAATAAACTAGAAAGAATAGGTAACCCTAGAGGTAATTAATATCCATCAAACACATCAATATAATCAAATAAATTAAGTAAATGTTCATAGGCCAACTGCCCTTTAATTGCAAACTAGGGTCTGCAGAAAATAAAGTGGCTGGGCACCACTACTAACAACCCTAATTTCAAAGCCTATAACTGATGCAAATGACTTTGAGTGGTATATTTATCTTAAAGTCTTCAGTCTTCTTAGAATTCTTCTATTTGGACTCCTTGGAACTATCCCCCTTAGACTCCTTAGATCTGTCCTCTTTGGATTCCTTGGATATCTCCTCCTTTGACTCATTGGGTCCGTCGTGGCTTGAATATCCAATCGAAGAGACAATTCCCCTGAAAGGGGTGTTACCTTTTCTCTCTGGATATCTAAAGCCATCTAAACTCGATCTTCCAAATTGAAGAAGACTCTCCCCTTTGAGGATGCCTTCTTCTTTTATAATTCGAGTTGGATAAGAATATCCCACACAAAATTAATCTTCACAACTCTTATCAGTATTATAATTATTACATTAATAAATAGCAGTAAATTCTAAACTACCTGTAAGATTATCCTAATAAAAATTCCAAACAACTTATATATAAGGAAAATAAATCAGCACAACCAAACTTGTCCATGCTCTTAATTATGAGGGCTAAGTGGTCCACCTGTAACACCTATAGCAGTTATAATTATTTTATTTAGCCCTCATTTATTCAGGGGGAGCTGAGCAAGCGCCTGTATAAAATAATGTTAGTATTTAAATCATGATAATTGCTCCCTCCTTTTATTTAGCACTGTGTAAGCATTGCCACCTATAACGAGAAAATAATATATATCGTTCCTAACCTAGGAGTAAATATATCACTGATCACATTAATCCATAGAGTACAGTAAAGTAAGCAAACTCACCAATCACTTTTTCACAACATGCAATGAAACCATCGGAAAACCCAGCACACAGTAGAAAAGAAAACACCGGCCTAGCCTAGATCTAGAAGTGGTGCCCTAGCAAATAATTCTAAGTGTGTGTAAGGTTTGTGTAGTTTTGGATAGGTCATATATAAGATGATTAGTTCTAATTGCCTAAAGTTAGAATCTGTTAAAGGCCAAAAAATGAAATTTTAGTTAAAGTTCAGATATTAGTGAATTAGGATCCATTTTGGTTAATTTAGTTTGCTGATCACTTTTAAAAATTTAGGGTAGTGATATTTGAAGTCTTAAATTGTATTAGCCAATTTTGGAAAGTCCCGGGTCCTCCTAGGTACTAGGCTGAGGGGGTCCAAAAAGTCACTATGGAAAATAGGCTAGGTTTGGAATTCCCAAAATTCTAGGTAAATACAAAACATTACGATGAGTAGTTAGGCAAGTAGCTTGCTTGATTTAGAGTTTCCTAGGCAAAGTTATGAATTTTCCAAGTTTCGGGCCTCAGACTATAAGCTGGGGTTGACCAAAAAATTAACTTTTAGATTTAGGTTAGTTTCTGGGGTCCTAATATTTTTAATAAATACTAGACCTTAATTGGAGTTGAATGAAACTAAGTTTTCCAAATTTGGAGTTTTCTAAAATTAGTTATGAATTTCTAAAGTTTGGATATTTATTGGAATTATCTAAATTATCTAATCAAGGGCTGATTTTATCTAAATTATGATTTTGATCCAAATCAGCTCCAAACTAATTATAATCACCCCCAAAGGTCAGAAATGATCTGAGGAGGTATTCCCAAGTGTTTGGGGAAATTTTAGAATTTTTAATAATTTTTAATTATCTAATAGAAGCAAAACGGTAATTTTGATTAAAGTTAAAATTACGGGTTAGATTGTGGTCAACCTAAGGATCCCTATTTATCTAAGGTTAAGGATTCAATTCTAGCTAATTTGAGGTATTATGAGTATTCTTCTGAGTTGAAATGGATTTATTATATTTTTAAAAGATATCGGTGCCCTATTTACAAAGTAGATTAGGGTTGGTTAATTAAGGGGTCTAAAGGGCCTTAAAATTTTTTAGAAAATTTTAAGATGTTTCAAATGTCACTAGGTTTAAATGTTAAAGTTTTCATGTCAATAAGTGTTCTGCCCTAGCTCCTAGAATTTTTCTAAGTTTGCTAGACGGGTCATTAATTGTAATCCTTAGGGTGTCACTATGTTGTAGGAGTTTGAAGTGAAGTTTAATCTAACCCTCAAGGTAACATTGCACGGAGTACACAAACAAAGTAAGCACCCCATGTCCTCAGATCTAGGAGAGGCTAAACTAAGTGGTGGTGCATCCTATACATGCAAACTACTAAAAAGAAAAGTAAATACAATTAATGAAATGATTAGTGAATGATTGGGAATCAATCATCCACTAATCCACTCCCCTATTATTGCTCTTCACACATACAATCCATATTTAAAATTTCATTGGAAGTGGATCTTCCAAAATTAGGATTTAACTATAAGTAATTTTAAAGTAGTTTTAAAATACTTATAAATATATAATTTTGAAAATTAATGTAATTAAAAATAAATCAATTCATAAAACATAAGTATAGGGAGACCCACTGGCCATCCGATTGAGGTTTAAAAAAGATTTGAAAATAATATTTTAGTTTTAAAATAATTATAATAATAATTATTTAAATAATAGTTAAAATACTTAAATAATAGTATAAAGCAAGAATCTGCTAAAACTACAGGATTTAGCTCCTGAAAATACTTTTAAAATAAAATTCAAAATTTTCTAATAAGAACGAGGTATCGCATGCCAAAATTTGATTTGAAATGAAAAAGATATGATTTTTAGAAGTATAAATGATTAAAAGCTATTTAAAGAATAATTGGAAGTAATTAATGCTTAAAATAATTATTAAAAAAAATAAAAGTAAAATAACCAAGCTTCTGAAATTTAGTGTTGTTTATTAAAATAATGATAACAAAAAGATTTAAAATGATATTAATATTATATTAATGACAAGAAAATATGATAATAGTAATAATGACAATAAAAGCTTAAGGTAATCAAAATATTATAATAATGAAAATAGTAATAATAATAATAATAATAATAATAATAATAATAATAATAAAGGTTTTAGAGAAATATTATTTTTTTTTTAAAAGAAAGCAATAATAAAGATAAATAATAATAAATAACAACAATAATAATAAAAGAAAATACTTTTAACTTTAAAATAATATCACTAATAATAATAGTAAAGAAAAATAAATTTTAAATTAAAATAATAATAGTAATAATAAGTCAAAATAGCGACAAAATGATTAAGAGCTATAATTATTATAAATAACTATAGTTAAGATAATAATAATAAAAATAATAATAATAATAATAATAATATAATAACAATAAAAAGAATATATTAGAAAAATACTTTTTTAATTTTAAAGTAACCCTAATAATAATAATAATAATAATAATAATAATCATAGTGAAATATTATAGTAATATTATTCGAAATATAATAATAATAATAATAATAATAATAATAATAATAATAATAATAATAATAATTATAATTATTATAAACAATTAAATAATAATAAAAGAAGAAAGTTTTCATTATTTTGTAAATATTTTAAAATATACCAAGTATTTTTAATTAAAAATAATTTTAAATTATGGAGGCCGAGAATAAGAATAATTTGAGTTATTATACATATTTTTCGGATGAAAATTGAATTTATTATGACTTTTCAAAGTTCTGTTATTTAAAATAAACTTTAAATTATTTAAAACCTAATTAAAAACTCTAATCCGGTGGCGGCTACTCTCGGGTTGACCAGTGTTGCACATGAATTTAATCCCTGGATGCGGGCCAATGATTGGAGCCGCCGCCGCCAATCAATGTCTGATGATTACAGCGGCATGGCGGGTCCCGCACGGCTCACTTAAATGAGTCAGTCCGAATTTCAACCATCAATCCCATGCGGTATAAGATCAAGGGCTCAGATCGCTCGGATGATGAGCATGACCACAGACCGGCCTCTACGGTCGATCTAAACAGCGGTTCAACCAGATCTTGACCGATGATTATAAGATCAACGGTCACGATCTCTCTTTAACGAACACGCGCTCGGACCAAAACCCTAAACGATATTTCTGAGATATCTCTCGATTAGGTGGATCAATTCAAGCAAAATTTTAAACATAGGTATAGGATGTGAAGAGCATTCATTGGGGACCTATATGACTGTCTGAAAAACACTAATTGAAAAGTTAAATAGCTCTATGTGTTCTAGCTAGGGTTTGAGATTTTATCTAATCCACATGGTGGATTTGAGAGATCTTGGGATTCTTGGACTTGTAGACTATCCACGATCCTTTTCCTAGTTGGACTCGAGCTTGAATTTACCGTATATCAACTCATAGATGTCTTGGAACTTTTGAAGGTTCGGTTGGCCAGAGATCTCTCTGCCGACGAGGGTTTGGCGACGATATTTGGTCATTGAACACGTGGGAAGCAGAGAGAGCTCTCAGAAGGAGTCTTACCGCTTGGGAGAGCCTAGGGAGAGAGATCCATGCAAAAGTTCTAAATTAGACCTAATTTCCTCTATTTAAACCTCATAACCCTATCATCAACGGCTTGGATTGAATCTAGGGCTGAATAGGAGGGAAACCAAGCTCCCTTGGCTGTGATTTTCATTTGAAATCCAAAGGAATTGAATTAATGCATTAAATGGGACTTAAATGGGCTTAATGGGTCAAAATTGACTCATTAAGACTTGGGTTGACCAAGTCAAAGGTGGACTTGGTCAACCTAGCCCATTGGGTCCAAAGAAGTGAGTGTTTGAGCCCATGAGGCCTTAAAATGGGTTTGAATTTGAATTAGGCCTATTAAGGCAAATAGGGTCAAACCATGTTGACTTGGTCAACTAGATTGACCCAGGGCCCAAGTATGGGCCTAATGGGCTGGGTCTGAACCACTGAGTCCAGTGGAGGGGAGAAATGAGCTCGAGGAGCTCTAAAGTTGGTTTGAAACCAATCAAAAGGGAATGAAGTTCAATTTGAGTCAACCCTGGTTGACCTAGTCAACCAACTTGACCCAGACCTGGGTCTGGGCTCAACAGACTCAGTTCGATTCAAGAAACTGAGTGGGAGAGGTCTTGGGCCTTGGCTTAGTCAAATTGACCAAGTCAAACTCTTTGACCAAGAGTTTTGAAAAAATCAAAGTCAACAATCGAACCCCAACAAGAGCAGCGAACAACTAGTGAACTGCTCGTATTAGCGTTGACCGATCATTTCAAAAGAAGGTAAAGTGAAGAACGAGAGTGAAAGGGTACCAAAAAAGTGGAAGAAAGTAGGGGGCTCTTCTCCTGGCCTTACCCTATAGCGAGGGCAGAGCCTACGAGAGGAAAGATCAGCAGTGTACAAGTAAGGTGTCACCAAAATGGTGAACCAGTAGTGGGGCCCTTTCCTCACCTTGCCCTTCAATCATGGCAGAGACAAGGAAAGAACCAAAGTAGAGATCACCACAAGGGTGAAAAAATAAGGTGGGGGGGTTCTCCCCTAGCCTTACCCTGTAGCAGGGGCAGAGCAAAGGGAAGAACCAAAAGTAAGGTAGTAAAAGTAAACCGACTAGCTGCCTGCCTGTATCAAAATAGTATAATAAATGGTGCAGGGGGTCCCGTCTCCTCTTACTCATCTCAAAACAGTGGATTGGGGTGACTCGATATTTGTTTGACCAAATTGAAATACCAAATAAAAAATCCATGAAATATGGTGCCTGCCTGATCACAACATGACACTTAGGGTAGAAAGGTGATGAGGAATGCCTTCCAGGTGCTCTAGTCAGGCTCTCTCAAATAGGTAAGTAAAGCCAACTATCTCCCTGACTATTTTGAAATAGCCTGATTGAAGGCGAAAAGGATCCCGCCTCGTTATGATCCTTTCGGAACTGTGGATTGGAGTGACTTAGCACTTCTGCCTGACCTCAGCAAAAGTGACTAAGCAATGAAATGGAAGTCTGCCTAGTCTTTAACAGGAAATCCAGGGTAAAGGGATATTGAGAAATGCCCCCCAGGGACTCTATCGGGCTCACTCAACCAGATATGTAAAACCAACTACCAGTCTAACTATATAAGGCCAGCGAGGTAGAAGGTGAAAAGGATCATGCTCCTCCTGGTCCTTTCGGAATAGTGGATTGGGGTGACTCACTACTTCTGTATGACCTTAGCAAGAAGATCACAAGCCATCAAACGGAAGCCTGCTTAGTCTTTAACAGGACATCCAGAGTAAATGGGTATTAAGGAATGCCTCCCAGAGACTCTATTAGGCTCTCTTAACGAGTAAGTAAAACCAACTAACAGTCTGACCATATCGGGCCAACATGATAGAAGGTGAAAAGGATCCCACTCCTCTTGATCCCTTCAGAACAGTGGATAGGGGTGACTCACTACTTCTACTTTACCTCAGCAAGAAGCTCATGAGCCACAAAAATGGAAGCCTGCTTAGTCTTTAACAGGACATCTAGGGTAAAGGGGTGTTGAGGACTGCCTCCCAGGGACTCTGTCGGGCTCTCTCAACTGGGTAAGTAAAGCCAACTAGCAGTCTGACAATATCTAGATAGCGGGGTGGAAGGTGAAAAGGATCCCGCTACTCTTGATCCTTTTGGAATAGTGGATTGGGGTGACTTACTACTTCTGTCTGACCTCAGTGAGAAGCTCATGAGCCACGAAAATGGAAGCCTGCTTAGTCTTTAACAGGACATCCGAAGTAATGAGAGGTTGTAAGGAACGCCTTCCAGGTGCTCTAGCCAGGCTTCTCTTAACCAGGTATGCTTCAACATCTGCTCGACCAGCTCGGCCTTCCAAATGAGGAAGGGCTCAATACTCACTCATTCATTCTAACTGAGTGAATAAAGAGTCAAGATCTAATGCCTGTCTGATCACAACAGGACAATCAGAAGGAAAGAAAAGTGGTGAGGAGTACCTTCCAGGAGATCTTTTAGGCTCTCTTAACCAAATAAGTAAGACCAGCTACCTATCTGTTAGTATCAAAACAAAAAGATAAGAGGTAAAAGTCATCTCAACATCAGCCTGACACGGCTTTGTGTAGGGATGTGAGGGAGAAAGGAAAGGTATATGGAAGAATTCTAAGGGCAGAGCCACCTAAGGAATCCCAAACTAGCATTTTGGTTACCACGTGGTAGAGGACAAATTGTCGTGGCCATGAGTATCCAAATACTGTTATGATCTTTTAGGGAACCCTAACCCTATACAAAAGAAGAGGAAGACATCAAAATGATGTCTCCTAAGAAAGCTGGAAGGGATACAACCCCATTAGAGTGTGTAAATGGGTAATCTCACTCCAAGGGAGTAAAAAGAGCTGAAGTTGCGAGGGAGCACATCTGTTACAAAAAAATAGGACTAATCCTAGTAGAAATAATCATCAAAGGAGTTACAATGGTAAATCCATACTAACTGATGGGGACGTTGTAGAAAGTAGAAGTATCATTAACACATCCAAAGGACCTCTCTGGCAACTAGGATTGGTCTCAATGGGAAACTAATGGAAGAAGACATAGAAGAGCTGACTTTCTGCTAGAAAATCAAGGCTCAAGAAAAAGTGATGGTGGCACCTAAGACATGATGCCCCATATCACTAAGTAAGAGGAAAAGAACCAAAGTAGCAAGGGAGCACTCTCGCCACTAAGGACAACAACTCTGAATGAGAAAAAGCTCACAGGGGTAACACCCACATAAACTAGTGGGCCATGTGAGAAGTGGATGTGACCTCAACACATTTATAGGACTAATCTGGGAAGTGAGCCTAGTGTATGAATAGTAGGATAGGCCACAAAAAAGGAGCAAGAAAACTGATCATCTACTAGAAGATCAAAGTTTTCAAGGCAGTGATGTTAATATTTAAGACAAGATATACTACATCACACCTAGGAAGATAACTCTAGGTAGTAAGGGGGCACACTCACTACCTGAGGATAGTAATAAAGTTGAATAACATGAAAGAAACACTAGGGTCACACACACACAAACTGGTGGGACCCTGTGGGGAGTAAAAGCAACACTATTATATTTATAGAACTACCCTAGCATCTAAGAGTAGAGCATGAATGGTGAAGTAGGTCGAGAAAGGAACTAAGGAGCTGATCTTTTGCTAGAAGATTAGAGCTCTTGAGAATGTGATGCTAACATCTGAGAAAAGATATACTACATCACCTTTGAGGGAACAACCTGAGGTGACAAGAGAGCATATTTACCACCTAGTATATTAATCATGAGTTCAATAAATGATCATCAAAAGGTCAAAATGGTAACACCTATCCTAACCGGGTAGGACCCTGTGAGAAGTAAAAGTGACACTACCACATTCATAGGACCACTCTGGCAGTTCAGAGCAGTGCATGAATGGAACAGTAGTCTGCCAAAAGAGGGCAGAAGGGGATTGATCTTTCCTCAGAAAAATCTAAGTATAGTGGAGAAGTGATGCTATCATCTGAGACTAGAGGCACCACGTCACAATAAAAACCAAATAAAATCATAAAGGATCATAACCAAATGAGTGTGGACTCATCCTTGAAGCAATCATCAAGGTTCTTAAAAGGAGAAGAAAGAAGAATTCTTTGGGAAATTTGAGCTCTTAGAGAGTTTTATCGGGTTCCTCCTGTGACAAGGGCAACCAATTTTGCTCTACTAAGAGCTTCCCTCTTTTTTTTATCGCATGTATTTTCTTTTTTATATGAGAGGAAAAAGTGAATGGTTTTGATATCTCAGACCATGTTTGCCACATGAACAAAACTGGAGAAAGAGATCTATCATAATCTTATAAGGAATAGAACAATTGGTTTTGATAACCCATACCACATTCAACTCATGTGAATGAACTAGGGAGCACAATCATAGTGAAATTGATGTATAAATAAAAATCAAAATTTGGATAGAGGATCAACACTACCACTCCTGATTAATATAGGATGGTATGGACCCAGTATCCTACCTCAAAAGAGTCTAATCTAAAGACTATGATATCCCCACTCACATTTAACTCATATCAATGGACTAGGGGCTACAACTATCAGATTAGGACTGATAGGAGGAAGAAGTTCAAACAGGGATATTGGATCTCTATCACCATAGCTGACTATCATAGAAGGGTGTGGACCCAGTATCTCATCTCAAAAATAGACTTGAATTGTTAGTTTTGATATCTCAGACCACACTTGGGGTGGAAAGTGAAAATGGTGGACTAAGTCCTACAAAGTGGAGAACCTACTAAAATTTTATATGCTAGCACTAATGTGATTGGTGCAAGTAGACAAAAGTATAAAACATCCCTACGGCGTATTAGCGTGTCACCTTCAAGGATACCCTTATACTCTTCAAAGCGAATATTGTGTGGTAGAGGACAATTCGTCATGGCCACACATATTGCTAAAAAGTAGGAGGGATCCTTTTAGAAGGTACATATACAGAGGGATATCTACACGCGGTAGGGAGGCTCTCCTTTAACGTACTAAACTCAAGCATATTACTTTTTTAAGTATTACCCATTGATGATAGGCATGGGGTGAACGCCATTTGTATCAACAAGTAGGTAGACACCACCATCATAAACTTTCTCTACAATGAAGGGGAATTCCCAAATAGGCTCAAACTTACCACTTCATCGATGATGCAAAATGATAAGCCTATGCAAAACTAGAACTAGATCGCCTACCCAGAAAGTGTGGGGTCTAACAAGGCGATGGTGTCGTGCCATTCGGGCCTGGCATAGCTTATGGCTATGATAAGCTTGTAAACAAAGCTCCTCCAAACCATTAATCTCTTCCAACCTTAGTCGGGCATTATCTTCATTAGATAGATTATAACTAACTGCCATATGTAGTGAGGGGATCTCGACCTCAAGTGGGAGGATTGCTTCAACACCAAAAGCTAAAGCATATGGGGTGGACTGAGTAAGAGTATGGTAGGTAGTCCTATAGGCCCATAATGCTTTAGGTAACCTATCATGTCATTCTCTTTTAGTTGCAATAAGAATTTTTCTTATCAGTTGCACAAAAGTTTTATTAAATGCCTCTGCCAAATCATTGGCTTTGGGATAGTAAATCGAAGAGTATTGCCAATTAATATTATGGCAGCGGGCAAATTTGGTAATTTTGGTGCTCTTAAAGGACAGGCCGTTATGAGAAATTATACGTCGTGAGACACCAAAGTGATAAAAAATGTTGTCGCAAAAGAAGTGCATCACATCCTTTGATTTAACTTCTCTTAGTATGATAGCCTCTGCCCACTTAGGGAAGTAATTAATGGAGGCTAAAATAAACCTATGACCCTTAGAAGAAGAAAGGTCTGTAGGACCCACCACTTTCATACCCCAACCCTCAAATGGACTAGACGAAATAGTAGGGTGCAATAGATTAGGGGGTTGGTGAATCACCGTGCCATGAATATGACACTGGTGGCACTTCTTAGCGTGCTCCATATAATCGTGGATCATAGTCGGCCAATAATAGCCAAGGTATTTAATTTTGCCTTTTATTTTAAGTCTGGACTAATGGGCACATCAAAGCCCTTCATGTATCTCACTCATAATCCTATTAACATCTTCTTTATTAAGGCATCTCAACCATATTTGGTCAAAAGAGCGTCAATACAAGGCTTCATTTACATAAGCGAATGATAGAGCTCTCTTTCTAATTTGAGCGGTGAGAGATCTATCATCTGGAAGCCTACCATGCTTTAAGTATTCTATAAAGGGCTCTCTCCAATCTGACTCCTCATCAACAAAAAATAATGTGAGGGTCTGATCAGAAGAAGGCAAGTCTACAGGGAACAGAGCTTGATGATACTGGACAGAAATAGACACGGGGTTTCCAGTAGGGTCAGTTAATTTTTTTGCTAACTTGGCCAAGGCATCTGCTTTTCCATTTTTAGATCTAGAGATTTAAGCCAAAGTTACTTATGTTATAATGCACAAGAGCTCCATGACTTTGGTATAATATGGCAAGAGCTCAGGCTTAAGCACTTGGTAGACTCAAAGATTTATTATTAGTTGGGAGTCTCCAAAGATTTTCACCCGCATAATATTCATATGAAGGACCAACTCTAATCCCAAAATCATAGCTTTGTACTCAGCTTCATTATTAGTATGAGGTTTTGATAAACTATAGGAGTACTGTAGAGTATGACCTTCAGGGGACACAAAAATCAGGCCTCCTCCTACCCAAATTATAAGAGTTTCGTATGGATTTAAAGCTTTAACGGACGATGCCCCGTCAAACTAAAACTCCCAAGTAGGGGACTCATCTTCATCTACACTCATAATTAATTTTTCAGGTAGCTCATCATTGAGTGGGAAATCAGTAGAGATCGGATGTTCGGCCAGAAAGTCAGCTAGAGCCTGTCCCTTAATGGCCCGATGAGGAACAAAAGTGATATCAAATTGCAGTAAGATCATATATTACCATGCTAGATGACCTGAGAGGGTCAGATGGGTCATAAAATACTGTAGTGGTTGACTCTAGAGGTTAAATTAATCCTATGTGAAAGCATATAATGCCTAAGCTTATGTACCGCAAAGATCAAGGCTTAACATTACTTTTCCATTGTTGGGTACTTAAGCTCTGCAGGTATTAATCTCCTATTGAGGTAATACAAGGCATTCTCCTTTCCTTTCTCATTATCTTGAGCCAACAATGCACCTAGTGACTCATCCGGGGCTGTAGTGTAGAGAATCATTGGTCTACCTAGGATAGGTGCAGCTAAAATATGGGGGGTTCATCAGGTAGCACTTTATACTCTCAAAGGCCTCCTTACCATGCTCATCACAGTGGAATCGGGCATCCTTCTTCACTAGGGAAGAGAGGGATGACACCTACCAGAAAGATTAGAGATAATTCTCTGTAAGAAAGTAAGTTTATCCTGAAAGGACCGCAACTGGGTAAAACTTTTAGGGGGTTTTAAATCTATTATGGCTTTGATCATAGAAGTGTCTATCTCAATGCCACGGTAGTGAATTATAAACCCAAAGAAATTTCTTGTACTAACTCTAAATGCGCATTTTAAAGGATTCATCTTTAGATCAAATTTACACATACGTTCAAAAATGATTCGTAGATCTCAAAGGTGATCTCCATGGACCCTGCTTTTGACTACCAAGTTATCCACATAACATTCAACTTACTCGTGTATCACTCATCAAAGATAACAGTCATTGCACGTTGATAGGTGGCCTCAGCATTTTTGAGACCGAAGGGCATCACCTTGTAACAGAATACACCTATAGGTGTACAAAATGAAGTAAATTTCTCATCCTCAGAGTCCATTTTTATTTAATTGTAACCAGATGAACCATCCATGAATGAGAAAATGCTATGGGATGATGCTATATCCAACATTAGCTCAGGGATAGGAAGAGAAAAATCATCCTTAGGACATGCCTTATTCAAATCACAGAAGTCTATGCAGACACAGATCTCTCCACTCTTCTTCCAGACTTGAACAATATTGGCAAGCCAGGTAGGGTACTTCTCTTCCCTAATGAAACTAGCTTCTATAAGCTTCTTGGTTTCAATGACCACCTATTGTTCTATCTCTAACCTCATCCTACGAGATGCTTGTTTAACAGGAACTGCATCAGACTTAATAGCTAATTTATGGACTGCCACTTATGGGGTTTAAACCAAGCATCTCAGTGTAGTTCCAGGAAAAATAGTCTCTAAACTCAGTTAGCAACTTGATGTATTCTTGAGCCACTGAATCAGATAGTAGGGCACTATAAAAGATAGGCCTAGGATCTGACTCAGTGCCTAAGTTAACCTCATATAGTTCATCCATGGCAGAAGTGATGCTATCTTCAAACTCTTGTGGAGCATCAAGGACTCTATCCTCATCATTATCCGGGTCCTCTTCATCAAAAAGAGAAACAACCAGACAAGAATGTGAGACAACATGAATGTTGGTATTATTGGACTGATTTAATCTTATATAACCTACACCTCCTAGACCTTGAGGGAAATTAGTCCGCCAAACTTGAGCTTACTGTAGGGCTTATTCATCAGGCCAAGTGGAATGAACATGTCCCCGCTCAATAAAACTCTCTACAACAGGAGAAAAGTAACGAGGGGAACATTTAAACTCTATCTCCTTAACGATCTCCTCCGAATCCTGGCTCACAGAACCCAGTGGGGCACCTATACTACGGGGTGAAGAGACACACTCCTTAGCCCATGCTGGCTAGAATGTATCGTATAGGTGAGGTATAGGGTTTTCACTAGTCCAGACTGGGCCATCATCACTAGTGGAGGGAGCACCATGAGCTCTTTGATTGGAATCCTCATCTCATATCCCGCATATCAGATGGGGTGAAAGTTGTCTGCTTGTTGTCTGACTCGTTTTAGCTACTATCGAAAACTAATCCACCCTTAGGTATCAAATGACTATGAAAGGTAGAATGTGAGTCGTAATCAGCGAGATATAAAAGTGGTGAAGGGAGTGAATGATGAAAGATATCGATCACTTCATCATCTGAAGAGTCAGACTCTATAGTCAAAGAAGAAGTGTAAATGTGAGGGGGAGGAGGTGTCCGAGTGTCGTAGTTCCGTAGCTCGCGGGTTGATCCTCTACCTCTACCTCGTACCCCCTACCTCACACCCCTATTTCCATTATGGGGGACATCGTGCCTTATTATAAACTAGAAAGGATCACTATCAGAATGTGCAGTGGAAACACTTGACTCAATGCTAACCTGTGATGGACCATGTACTGATAATTGTATAGGACCCTAAGCAGAAGACTGTGTGGGACCCTGTACAACATTAGAAGGTGTCATTAGTGACTGACCAGGTGGAGGTTTACGAGTCTTTTGAGGTATGTAATACTCGGTGTCATCGTAAAAAGAGACCTCATGCATGAAAAAGGGTTGGGTGTCTCTAGGAATGATATACTCAACCTCATTCCTCATAAACTTCATACACTAGTGTAAGGTGGAGGGCACGATTCCGTACTCATGGATCCAAAGCCTTCCTAAGAGAGCCCTGTATGAAGTATCAGCCTCAAGTACATGAAACTTTACCTCAGTTAGGAAATTCACAAACTTCAGAGGCAGGGTAATGGACCCTAGGGCGCGCTGGCCTTGGTCATTGAAGCCTTTCAAAATAATCTTTTCTAAAGTGAGTTTCAAATGACCTAGGAAGAGACCCTTTAAAGTTTCATGGGTAAGAATATTTACTGAAGCCCCTAGATAGATGATGACCTTGTTCAACTCATAACCATTTACTTCAGTAGTGACATATAAGGGACGACTGTGCTCAGTAGTCCCTAGGAGTAGATCAGGACTAGAAAAGGTAATGCATTGAATCTCTTTCAAATGACATGCATCCCCAATATATTTAGAAGCAAAGAAGGCTTGATAGGACTATGGTTCAAGCAAGGCTTTCACTAGTGTCTCTCTAAAGTCGGGGAACATCATCAGAGCATCATAGACACTCAGGAGGGAAGGAATTTCCCTTAAGTGAGCCAACAAATTATAGTCAACCTCCGATTGAGGGCCTTTCCCCTTCTCTTTAGATTGTTCTTGGGAGGAAGGGATAGGATCGTCCTGCTGGGTGACTATATTTTTATCCCTTGCTTTTGTATTTTTAGCCATCCGAGGTGGAAGAACCTTCCCTGAACGTAAATAAACTTCCTATTTAGAGTCCTCCTCAGCAGAAAATTCATTTGGTTCAGTGGTGGTGTCTTGTGTTGGCTCTTAGAAAAGTGCCTAGAGTGGGTTCTCGAATTCATCTTCTGAATCCATATAACAATCACCATTTGGTATGGTAAATACCAGCTCATCTTCATACTCAGACTCAGAATCATTATTACACTCAAAATTATTCATATTATAAGAGACATCTAGAGCATGAGAAGAGTGAGTATTATAAGGCATAAAAGTAAAAACAGAAATAAAAGGTACAGAAGACCAGAAGTAGCCAGAATCACTCTATTCTATTATTTCATCATCGATAGAAAGAAGAATAAAGTCCTTCAGTGTTAGTACTAGAAATAACCCTATCTTCCCATCTGAAGTTACAACATACTTTTCTCTTTCATACATTTTCTTAGTACATAAAATAGAAGAAGAAGAAATGTGCTCATCTGGCACTACAACAGAATGAGATGAGGGAAGAGATACTGGCATAGTAACTGAAGCGATAACTGTCGACATGGCCTGGGAAGGTATCATCTCAACTGCCTCTGAACTCTGAACTGCATGATCAATCATCTTCTTAATTTTCTTAGAGAGTGATAACCGCCACTCTCCCTTAGAACTGTAGGGTGATCTACTGCTACTGCCCTGATTGTAACTCTGACTGTCACTGTAGCTGGGACTATGGCTAGGACTAGAGATCATCTGAACTGTTTGAGTAGCCATGCCCTTGGGCTGCACCAAGTCACTGTCCTGGAGGTGTACATGATCGGTGGCCATCAACCTTTCAAATTTATCCTAGAACACATAATAGTCTTCTAAAATGTGCCCAATATATTTATGGTAAGGATAATAGAGTGGGTGGTCTGTCTGTCCCTCCTCCTCTACTCTATTGTTGTTTGGGAATGTCAAAATATTCTTCTTAGTAAGAAATTTAAAGACCTTTCTTACACTTTTTCTTTTGATGGGATATTCCTTACTAAGTTTCTTCTATAGGTATTGCTGACTCTCTTGAGTCCAACGGGAGGGTCTAAACTATGCTGCTAACTGACCAGAAGAGTGTGACTACTACTACTATACTGCTGAACTACCTAAGGGCTTCTTTCTCTTATTTGATGGTCTATAGGTACTGTGTACCTCCCCTCTCCTAGGTGGAGGTGCCCCTGAAGACTCCTACCATTGAGGTCTGCATGAAAGCTGACTCTCAACTTTAAGAGGGGAAACATCGGGTATGCTATCCTGCAAGCTGATAATATTTGTCAATAACTTCTGGAAGGTTCTAATACTGAAGCCCTTAAGATAGGGTGCTATAGGACCATCTATATTCTTTATTAATATCTTAACTGTGTGTTGTTCTTGTAATTGTGGCTCACACTGCAAACTGAGGTTCCTTCATCTAACTATGTAATCTGGGAGAGTCTCTTTAGGGCACTGTCTAGTGACCACTAACTCTCCTACAGTGACTCGGTGCTCTGTATTGATAAACCTCTGTATGAACAACTGCTTTAGCTCTAGAAAGGTCCGGACCGAGTCATTGGGGTGGTCGGTGTACCAAGAAAATACCACCCAAACCAAGCTACTAAAGAACAACCTCAATATCAGAGCATCTTTCCCCTGTATGTTGCAACATTTGGCTCGATACTGAGCCACATTCTGCCTCGGGTTCCCTAGCTCTTCAAATACTCTAAATTATGAGGGAACAAAATCAGGAGGGTAGGGCTCCCTCTCATACTCTACTGGATAAGGCCTACCTCTGTTAACAACCTCTTTAGCTTTCCAAGAGGTAATGGCCTGCTAAACCTTCTAGGTTATCAAATCCTAAATCCGGCCGGATGATAACTATATTGGCTGACTCTGGGCGGAAGGAGTGTGAGTAGGCGCTATGAGTGGTGCTGGGACGGCTCTCTAGACTCTGTCCACTCCTATAGGGTCTAGTGTAACTGGTGGAACAACTGGCTCGTTCCTTGAAGTACTAGTAGTGGTTGTACCCATCATTTGGGGCATCACCCCCCCCCCAAAGCTGTCAACTGGGCAGTCATCGCTACCATGGCTCTAGGAATCTCAGCCATCTGTTCCTGGAGGTATAGAAATGTAGCATCTGTATTTACTAACCTAGGATATCCACCCACCTTAGGTTCTCCCTGCTCATCATCCTCATGCTCCCTCTGCTCGTTTGAGTGACCTCGCCGGGTAACCACATAATTTCTGTGTATTGGTATATCCTCGTCCGACTCATCTCCAAGTGTGTCATCTTTGGAGAAGGCCTGGTGGAGTGATTCTATGCACGGACTCATCGGGCAAGTGATCCTATGGGGATCAAGAACATACTGAGCCTCTATCCGAACTGGTGAACCATTAGGAGGGACTACCTCATCCACATCTACTATCATATCACACACCATCAAAACTGCCTCTAACTTAGGGGAAACTACTATCTTTGATTATCCAACAATGTCTACTAGATGAACTGTCACAACTGGCTGAACTATGTCGATAATGTTGCAAATCTATTTTTCATGTCTTATATTTTGATGATTGACAAACACTGCTTTTCTTGGACAGCTTGTTGATTCTAACTTTTCAGGAATCAGAAGATCGGACAATCAAAAAGGAGCCAAGTTCAGGAATGCGTAGGTTTAGGGTTGAGTCAGTCTGTACTTTTGTTTTTACCTTTTGAGTCCACTTGTAATAGTCAAAGAGACTGATGCTTTGTAACCCTTCACACACACACTTGAGAAACTTAGAATTTCTGTTTTTACTCATATCGGCCAGGATGATTTCTTTGATCGGCCTGGATGATCAGCTTAAAACAGAAAGTCTAATTAAGGATTCTTAATTAAGGCAGCCGATGTTAACAGATCATCCTGGACGATACGTGTATCGCCCAGGACGATAAGCTCAAAACAAAAAGAAGTAGCCGCCATAGACAAGTATGGTATACTGTATCTTTAAATTATCGGCCAGGACGATCCTCGGATCGGCCTGGACGATATTCACAAATTATGCCATAATTTTTCAGGAAATCAAGGGAGTAATTAAGGATGATTGATACAATCAGATCGTCCTGGACGATCGCAGGATCGGCCAGGCCGATCTAGTCAAAAAACCTTAAGTTACTTCAGGACGATCAATATCGGCCAGCCCGTATTCAGGGCTATTGTCAGGACAATTTTCCTCTGATTTGAACTGATCGGCCAGGACGATCGTGAGATCGTTCGGGACGATCAAGCTAATTTTCAATCGTCCAGTTTTTCATTCAGGGCTATGCTCTGGCCGATCTTCATTGATTTGTACTGATCGGCCAGGCCGATGTCCATATCGGCCTGGACGATATTGTCGGCAACTTGCAATTAATGAGCTCTTTTGAAGCTCTTCTATTTAAGAGCTCTTGTTCAACGTTTTTAAAAACCTTTGGCTGCTGCCTTGACCTGAGAAGACCTTGAGGAGAGAAAGAGAGAGAGAGGATCTTGTGAGGGGGAGCTTGTGAGGGGTTTCACAAGGGTTGCTTCAAGGATCTCTCTGCGTCGTCTTCGTCTAGAGTTTCTCGTCCGTGGAAGGGTCGGTAGAGGTAAGGAGTTTTGCTTTTGGTTCTGGTTCTCTACCAGCTTCAGGAGGAAGCAAAAGGAGATAGGTTCTCTGCCTTGCCGGGGTGGCAAAAAGGAGGTTCTTGTGAGGGTTTCTCCACCTAGCCGTGGGGGCTAAAGGAGAGTCTCTTTTTTGTAGTGCAATACTTGGAGGGTGGCTCCAAGGAGTGGACGTAGGTCGAGTCGACCGAACCACTATAAATTTCTGTGTTCTTTTTCTTGCTTCTGCACGTTTAAATTCCGCATTATTTTCGTGGTGTGATTTGGTTTATATGATTTTATTTCTTTGTTTAAAAAGAAGTTTTTAAAATACCAATTCACCCCCCCTCTTGGTTAGTTTGGGACTAAGTTCATAGGGCTTAACATCCCCATCAAACTTTCAAGTGGTATCAGAGCCTGATTCAAAAATTAAAGTTTGAAAACTTTTTGAATTTGATCTATGTCTAACTTTGGGAATCGCAACACTACGGAAGGGTATTCTATTACCCGACCTCCTTTGTTCGATAACCTACCTTTTGATTTTTGGAAAACTCGCATGTCAACTTTTTTACAATCTACTGATTATCGCATGTGGATGCTTATTCAAGAAGGTTATTCTCCACCTTCTCGTGAAATTAACGGTTTTAAAACTGAAGTTGCTTTTACCGAATGGACTTTTGATGAACGAGATTTAGCTCAATTAAATGCGAAATGTTTGAATTGTTTTTTCTGTGCTTTAAAATCTGAAGATTACATGCGTGTTTCAACTTGCAAAACTGGTAAAAAAATTTGGGATAAATTGTGCATTACTTATGAAGGCACTAATGAAGTTAAACAATCCCGTTTAAACATTCTATTGCATGACTACGAACTTTTTCATATGAAACCTCATGAATCGATTTCTGACATGTACACTAGGTTTACTCAGATTGCTACCTCATTGCATGCACTAGGAAAAGAACTTTCGAACTATGAAAAAGTTAACAAGATTTTGAGATGCTTTCCTTCGTCTTATGATGCAAAAATTACTGCAATCACTGAATCTAAAGATTTGAACATCTATTCTATTGATAACTTGCTTGGCTCACTCATTGCTTACGAGCAAGGGGTGAATCAAAGAAATCTTGATGCAGGTGAGAAGAAAAAGGAGAAAACAATTGCATTGAAGGCACACAAATCGGATTCTGAATCTTTCGGGTCTGAAAGCGATGGAGTTGCCTTCATCACAAGGCAATTCAAAAGCTTTCTAAGGAAGAAACAAAAGCATCATCAAAGTTGGAGAAAAGGTAAGGATCATAAACATATTAAAGGATCTTCTGATGTTGTTTGTTTTGAATCCAGAAAGCATGGACATGTGAGAACTGATTGCCCTAAGCTTAGAGATCAATCAAGCAAAGAAAAAATTGATGAGAAAGCAAAGTCTAAGAAGGACAAGAAAAAACAAAGGAGCTTTTGGGCAGAATCTGGTACTGATTCTTCTGAGACTGAACCAGAGGAAGAAACTACAAACTTGTGTTTCATGGGAAAAGATCAAATTGATCAAGAAGAGGAAGTCTCTCACAAAAGACCTCGTGAGAGTATGTGGTACCTGGACAGTGGATGCTCTCGACATATGACTGGTGATGCTAGCCAGTTTGTTGTACTAGAATCCAGGACTGGAGGCAAGGTTACTCTTGGAGACAACACCACCAGGAAGGTGGTAGGAGCAGGTATAATCGGAAATTCCAAGAACCTTATGATTGAAAATGTTTTGCTTGTAGATGGATTGAAGCACAACTTGCTCAGCATCAGTCAATTCTGTGACAAAGGCTTCATCGTACAGATCTTCACGAATTCATGCATTGTAAGTTTAAGTAACAACACCATTTTGCAGGGAAAGAGGGTAAACAACGTCTATATGCTTGATTTAAATAGCATTGAATGTGCTGCTTCTTTTTGCTTAAAAACTGTCATTGATGATTCTTGGTTGTGGCACAGGAGGCTTTGTCATGCAAGTATGAAAACCCTTAGGAAAGTGACCCAAAAGGACCTAGTTAGAGGTGTCCCCAAACTTAAGTTTACAAAAGACCACCTTTGTGATGCCTGTCAACTAGGAAAGCAAATTCACTCCTCTTTTCACCCCATAAAGGACATTAGCACCTCTAGACCTTTAGAAGTCCTTCACATGGATTTGTTTGGACCCATTAGCATAGCAAGTTTGGGAGGGAAAGTCTATGGTTTTGTGATTGTTGATGACTACTCGAGGTTCACTTGGACTAGATTTCTTTCTCATAAAAATGAGTCTTTTGAGGAGTTTAAAACTTTTTCTACTTGGATTCAGAAGAAGCTAGGGTGTGAGATTTTGACCATCCATAGTGATCATGGGGGAGAGTTTGAAAATGAAAGATTTGGAGATTTTTGTGAGGAGAAGGGGATTAGCCACAATTTTTCAGCCCCTAGGACTCCTCAGCAGAATGGAGTAGCTGAAAGGAAGAACCGGACCTTGGTGGAAGCCGCTAGAGCCGTGCTTGCTGAGTATTCACTTCCAAAATACTTTTGGGCTGAAGCGGTTAACACAGCATGTTATGTGTTGAATAGGGTGAATGTTAGAGTCAAATTAGAAAAGACACCCTATGAGATCCTTAAGGGTAGGACACCCAATCTTTCCCACCTTCATGTCTTTAGTTGTAAGGTTTTCATTCACAACAATGGAAAGTCTCACTTGGGAAAATTTGATCCTAAATCTGATGAAGGAGTATTCTTGGGATATTCTAGTGTTGGGAAATCTTTTAGAGTGTTTAACAAGAGAACCTTGATGGTGGAAGAGACAACCCATGTAGTTTTTGATGAGTCTGATCATAAGAAACATGGAGTAGATGATGATGATGTTGGAGAGATTACAAGTGGAGTAGAAAATTTGGGGAAGGGGAGTGAGCACCTAAGCAATGAAGGAGTAGAAGGAGTCACCCAAGGAATAGAAACTTTTGATGAAAGGGGAGAAACTTCACACACTTTGCCTAGAGATTGGAGATACTCTACTAGTCACCCCAAGGATTTGATCTTAGGAGACCTTTCTAGTGGAGTTAAGACTAGACATGGACTTAGGAAGGAGGTGAACCACTCTGCCTTTATCTCTATGACTGAAACCACCACCATTGACCAAGCCCTCTCTGATGAGTTTTGGATGTTAGCAATGCAAGAAGAGTTGAATCAATTTGTTAGGAATGATGTTTGGGAACTTGTGGAAAGACCTAAGGGACAAAGTGTAGTTGGGACAAAGTGGGTATTTAAGAACAAAGTGAATGATTCAGGAGTGGTGGTGAGGAATAAAGCAAGATTGGTGGCTAAGGGGTACAATCAAATAGAAGGGATAGACTTTGAAGAGACTTTTGCCCCTGTAGCTAGATTGGAAGCCATTAGAGTGCTATTAGCATTTGCTTGTTATAAAGGATTCAAGCTTTTTCAAATGGATGTCAAGAGTGCCTTTTTAAATGGGGAGATAAAAGAAGATGTGTTTGTAGAACAACCTCCAGGTTTTGAGAGTTCTCAATTTCCAAATCATGTGTTTAAATTAAAAAAGGCTTTGTATGGTTTAAAGCAGGCACCTAGAGCTTGGTATGAGAGGCTTAGCACATTCTTACTAGAGAGGGAGTTTGTCAAGGGGAGCGTAGACAACACCCTTTTTCTTAAAAAAGTTGGAGATGATTTACTCATTGTTCAGATTTATGTTGATGATATACTCTTTGGATCTTCTAATAAAAATTTGTGTGATGATTTTTCTAAAACAATGAGTAGAGAGTTTGAGATGAGTTTAATGGGAGAATTGTCTTACTTTTTGGGGTTTAGCATAAAACAATTGGAAGATGGCACTTTTCTAAATCAAACAAAATACATAAAAGACATTTTGAAGAAATATGAGATGGACAAAGCCAAGCCAATTAACACCCCCATGACTTCTAGTGCTCCGTTGGATAAGGACCCAAGTGGTAAGTCTGTTGATCAGAAGAAGTATAGAGGCATGATTGGATCTTTACTTTACTTGACTGCAAGCCGACCTGACATTATGTTTAGTGTTTGCCTTTGTGCTAGGTTTCAAGCTGACCCTAAGGAATCCCACATGACTGCTATTAAAAGGATTTTTAGATACCTTTTGGGGACACAAGGATTAGGGATTTGGTACCCTAGACATAGCACTTCTTTTGAGATTATTGGTTTTTCTGACTCTGATTTTGCAGGATGCAAGGTGGATAGAAAGAGCACCTCTGGAACTTGTCAATTCATTGGACAATCCTTGGTCTCTTGGTCTAGTAGAAAGCAAAATTCTGTTGCACTTTCCACTGCTGAAGCTGAATACATTGCTCTTGGAAGTTGTGTGGCCCAAGTTCTTTGGTTGAAACAACAGGTATTGGATCTAGGATTACATGTAAGCACCATCTCAATTTTTTGTGACAACACTAGTGCCATATGCATCTCTAAAAATCCTATCCAACATTCAAGAACTAAACACATTGACATTAGGCATCACTTTATTAGAGATCATGTGACTAAGGGAGACATTGAGTTACACCATGTGACAACTGAAAACCAACTGGCAGACATCTTTACTAAACCACTGGCCTTCGACACTTTCAGTTCTTTAAGGACCAGATTGGGTTTGATTGACATAAATGCATGAAACCTTTTTAGCTAAATTTTTCTTTTATTTTTTTGTTGCCTTCTTTTTCCTTTTCGTGTACCTTAGTTTTAGATCTTCACTGATATGATATCTCTTGTCTTGTCTTTAACAATTTGTAGTTAATATGTTTTCATCCACTTAATCACCTAGATAGTATGAATATCTTGTGATTGTGTCTCTTTCCCTAACTTAGTATTAGTGGCATAGTTTTCTTTTCTAATCAAAAGTCTATCTCAAAATAAAAGATTGTTTATGAAACTAAGATCCTTTCTAAAGCTTGCTTAAGCAAATCTATCTTGTATTTACAATGATTAAAAGTTTTTTTATCACATCATGATCCCTCGTTACTCTTGTCTTCGATTATTAATCCTGCTTGTGGTAATTCTTCCCTATGTTAGAGAGAGAGCTCCTATTCTCTAATATCTGAGAAGATATATTCACAACTAAGTTTTTTAAAACAGTCAAAAAGGGAATCTAGCTTGCAAAAATAAAAAAATTTTGGCCAATGATGCCAACAAAAGAAGCGCAAAGACGCCAAAAAAATTAAATAATCTATAAAAGGATGCGCAAAGCGCCACAATATTGACAAGAGGCATAAAATGAGCCCACTCAAAAGCAAGCTACTCTCTCTTTTTATATCTTTTAGAACTTAGAAGTTTTGATTCTCAAAGGCTTGATCTCGATTATCGTTCGATTGTGACAAATCTACCTCATTGTTTTATGGAGATATTTTCATTATGCCAAGTGGTGGGTAGATTCTTTTTCTCATATCCAATTAATTATTTGAGTTAGGTCATTGATTTCAAAAGACGATTCTACCCTAAGACAACGTTTTTGGCTAAGGGTAAACCATGAACGGATATTCTCCTATTCTATGGATTAAATGAGATTGGTAACACGTTAACTCACTAATTTTTAAATCAATCACATGAAATACTTTATCATTGATGTGCCTTGATTAAAAAAAATAAAAAAAAATAAAGGGGAATCTCTTTTACTGTGCTCTCATGTACCCTCCTTTTTGATGTGTCAAAAGGGGGAGAAGTTTATGAGGTTATTTTTTAATGGTTGCTATTAAATCTTTCTGTTGTGTTTTGCCATCATCAAAAAGGGGGAGATTGTTGCAAATATATTTTTCATGTCTTATATTTTGATGATTGACAAACACTGCTTTTCTTGGACAGCTTGTTGCTTCTAACTTTTCAGGAATCAGAAGATCGGACAATCAAAAAGGAGCCAAGTTCAAGAATGCGTAGGTTTAGGGTTGAGTCAGTCTGTACTTTTGTTTTTTACCTTTTGAGTCCACTTGTAATAGTCAAAGAGACTGATGCTTTGTAACCCTTCACACACACACTTGAGAAACTTAGAATTTCTGTTTTTACTCATATCGGCCAGGACGATTTCTTTGATCGGCCTGGACGATCAGCTTAAAACAGAAAGTCTAATTAAGGATTCTTAATTAAGGCAGCCGACGTTAACAGATCGTCCTGGACGATACGTGTATCGGCCAGGACAATAAGCTTAAAACAGAAAGAAGTAGCCGCCATAGACAAGTATGGTATACTGTATCTTTAAATTATCGGCCAGGACGATCCTCGGATCGGCCTGGACGATATTCTCAAATTATGCCATAATTGTTCAGGAAATCAAGGGAGTAATTAAGGATGATTGATACGATCAGATCGTCCTGGACGATCGCAGGATCGGCCAGGCCGATCTAGTCAAAAAACCTTAAGTTACTTCAGGACGATCAATATCGGCCAGCCCGTATTCAGGGCTATTGTCAGGACGATTTTCCTCTGATTTGAACTGATCGGCCAGGACGATCGTGAGATCGTCCGGGATGATCAAGCTAATTTTCAATCGTCCAGTTTTTCATTCAGGGCTATGCTCTGGCCGATCTTCATTGATTTGTACTGATCGGCCAGGCCAATATCCATATCGGCCTGAACGATATTGTCGGCAACTAATAATTAATGAGCTCTTTTGAAGCTCTTCTATTTAAGAGCTCTTGTTCAACATTTTTAAAAACCTTTGGCTGCTGTCTTGACCTGAGAAGACCTTGAGGAGAGAAAGAGAGAGAGAGGAGAGAGAGAGGATCTTGTGAGGGGGAGCTTGTGAGGGGTTTCACAAGGGTTGCTTCAAGGATCTCTCTGCGTCGTCTTCGTCTAGAGTTTCTCGTCCGTGGAAGGGTCGGTAGAGGTAAGGAGTTTTGCTTTTGGTTCTGGATCTCTGCCAGCTTCAGGAGGAAGCAAAAGGAGATAAGTTCTCTGCCTTGCCGGGGTGGCAAAAAGGAGGTTCTTGTGAGGGTTTCTCCACCTAGCCGTGGGGGCTAAAGGAGAGTCACTTTTTTGTAGTGCAATACTTGGAGGGTGGCTCCAAGGAGTGGACGTAGGTCGAGTCGACCGAACCACTATAAATTTCTGTGTTCTTTTTCTTGCTTCCGCACGTTTAAATTCCGCATTATTTTCGTGGTGTGATTTGATTTATGTGATTTTATTTCTTTGTTTAAAAAGAAGTTTTTAAAATACCAATTCACCCCCCCTCTTGGTTAGTTTGGGACTAAGTTCATAGGGCTTAACATCCCCATCGAACTTTCAGATAGGGGTGCCTGCCTGCCGACGTCTCCAAACCCACCTACTTTGGCAGGGCTCCGCACTGGTAACCGACTACTACGGGGCTCCACAACTGAATTGATCTGGGGCCGAGTAGGCTCCCACTACTATCTCTATTCGAAGCGATGTGGGCATCATCCGATAGTAGGAGTAACTGCCAGCGGTTTAATAATTGGAGCTACCTCTACTAGCTGCTTAGATGTCTGTCCTCTCTACCAATTATACATCTGCCTCGCAGTCTGTCTCTACAGCTAAAAAATAGCCTGAGAGATCTGTCAGAGTAACCTCTCCCAACTGACAGGCCCTCGACCATACACTAGGCGGATGATGTTTCAAATCCTCTTAGAGAGGGCTCAAACACCAACGTCCTCCTCATTCCCTCTGTGTGTTAGTAGAGAGAAGCGTCCTCCCTGGATCGCCTCTATCTCAGATGGTACAACTACATCTGGGGTGGGTGTAACTGTAACTAGTCACGGTCTCTGCTGCATGGGAGTCACCATCCTCTGAACTAGCTCCTGGTGAGTTATTGCCTCAGCCATCTATTACCTATCTGCCTTAGATGCAGCTAGATGGAGTCTCGTATTCCTATTCCTCCTGGCCCTTCTCATATGGCCGGAGGTGGAGGAATATGGAGCATCTGAACCCACTGCCTGGGTGGTAGGGGGAATTGGGACATCAGGAAGTGCCGGGGTCTGCCTGATAGTCTCTTCATTGTGGAAGTGGGAGGGGGGACCCTAACTCAAGGTACCTCCACCGGAACGATAGGGGTAACAACTGCAGTAGGCTGCCAGCACTGAGGGGCTAGAGCAACCTATGTAACAGGAGTGGCAGGCACTAGTTGCCTAATCACAAGACGAATTGGTGGAATGAGAAGTGGCTTAGGCACTGGTCGCCTAGCCACAGGGTGTACTGGCTATACAGGTACAGGAATAGGATGAGCAGGTGCCCGGACTATCTATCAAGTAGCTGGATATCCAAAAGGGCGCATGGCTACATGTCCTCTCCTCTGGGGAGGAGAGAATGCAGCAGCCTCGGTCAGGGTTGGTCCGCCAATACTGACAAATGCCAAGTCCATGATGGAACCAAATGTGATCCCTTCCGTGGCTGAACTAATGAATAAGGACTCAGGAAGAGTCACCCATGCGTCTGAGCCAAAGCTAAAAGTAATAGATGGAACGAAGGAAGCCATGACACTGTTGCCAAGAAAGAAAGTGAAAAGTAAAAAATCAAAATTGAAAGCAAGAAAGAAGATATAAGTGAATGAATAAAGATGAACAATTGACGGAATAACCTGCAAGGCTAGAAAGAGGGAGTAGGGCAGAATCCTAGCTAAGGGGAAGTAATCCTAACTAAGAAAAGACCCTAACTAAGTGTGGGACAGACCTTATCTAAGGAGTACCAATCCCAGAGTACACACAAGAAAAGATAATATACAATTCAAAGATGGAGAGAGAAACTGGTCCCATCATTGTCATTAGAAACATGTGGACCTCCGAAAGAGCACTGTGCAAATGGGCCAAGTGGAAGCAACATATTGGACCATACATACGATTAACCATGGAGGATAGCAGCTCTTGCCTATGCACATCGATGGGTAATAATATATACGGCCTAATCACATTCACGGGATTCCCCCATCCGATACATCAGCTCTAGTGGGGTTTATGAGATGGTGGAATTAAATTTTCTACGGGCGTAAGCCCTCGTGGTTAATTACATCCCATGACATAGCCCGAGAAAACTCTCGATTAAAGATTATACATTATCCCTTCCAAAGTGGGATTGACACATAGGGAAAAAACTAAGAAGTCCTATCCAAAGGGAAGAAAGATCCGATTTGGCTCAATCAGCATGTGTGGTTCACACTATCATTCGGAGGCTCTAGGGTACTAAAGATAAACTAGAGAAAATAAATTCAAGCAGACAACACAAGCATGAGAGAAGGATGGAGATGGCATCATCTTATGACGTAGATAAGTAGGATCTATAATCCCTGAAGAATAGAAAACTTATCTACTATTTAAGGCATACTATGAAACTGAGTGTAATAGCCTTGAACCCTAAATTTAGGTTGGGTTTAGTGTTGTACACACACTAAAACCCGTGTCCTAGCTAATGCAGTGCAAATATCTGAACTTACCCCGGCCTGGATTGGGGATCAGCTTACCACCTAATCGCTTTAAAACAATGCTATCAAGTCATTTATGAAAGATGAATGGGTGGTGCAATTTTTAGGAACTAGGACCAACATCTAGAGAGTTTTGTGATTGGTCATGGACTTTTGTTGGTTAAATACCCCTAACTAATGGAATTAATTTTTTTTTAATTAGTTTCTAATGCAATGCTTACTAGTTGAAGCTTCCAAATTAAATATTCTTGAGATTTTAAAAAAGGCTTATTATAAAATAATTTTTAGAAAAGACTTGGCCTCCCCAAGTCTGGCACTTTATCCTTAAAGGTCAGATTATCCGAAATCTACCTGCAGGTGGGGAGGTGTCTTATTAGAAGGAGGGAGAGAGATGCATTAATATGCATGCGACCCCGGACAATTCCAGTAGTTTTCTAGGTTCGTTAGGTTTCTAAATTATTTAAAACTTAAATATTAAATTCTTGTTATGAGTAGAAATTTTTTTTGTAGTCCTTAAAGAGCGTAATGAATATCCAGGCTAAAACAAAACACAGCATGCAATTCACCAATAAACTAGAAAGAGAAGACAACCCCAGAGACAATCAATATCCATCAAACACATCAATATAATCAAACTAATTAAGTAAATATTAATAGGCCAACAACCCTTTAATTATAAACAGGGTCTGCAAAAAATAAGGTGGCAGGACACCACTACCAATAACCCAGATTTTTAAGCCTAGGACTGACGTAAATGACTTTGAGTGGGATTTTGGTCTTCAAGACTTCAGTATTCTTAGATTTCTTCTCTTTGAACTCCTTGGAATTATCCTCCTTAGTCTCCTTGGATCTCTCCTCTTTAGACTCCTTGGATCTCTCCTCCTTGGACTCCTTTGGTTCGTCGTGGCTGGAATATCCAAATAAGGAGACAATTTCCCTGAAAGGGGTGTTGCCTTTTCTCTTTGGATATCTAAAGCCATCCAAACTCGATCTTCCAAATGGAAGAAGGCTCTCCCCTTTGAGGATGCCTTATTCTTTTGGAATTCGAGTTGGATAAGAATATCCCACTCAAAATTCTTCTTCATAACTCTCACCAATATTACAATTATTACATTAATGAAAAATAATAAATTCTAAACTCCCTGCAAGGTTATCCTAAAAAAAATCCCAAGCAAAAATAATCCCAAGCAATTTTTTTATAAGGAAAATAAATCAACACATCCAAACTTTACCATGCTCTTAATTATGAGAGCTAAGCGGTCCACCTGTAGCACCTGTAGCAGTTATAATTAATTTATTTAGCCCTCATTTATTGAGGGGGAGCTAAGCATGCACATGTATAAAACAATGTTAGCATTTAAATCATGATAATTGCTCCCCCTTTTATTTAGTACTGTGTGAGCATGACCACATGCAAAGAGAAAATAATATATATTGTTTCTAACCTAGGGGTAAATCTATCGTAGATCACATCAATCTACAGAGTACAGTAAAGTAAGCAAACACACCAATCAATTTTTCACAGCAAGTAATGAAACCATCAAAAACTCGGCACACAGCAAAAAAGAAAATAGCGGCCTAGCCTAGATCTAGAAGTGGTGCCCTAGCAAATAATTCTATGGGTGTGTAAGGTTTGTATAGTTTTGGATAGGTCCTACATAGGATGATTAGTTCCAATTACCTAAAGTTAAAATATGTTAAAGGTTAGAAAATGAAATTTTAGTTGAAATTCAGATATTAGTAAATTAGGATTCATTTTAGTTATTTTAGTTTATTGATCACTTTTAAATGTTTAGGGTAGTGATATTTTAAGTTTAAATTGTAGAAAATGAAATTTTAGTTGAAATTCAGATATTAGTAAATTAGGATTCATTTTAGTTATTTTAATTTATTGATCACTTTTAAATGATTAGGGTAGTGATATTTGAAGTTTAAATTGTATTAGCCAATTTTGGAAAAGGTCCCGGGTCCTCCTGGGTACTAGGCTGAGGGGGTCCAAAAAGTCACTATAGAAAATAGACTAAATTTGGGATTCCTAAAATTTTAGATAAATATTAGACATTAAGATGAGTATTTAGGCAGGCAGCTTGCTGGATTTGGAGTTTCCTAGGCAAAGTTATGAATTTTCCAAGTTTCGAGCCTTAGACTATACGCTGGGGTTGACCACAAAGTTGACTTTTAGATTTAGGTTAGTTTCTGGGGTCCTAATAATTTTAAAAAATACTAGACCCTAATTGGAGTTGAATGCAACTGATTTTGTTTAATTTGGAGTTTTCTACAATTAGTTATGAATTTCTAAAGTTTGGGTATTTATTGGAATTATATAAATTATCTAATCAAGGCCTCATTTTACAATTTTGATCCAAATTAGATCCAAAGTAATTGGAATCACCCCTAAAGGTCAAAAATTATCTAAGGAGGTGTTCCCAAGTGTTTGGAAAAAATTTAGAATTTTTAATAATTTTTAATTATCTAATAGGAGCAAAATGGTAATTTTGATTAAAGTTAAAATTGTGACTCAGATTAAGGTCAACCTAAGGAGCCCTGTTTATCTAAGGTTAAGGATAATATTCTAAACAATTTGAGATATTATGAGTATTTTTATGAGTTGAAATAAATTTATTGTAATTTTTAGAAGGTATCGGGGCCTTATTTACCAAGTAGATTAGGGTTGGATAATTATGGGGTCTAAAGGGCCCTAAAAAATCCTAGAAAATTCTAAGATATTTCAAATATCTCTAGGCTTAAATGTTGAAGTTTTCATGTCAATCAGTGATCTGCTTTAGCTCGTAGAACTTTTCTAAGTTTTCTAGATGGGTCCTTAATTGTTATCCTTAGGGTGTCACTACGTTGTAGGAGTTTAAAGTGAAGTTTTATCTAACCCTCAAGGTAACAATGCATGGAGTACAAAAACAAAGTAAACACACCATGGCCTTAGATCTAGGAGTGCCTAAACTAAGTGGTGGTGCATCCTACACATGCAAACTACTATAAAGAAAAGTAAATACAATTAATGAAATAATTAGTGAATGATTGGGACTCAATCATCCACTAATCCACTCTCCTTTGATTGCTCTTCACGCGTACAATGCATGTTTAAAATTTCATTGGAAGTGGATCTCCCAAGATTAGGATTTAACTATAAATAATTTTAAAGTAGTTTTAAAATACTTATAAATATATAATTTTGAAAACTAATGTAATTGAAATTAAATCAATTCATAATAAATAAGTATAGGGAGACCCACTGGCCATCCGATGGAGGTTTAAAAAAAAATTTAAAATAATTTTTAAGTTTTAAAATAATTATAATAATTGTTATTTATATAATTGTTAAAATACTCAAATAATAATATAAATAAGGAATCTGCTAGAGAAGTAGGAATTACCTCCTAATAATAATTTTAAAATAAAATTCAAAATTTTCTAAAAAGAATGAGGTATTGCATGCCAAAATCCAATTTGAAATGAAAAAGATATGATTTTTAGAAGTTTAAATGATTAAAAGCTATTTAAAGAATAATTGGAAATAATTAATGCTTAAAATAATTATTAAATAAAATAAAAGTAAAATAACCAAGCTTTTGAAATTTAGTTTTGTACGTTTATTAAAAAAATGATAACAAAAAGATTTAAAATGATTATAATAATATAATAATGTGAATAAAATATGATAATATTATAATGATAATAAAAGCTTAAAGTAATTAGAATATTATAATAATGAAAATAGTAATAATAATAAACAATAATAGTAATAATAATAATAATAATAATAATAATAATAATAATAATAATAATAATAATAATAATAATAGGTTTTAGAGAAATAAATTTTTTTAATAGAAAGCAATGATAAAGATAAATAATAATAAATAACAAAATTAATAATAAAAGAAAATACTTTTAACTTTAAAAAAATAGCACTAATAATAATAGTAAATAAAAATAAATTTTAAATTAAAATAATAATAAAAATAAATCAAAGCAGCAACAAAATGATTAAGTGTTAAACTTATTATAAATAATAATAGTTAAGATAATAATAATAATAATAATATAATAATAACAAAAAAAAAGAATATATTAGAAAAATATTTTTTTAATTTTAAAGTAACCCTAATAATAATAATAGTAATATATAATAATAATAATAATAATAATAATAATAATAATAATAATAATAATAATAATAATAATAATAATAATAATAATAATAATAATAATAATAATAATAATAATAATAATAATAATAATAATAATAATAATAATAATAATAATAATAATAATAATAATAATAATAATAATAATAAATTAAATATTAATAAAAAAAGAAAAAAAAAGTTTTTAGTGTTTTGCAAATATTTTAAAATATATTATGTATTTTTAATTAAAAATAATTTTAAATTATGGAGGCCGAGAATACGAACAATTTCACATATTATATGTATTTTTCGGATGAAAATTGAATTTATTATGACTTTTCAAAGTTCTGTTACTTAAAATATACTTAAAATTAATTAAAACCTAATTAAAAACCCTAATCCAACGGCGTCTTCTCTCGGGTTGACCAATGTCGCGCGCAGATTAGATCCGCGGACACGGGCTAATGTTTGGCGCCGCCATCAATCATTGTCTAATGATTCCGACGATGCGGCGGGGCCTGGTCGACTCACTTAAATGGGTCAGCCCGGATCTCAACGGTCGCTCCCTCGCGGTACGAGTTAAAGGGCTTAGATCGCTTCAGTCGACGAGCGTGACCGCCAGATCGGCCTCTGTGGTCGATCCAGACCGTGGTTCGACCAGATCTTTACCGCCGATCATAAGATCAATGGTCACGATCCCTCCCCAACAAACACCCACTCGGACCAAAACCCTAAACGATATTTCTGAGATATCTCTCAATCGGGTGGATCAATTCAAGTGAAATTTTAAACATAGGTATAGGATGTGAAGAACATTCATGGGGGGCCTATATCATCATTTGAAAAGCACTATTTAAAAAGTTAAATAGCTCTATGTGTTCTAGCTAGGGTTTGAGATTTTACCTAATCCACACAGTGGATTTTGGAGATATTGGGTTTGTTG
Source organism: Dendrobium huoshanense (assembly GCA_016618105.1). Taxonomy (NCBI): domain Eukaryota; kingdom Viridiplantae; phylum Streptophyta; class Magnoliopsida; order Asparagales; family Orchidaceae; genus Dendrobium; species Dendrobium huoshanense. The sequence goes on from CM028360.1 coordinate 41,288,962, forward strand.
CACTTGTAGACTGTCCACGCTCCTTTTCCTAGTAGGACTCGAGCTCAAATTCACCTTATATCAACCGATAGATGCCTTAGAATGTTTGAAGGTTTGGTTGGCTAGAGATCTCTTCGTTGGTGAGGGTTTGGTGGTGAGATTTGGTCGTGGAAGATGTGGGGAAGTGGAGAGAGCTCTCACAAGGAGTCTTGCCACTTGGGAGAGCCTAGGGACAGAGATCCAAGCAAAAGTCCAAAATTATTCCTAATTTACTTGGTCAACCTAGCCCATTGGGTCCAGGGAAGTGAGGGTTTGAGCCCATGAGGCCTTGAAATGAGTTTGAGTTTGAATTAGGCCTATTAAGGCCAATTGGGTCAAACAATGTTGACTTGGTCAACTTGGTTGACACAGGGCACAAGTCTGGGACCAATGGGCTGGGTCTGACCCACTGAGTCTAGTGGAGGTGAGAAATGAGCTCGAGGAGCTCTGAAATTGGTTTGAAACCAATCAGAAGGGAATCAGAGTCAATTTGTGTCAACCCAGGACCTGTGTCTACGCTCAACAGACTCAGTTCGACCCAGGAAACTGAGTGGGAGAGGTATTGGGTCTTGGCTTGGTCAAATTGACCAAGTTAAACTCTTTGACCGAGAGTCTTAACAAAATAAAGGTCAAATAGTGTTATGTTTCATCCATACTTTGAGGTGACTACCTTGAAATGATGGGGAGGAAAAGAAATCTAACAATATCTATGTTAAGCCTTTGGTCTCATCATATTATGATACCTCACATATCACAAAAATGACCTAATATAATTTATATTTCCTCATCTAATCTGAGCAGAGATTAGATGGTTCACAAATTTGATCGCTCAAAGGAAGAGAAAATGAAGCCTATATAAGAATAATGAAATATCTCATGATTATTATTAACGCAATACTATGATTTACCTGTAAGAGAAAGAAGAGAATTAGTAGTAAAAATAGGGGACATTGAAGCACCAGCCATGCCACCGTATCTGCAAACATTAGTACAAGCAAATAGAAGGCATCAACAAAGCTAAAATAAAACCGTGTGCATTTGGTAGAAATTGTCCACTTATACAACCAACTACATATGAAAATGCAAAGCACCCACTTACATGCATTAAAAAACATATTGATGTGTATTCTATAATATGGCTACATTAACAATGTGCAGAGGGTTTCGTTCTAACATGTCAATTGATATTATAATCATAATTCAAAATGACCTTCTGCATGCATTTGTGGTATGCAAATGTTTTCATTCAAGTATGTCATTTGATATTATAAATTCATGTTAAAATGACCTCACATATGTATCATTAGGATACAGAGGGTTGTATTTAAGCATGTCTTTTGATGGCGCAATCATAATTTAAAAGGACCTCTTATATGTATTGGTGGGATGCATAGGGTTTCATTCAGGCATGTCACTTGATATTGCAATTACACTCTAAAGTATCCTCTCATATGCATTTCTAAAATGTAGAGGGTTTAATCCTTGTAATATCATCCATACATATAACAATCATATAATGCATCATGCCAAATGTATTTAATAGTATATACCCATTTAGGCCATAACGAGTGTGTTGTAGGTACATCTGTGATGTTTAAGGATGTTTTTCAGGTTAAGAAAATAATTTAAATTTGAACTCAATCCTCTATCAATAAATTGACTGAGTCAATAAGGTTCAGTCAACAAAAATGTTACAACCAACATTATCCTGATGATAGCCATGTTGGTAGAAAATCTCAACTAGAGGGGAGATCAAACATTTAAAAATACCTTCTATATTCTCATAAAAATTCAAGATTCCAAATAATCAGCCAAAATATAGATATTTAAAATTAAAATAAATCATCAAACACTTAAAGAAAAATTCATCCACCCTCAACAGTAGCTTTCTAGGGTGGACAAATTTGATAATTACTTTAGCTCATAATGAGTTAATGTTTGGTTTAAAATATCACTAGGATTCATTCTTAATCTCTCTCTAGTTAGTAAGGATGTGACACATGTCATCTAACTGGTGGTTTTACTGCCAAATGGCATCATACCTATGGTTTGACCCCTAAATGGAATAATTTGTAAACAAATATAACTGTGACTCTCTTATTATATGATTTTATCTCAAAATGACACCATTATATTACAGTTATGGTCAAAGTTCATATGTTACCCAATGATGTTAAATCATTGAGCAACGAATCAATACAATATAAACAATAGGAAATACAACCCTTTGTTAGATGAGGCAGATTCAAATTCATCCCCTTAGATAAATATTCATTCTAGGTCTATAAGGTATCCTTGGATGAAGCAACCCATGGCTGGAGACAAGGATCTTTGTAGAAGGTTGGGTCGACTTCCTCATTTGACTAAGTAGACTGGGGAACACGATGGGATTAGATGTTGGAACCATGAAATCTTGATTGGGCTTATCATCATTGTCCCCACCATTAGCTTTAAGTTCATGATGGTGAAATTTTTAACTTTGAATATTCAATTAAAAAAAAATGAAATTCATAGTGCTATTATATGCCAAATACTCATATCTATTTGATGACTAGCTTTAATCAAAAGTTCTCTCTTGTTATCTGGAGGGGTAATTAATTATAGGGGCTTGTGCATATTGGAAACCAGAACCCAGATCAAAAAGTCCTCAAAACATGAGGGTGAAATCTCTAGGTATTGTCTTATTTAAAATTCAATAAGCATTCTAAAAATTTACCTCAAAACCCACTCATAAAAACTCTCCTCAACATACGTAAAATAAGAAGGGGGGGGGGGGGGGGGGGGGGGGGGGGGGGTAAGTCCATAGAGAGGTCAGAGAGAGAATTTTTAGTGCCCACATAAATTCTCAACCATTTATGAATGGTTATGAGAAAATTTATCAAAGGATTGGTGTCTTACTTCAGAAAACTTGTTGAAGCACTCTAATACTTCTCTTTTCTCTTTGTATAATGAGTATCTAAAAGATACATCATAAGTATTATCCTTTTACTCAACTACTAATTTTATATAGAATTTTAGCCTTGTTTTATCCCTCATCATTTTCTATCATAGCTAAAAATATATATAATTTTTTCCTTCTTTTCTATCCTAGAACTATTGAGGTTTTTACCAAATTTATTATATGACCTATTCAAATTTAAAATTTTTTAATCTATGCAATAGTTCTAGAGTATAATGAATTAATGAACTATGTTATATATGTAAATAAATTAACCAAACAACTATACAATACATTGTGTATTATTTGTTTAACCTTTTCTCTTTCTTAACTATTTTTATTATCAACACTTCATTAACTTATTAAGTATAGTCCTTGATGAATGAACTAGTAAAAAAGTTAAGTGGCATTCAAGAAAACAAAAGAAAGAGTGATAAATAAAATGACCACAAAGGTAGTGGATAAAAAAATCTAAATGATAAATTGAATTGTAATAAACGTATTTCTCGTGGAATTTAAGGAGTTCTATGGGGTCGTGATTATAGCAATAAGGGTGGAAGTAGAAAATCCATTATAGTAATAAATGTTTTTTTGAAATGATTTTAAAAATGCCACCTCATCAAAATCCTAAGTGTACAATTTTATTAATTTTCTAATCACGTACAAGTTAGTGTCTATAAAGAAGAGTTCCTTGAGGAGTCTATTTGATAAGATTTTAACTGGTGCTTGTAGGGCTACAGTAATTTTGTTATTAATATATGACATATTTGGAAAGAAATAACAAAATATTTTCTCTCTTAAACTCAGCTTCATAGACTATGAATGGGAGATAAATATTGTAAATGTCTATTAGTTAGGTCATTAGATTTATGGCCTTATGGAAGTAGAATAGTGACACCTACTATCCTAGTTGAATTTTAAATTTGAACTCAATTTTATACTTAAGTTTATGCTAAATTTAACTTTTGAATATGAATGATCCAGCTATCCTTAGTCAATGACAAATTTAAGGGGCAGCCAGCAGGGGCAAATGTCCCTGCTAAAAAATAGTACATATGTGATTGGGATATATGAATTGCATGAAAGTACTATATAGTTAAGGCCACATGTGAATAAGCATGCTATGTTTGATGGTAATTGTGAGATTCTTTGTAAGTGTAGCAAATCCTTTTACATGGTAACTGTGAAATTCTTTCACTTTATCTATGTTAATTTTGATCATAAATTTTACTAAAAAATAAATAGTATAGAAGTTGAAAGTAAATACATAATCTAAAAAGTCTAAATAATTATTGCTTTTTAAAATTTTAATATATCATAATCAATATTTTTAGATTTAAAAATGATTTGTAAATTTGGAAAAAATAGTTATATTTGTCCTTTTTTTTCTTTAAAATTGTCAATGCTAATTCACACCTGGATGAAAAAAGTTGATAAAAATTTGTCAAAAAAAAAAAAAAAAAAGGCCTCTGCTAAAAATAAATTTCTACATCCACCATTGTCCTTAGTAATCCCCAAGGCCTTCCTCCTTCGCTATGTCAACTTTGTTAATCTTGTATAACCTTGACTTAAAGAATGGATAATAATCCTAGGCATCTCACACGGCAGACCTCATCTTTTAGCTTCATCTATTTTATTACATAAGGTCATATTGCCTTCAAATCAAAGTTGAGCACCTTTTGAACAACCTTAATTACTACGCCAACCTTTTAACTTGAGTTTATTATTCACCTTAAGATTTTTAAGCCTTTGATATCAAGGAAAAAAATTATCTTGTACACCCTTTATAACCCCAAAAAATTCTTATAACCATGTATTCTCTACACCAAATGTTTTGCTACCTAAATCTATTAAAAAGAATCATTGGAAAATCCTTAGAAGCATCATCGATTGTTCAACATTATTACTTCTACCATTACAAGGTCAAGAAAAAAAAAATCACCAATAGATGAAAGATCATAGTTGCCATTATGAATGCCTTCCTCATTTGTCATGCCTCATCTCATCCATCATCAACTTAATTTTATACTACATTCACCACCATGGGCATGACTATCATGAACATACTCAGTTGCAATTGATACATTGCAAGAATGTCTCTCTTTAAACTAAAACTTTTCTTGCAATTGATGTTAGTTCCAACCTTTAAACCTTCAACATAAAAAAAAAAATTTTTTTTTTGAATTAGAAAATAATATTATCTTATAAATTGTAACTTAGAAACTGCTTGCTCTAAGTTGTAAAAATAGAAATAAAAATCAATTTTAACATTAAATGCTTCCTTAAACTCATTTATTTAGTTATTAAGTTATAAAATAAAAATTCTAATATTAAGTTATTAAAAAGTCTAGAAATCTTAACCTTCTTCAATTTTTAATTTAATTATATTATTTATTTTCTGATTTTTCATTATTATTCTGATTAGAAAGTCCTGAGTCATTACATCATATTCTGTCTTCCATGTTAAATAATTTTTTATGAGATAATATGAACTCAAATTATTAAGCCTCAAGTAATATATTGAAATAAGATCGAAATCATGTGTGACCCTTACTCAACCTGATGATGAGGTTGAAGTAGATCAATAAGGGCTAAGAACATTAAAAAAGTAGCTCCATAGAGGCCTTGGATCTCTTGTTGTGGATACTTCAGAAGCTATATCCAGATTCAATGTATGGCATGATGTTGTTGGGGATTTGTAATAGTGTTAGTGTAAAGGAAATATAAATTTTATTTTATAAGTTTTCAATGATGATATAAATGAAATTCATGGCATCATTTGGGATAGCTTTGTACTATTTTATTTTTCAGATTGCAACTACAGGTTTTGTTTGGCCTTATTTTTCGCTGCATTCTATAAGTTTTTATAGTAAGAAGTTGCTTGATACAACAGCTTCTAAAGAAAGTTGATTTTCTCCATAACAACCACCTTTATAAAAAAGTGCAGCCATCCCAAACAGACCCTCAATTTCTCAATCATAACAAGAAATTCCTAGATTTAACCAACCAAAAAGTTATACCTACACATTGCCAAGTCATATGCACCACGATGACGAAGTTATAAACTTTCTTATATCATATCATTAATGTTTCATTTAAGATAGTTTTCATACCATTTTCTGTTGTAAATTAATAGCACAAAAAGGCAAAATGAAAAATAATGGCAAAAAATTATCTCAAATGAAGCCTATGCCTCATAATTTTAACTTTATTTCTTGGTTTTATTATTTTTTTTGCAAAAAAATTTAATAATAAGGCTTCTTTAGTTTTTAAAGAAAGCCAAAAATATTATTTTCAGCTTTATTGAATTCACTGGTAAAAAATACTTTTCCAAAAAGTATAATTTTTTGTTTAATAAGAAAAAATAGCTTTCCTATTTTCTCTTTTATTATGTTCCATGCATTTGATAAGAAAAAAAGTTTAAAATATCCATAGAATCTCTATCTCACCAATATGTTTGTCCCAATCTACAAATCGAACGACGAATCAACAATTACTTATAAATTTGCCCCCCTGATAATTAAGGCTTGATTTCGCTCCTATTTGTCTTGCATAACACGAACAAAATTTATTCTAATTACTTATTGTATAAGAAAAATTTAACTTAATTTTTTTCTCACATAAACAAACAATAAGCTATTTAAATTTTCTTATTCTGATTTTATTTTGTCATAATTAAAAAGTTTGTTTATATATATTGCTAGTATATATATTATATTACTATTTAGATCTAACTTTATAATATCATCAACTATTTTGTTTAAATGATTGTCTAAAAAAATATATAGTTATATATTTTTTAAAAAGAAAAGTTAAAAAATTAAGAATGTTATATAATTATATTTAGATGTTATGTATAGTGGTATTTAATTATGTAGGCATTTCCTTAGTACCCAACAGGTTATTCCTAAAGAATTTTGCTTCAGCAATCACATTGCCCATGAAAGGCTCAAGGAGCATGAATCATATCAGTAAAATAATGTGATGCCATACATATGAACATCATGGGACTCACACATATTCATCAAAGCCCTCAAGAATAACTTACCTTAGAAAAAATTCATCTCCTAAGGTTTTTCTCCATCATCGGGGCCATAAGGCTACCATATATCTATACCAAGTGCATACATCAATAGTCTTTGACTGTGGCCCTCCAAACTTGGTAAAACCATGGATCATGGTCTTTATCACCCATAGGGACTTTCTCTCATGCTCAAAAAACAATACACCACACCACTGGAATCATCACTGCAAGAAATTCATCAAATATCGACTGATTAGCTACTTGTCATAACCACAGTTAATTCGGTTGTTACCTGTTGATTAGACATCAATTTTAAGTGAGATTTTTTTGGTGGCTATAGCTGCGACAAAATCCTACGGAAAGAGCCCTTTTTTCCTGACCTTCCCTTTCTTCCTCATTTAATGCGCTGCTTTATTTCGATATGTACTAGAGAAACATTATTGTCGCTGCATCGCTAGCCCACCTTCCACCCTAGCCAACACTGTCCTTAATCTTCATCTCCCAATCAATAGGTGATCTTCTCTCATTCCTTGCTATTCTTTCTTGCTATTATTCCAATCCCTCCACCCAAGCCATAGGAGTAATGAATTTTTCTTTCTTTCATAGGAGTAATGAATTCAAATCAAGATTCTATTATTAAAAATACTTAACCTTGATGGTCTTTGGGTGGGTCCATTAGGGTTGGCTTAACCTTATGAAGTTGATGCCCTCTCCATGCAAATTTCATTTCATTGTGTGAAAATGTTAGAATTGACTGTGTTTAAGGGGATGTATGTGTGATTTTATTTTCTAAAGTGTAATTATTGGCAAAGGCTAAAGCTTGCTTTCAATTTGATTTGGATGTTCTTGTTACATGAATATTTACTTGATACTTATAGGTGTCATATCTATAAAAGTACTCTAATGTTAAAATTTTATGAGTACATACACTCCTAATAATTTCTCCTGCCATAAAATATAAATTAAGCAAGTCTAAAAGAGCCACCATAGATTTAAGCTAGAACTTAAATGATTATATGAGTTAGAGGTCAATCTTCAAGCTCAATTCTATGGGTGCAAACTAATTAACTAATTTATGTAATAAATGATAAAGAAAGAAAAACTAGAGGTTAATTCATATAAAAATTTTTAAATAAAGAAAACTTTCATAATCTTTAAATTTGCCAATATGCCAAAAACTTTGATACCAAACAATATTTCGAGCCTCCAGAACAAAGGAGAGACTGCCACTAAAAATTGGTGGTTTTCTTGCTGCAAGACTTCCGAAATATTCTAGTAGTAAGAACACACCTACGTTGTTCTGATCGCCGGTGAAGCCAAAAGTATAAAACGATAAAAAACTGCAAAAAAAAAAAAATTTAACTACCAAAATAAACAACCAATTTAACATTCCTAAGCGGTTAATACTGGTGAAAAAATAGTCAAAAATTGCTAGAAAAATTTTTGTCAACAAAAAAATTTCTGATAATGGATACTTTTCATGTAGTGCATCTTATCATTAAGGGAGGCACCCGCAAAAACTTGTACTATATTTAACATTTTGAGTACTCAGCTAAAGCACTCTCCTAGAAAGACTCAATTTGGTGACTCCACCTTAAACAATATGCCAAGTAAGAGGTAGAGAGCCATAAAGAAGCTTACCAATAGAGCGACATGTTAGATAGAAGCTGTATTTAGTCATTCTAAGTATTACATATTTTATTTCTTTTGTGTATCCCTCATTATCGCTCTTTAGTACCTTTAGATAAATAGTGAAGAGTAATAGTTTGTATAGTTTGATTATCTATTGATATATTGGAATACTTCCATATTTTATTTAATTTCTCACTCTCCATAAACACTCCAACTTCTATTAATTATGTAGTCCCTTTATGGAAGTTAGTTTAATAGTAAAGATAAGGTGTAATCCACTAATAAATTCATATCCAACATTTTGAAAGTTGTGGTGTGGGTGGATATAAGCAGTGATAAGAGATAAGTTCATCATGATGAACGACATAAGTCAGAGTCATCTTGAATATATATACTTTAACTCTACTACTTTCCATGACCTAATGGAGATGGATGAAAATTACATTAGGATTATTAAAGATACAGTAGAGGAACTATTAAGAAATGCTCTAAGGGAAAGCTATCTAGAAGAATCCTATGACTTGGCTACACCATAAAAGATAAGAAAATAATGCAAACTTTGATGGATAGAGCTGATCCCACCACAACCCTATAAGTGATGAAGAGTATAATGCCCCTCCTAAATATTTGAGAAGGATAGAACATAAATTGACCAATACATTCTTTAGGGAGATAGTAGAGGCAAGAATGCCTATCTAGTTCAAACTACATAACTTGGAGTCCTATAGGGGAAGGGATAATAACTCCGATATTTTCACATTTTTGAGTCAAGGATATAAATGCTTAAATTCAAATATCTTCTTGGTTCTTTTCCTAATAATTATATTACAGTTGCATATTCTTAGAGCTTAATGTGTTAATTAGAGTAAGGTCCAAAAACCCTAATTCGTCAAAATAAAATATTCTTCTTTAGAAAAATCCATCCTTATGTTAATATGCATATTGTAGTTACATGGTCTTATAGCTTGATAGGCATGATAGCATTGGGTCAAAATTTTCAAAAATTTAAATCTAAGTCCTCTTATTTTCCCAACCAACTTAATGGCATTACATTTCTTTTGTAGCTTGATGCATATAATAGGACATTTTCCAACTTATAACATTCAAATTATAATCATTTATCAAATTTCTTCATTATCTTAATGGTCGCATTTAAGTTACATATCCTTTTAGATTGATGTATTTACTAGGATAGGATCCATAAATTTTAAAAATCATATTAGAAATCAAAACCCTTTCTAATAAAAAAATATCATTATTTAAAAAGTATATGTTGTAGTAACACCTCCTTGTGACTTGATATATATAAATATTGAAATAGGATTCAAAATCTTATGTTAGTTTAATTTTTAGAATCAGAATATGTCTATTTATAAGCCAATTATTTAGAAAACTAATTCAAAATTATTTAAAATTCTAGGCAAAAAAGCTTGTAATTCTAAAAAAAAAAGAACCTGGCTTGAGAGTGAAAGTTTGTTGTAGATGTTAAGCCTCGTAAACTATCCATAGTTGCACTAAGAGGGGGGGGGGGGGGGGGGGCAGTGCTGAATTGGTTATTTTAAAACATTTCTTTTTCACAAAATAGTTCTTTAGATTTTTTAATAACATAAAATAAATAATGTTAACACCCAATTCAAAAGAAAATTAACCAAACGAACTTATAACTATTGTGATCATGAGTTACTCAAATTATATATCATTAAATATATAATTTTATAACATGAAATTTTCAAAAAAGATGTTCAAAAAATTATAGAAAGTAAAAATTAGAATGAACACACCAGAAATTTTCAGTGGTTTGATCAAATAATGACCTACTCCACTCCCCGCAGTCCTCCTCTTTGATTATTACACTAAAACTTTACAGTCTTTCCATTAGCCCGCATAGCTAGGTAGATAAGCCTTGTAATATTTTCACTAACTTGGTGCGGCAGAGAACCTTGACCTCTTTTCACCTCTTGGAGAAGGAAGAGAACCAAGCAAGCAATTTTCACTCTCTTGGTGAAGGTAGAGAACCTCAACGGTCTTGAGGCTGTTGTTCTTCTTCTTAGAGCTACCAAAAAAATAAAGCAAGCACTCAGAGGAAACAAGGAAGAAGCTTGCTCAGAGCAACCATGCGAAAACCCCTCACACATCTCCCTCTCAACAAAAAACTCTCCTTTCTCCTTCCCAAAGCTCTCTAAGATCTCTTCTCAAAGCTTTCATTCCAAAATATAAACAAACAAAGACTTCAATCATATATAATAAGAGAGCTTAAATAGAAGGCCTCACAAAACCTTAATAATTCAACTATGTTATTACTGGTCATAAAATATGATATAATATCATAAAGTATGATTAATTTAAATGTCTTATTTGTACTATTCAAGGAATAAAGTTCTGTACGATCAGTTCAAGTATTTGAGCTGATCTTTCTATACAATCAGGCATCGTACAATATCGTACAATTTGATTAATTGAATTGAATTGGATTATCATCTTGTATGATAGGTTGAGATTAATTATCATCCCATTTTGAAATTGGGTCACATAGTTTGATTGGACAAATCATATAGTACAATCTAATTAGTTCAAGTAATCAAAATTTGATCACTTAATTATAAGATTAGATTAGGTAAGATTTGATGATATCTTACTGTATGATGAGTATCGTATGGTGCGATTAGTAAAATTTTGAATTTCAAAATATTGCATAAAATTTAATTGTCGGCTAAGATCTTAATTTCTAATGATTTCAATCACAAGAAATGATAATCCTTCCAATAAGTATCAATTATCCTATAATCAATAGAAGTTAGCTGAGAAGGGAGGTCAATGATGAATGCAATGTTGCTTGACGGTTAACCTAAAGTACAAATGAATACACAACCCTGTATATAGTCAATAACAACTAGCCGATGGATAAGTACTTTAACTTAATCGTGAGCAATAATAGAAGATATAACAACTTGCTTACTAACACACATAAAGAAATTGGAGGCGAATGTAGCTCAACCAATAGTTAATAATAACATGCAATTAAATGTAACGTTCTTTTATGAATATTAGAAAACTACTGTGCAATGAATACGACATCTCTTAAGTCAATATGTTTGAAGAGATTTGATGTGAATGTAGCTTGGCTGATAGTAAATAGTATTATGCTAACAAACATGCAAAACCTACCTGTAAATGATAATACTTTATACTGACATGTACATGAAACATTCAATAAACTCCAAGAGGTTCATATAGCTAACAACAATCAAGTTCTCAGTGAATACACCAATATCTTTCAAGCAAAGTTGCTTGATTTTCAACATATACAAATACCTATGAGCTACTATAGGAGCCTCTCCATACGTGCTACCCGTTATCCATCATCAAATACAGAAAAGATGTAGTAGATGCCAACACCAACAATTAGTAACAATAGCAAATGTGTTGTAGTAATGTTGAGTCCCCTACAAATATATATACTATTGAAACATATTTGTGAGTAGGGACTAATGATCACAACAACTATAGGAGAACTACAATAGATGTTTTTTAACATGTATAATTGGGTCCTCCAATTGACAACTCTAAAGACCCTAATAGTGATAGTTGGGATAAAAGAAATTTAGAGTAAGCAAAATGCCTGTTGATGTATCACTAGAGGAAGGACATAACTCTAAGCATAAAAAATTGAATGATTTAATAAATGATTTTGTTGAATCAAAGAATTAATAGTTGAAGAAAAAATGTCCCATTTTATCATCTCCTTAGAAATATTGAGGCTTATAAAGAAATGATGCACTATTTGAATGAAGATTTGGAGACCAAGCTTCACAAACAAATGTCTCATATGTGCACCACTAAATGTTGTAGTTGTAGATTGGAGAAATCTAGTCTTGGTCTCCATGTTGAGGAATAGGAGAAGCTTCCATGTCCCCTATGCATACTAAATGCTAGAATATCATTGGGACACTAAAAACCATTCATTATTCTATCTTGTTCGTGCTTTGAGGTGACTACCTTATGATGAAGGGGAGACAAAATTCTGATAAAATCTCAGCCAAGCCTTTGGCATCATCTGACTATGAGACCTCATCTACCACAAATGTACCTCATGTAATTCATGTCTACTTATATCTAAGCAAGGATTTGATTATTCTTAAATTCGATTGCTTGAAGGATGAACAAATGGAGCCTACATCAGAATAATGAAATATCTCATGACTATTCTGAATGAACCACTACGATTCACCTGTAAGCAAAAGAAGAAAATTAGTAGTAAAACACAGGTGTTGAAGCACCACTCCACGCCACTAGATCCATAACATTAGTTCAAGAAGACAGAAGGCATCAATAAAGCTTAAAATAAAATCCTATATATTTAGTAGAAATAATCACTTACACAGCTGGCTACATTTTAAAAATGTAAAAACACCCCCTCGCATCTATTAAAATACACATTAATGTGTATTCCATAATATGTATGCATTGGTAATATGTAGAGGGTTTTATTTTAATACTTCAGTTGATATTAAATTTATAATTTAAAATGACCTCCTACATGTGTTTGTAGCATGCATATATTTTCATTCAAGTATGTCTTCTAACGTTACAATTATATGTTAAAATGACCTCTTGCATGTATCAATTTTTTGTTGAAGATATAAAAATTGCATTAAAACTAAAAGTTGAAAGATACTAATATTCTAATGTGATAGTAATCCTATAATAATCCTTCATGATCAAGTCAACAAACCATGATGGAAGTTCATTTAAAATAAAAGCATCTCAATAAAAATCTTCTAAGAGGGTATACTGAGTACAAACATCTGCCACTCCATTACTCCCTTTAGAATCAAAATGAAAATTTACATTATGAAAACATCTAAAAAAGAAAAATCCAACCTTCAAATCTTATTCTTCTGATTATTGATCCTCATAAGAGAATTTGTAAAAGTTTGATAACATTACTATTATCACCTTCAATAATGATTTCTTTCTTATCCCTCATCTAGTCTTGAATAACATTCTTGAAATAAAAAACAACTAATAACTCTATTAATGAAATATCCTAATGCTATAACCTCCTTCCATAAGATAATAAGAAATGGCCTCTACGATCCTGCATAACTCTTGCTAATTAGAACACAATATCAACATTTAACTTCATCCAATTATTAGATCAAGGATACCTAATTTTAGATAGCATTACATGCCAGTAGCATACCAGTTCTGATAAATTGGAATTAATCAAGGTTGTATTGAATAAGAAAGGATATAACCTGCTATCATCATCGAATAAGGAACCTTGACTCCATGCTTAGAATAATTCCTAGCTTCCCAATTATGATAAATCGAAGATAGATAAAATGTAACTAATCCAAGATATGAAGATGACAACATCTTCAGATTTTTTAAACAACTGTCTAAGTTATGAAAAATGGAAGATGAACACCCCATTGCCTGAGCATATCAAATATTTAATTTAATTTCAAACATTGGATTGGAATAGGATTAGAATCTTTAATTTAAACAATTTATGGGGCAAAAAAATAAAATCTTATAATTTTCTATGATTCAACCAAAGTTTGGTAGGTAATGCATTGTTATCAGCCTTCACCGAAATAAGGCTTCCATAGGAGTTAAATTTTATATACTAATCCATCGGATATTATTACCAACTAAATTGTGTAGTGAAACAACCTCAAATAACAATGCAACAACAGTTTTTCTTGAGTTTCCAGATAACAATTTCGGTTGTACTTCACTTGAATCAGAAATCACTTGAATTTTGGAGATTAACTGTAGTAAATATTTAAAAAAATGCTACTTTAACACCACTTCATCCCATCTTCCATTTGCATCTAAAAGATATGAACTTGATTTGCTTTGAAGCTCAGTAATGCTGCACATTATTGCCCATTTTTGTAAAATTCTATCAAGAGTCCATATGTTAGTAGAAATATTAATTCTTTTACCTTTTGCAACTTTTCATATGATTATTGGTTTTAAAAAACTAGCACCAACTTTTATAATACACCAAGCCAAAGATGAGCTTCTTATAGTATCTTTATTCCAAATGTCACAACCATATATTGTCATAATAATTTTGCCAAGAGTGGTATTTTGATTTTGAATGAAATTCCATGCAATACGAGCTCTTAGAGGACCATGTCTCTCAGCCACTCCTTGAATACCAAGACCACCTTTATTAATTGCAGTGCAAAGCATATTCCATGAGATATTATGAAAGCCTAGCCTTCATTGTTCCTTATGCCATTAAAAATTCCTACAAAATTTTTCAGTATCATATAGAATACTATTTGGCACCAAAGAGTGAGTCATAATGAATATAGATTTAATTAACAAAATTTTTCCAGTCAAAGAAAATGATAGAGATCCCCATGTATTGTGCTTCTCCATATCCTTATTCAATAAGAACTGATAATCAACAACTTTTAATCTCCTTGGGGCAATCTCAAAAACAAGATAATTGAATTCAACAAATTATTGATAAGAAAGAATTTTATTTAACTTTTTTTCCCTTCGTTTTGTAATATATCTTCCATACAAAACTATAAATTTTTACACATTGATCATTTGTCTAGTACACAAATAGTAATCCATGAAGATTTTAATAATGAGCATTGCATTATTCCAAGAAGCTTTTGCTACTAGAAGAATGTCATCCACATATAACATATGAGAAAACTATACAATAATTGGAGCAATTATTATACCAAGATCACTGCCTCAATCATTCATTACTTTAGATAACCACTCAGAACAAAGAATAAAAAGATAAGGAGATAGTAGGCATCCTTATTTTAATTCACATTCAGCATTTATCCAATTACTCTTCCTGCCATTAATGATATTAGAGAATTTTGGATAGCTTATACATTGGAAAATTAAGTTACCGATCTTCTCTGAAAATCCCATAAGAAATAAAATCTGTTTTAAAGTTTCCCACGATGTGCTATAACATGCTTATTCCATATACAGTTTAAGTAACATATATCCCTATGAGGTTTTGAGAATATAAAATTAGTTACTATCTCATAAGCCAAAAAGCAATTTTTAGAAATAGATCTTCCACGTACAGATACACCTTGTTGTTAAGAAAAAATCCTGGGAAGATAATCCTTTAGTCTATTTAATATTGTACATGCTACCATTTTATAAATTGGTTGACATAAGCTTATAGTTTTAAACTTAGTTACATCAGATGCATTAGGAACTTTTTGAATCAAAACAACCAATGTTTCTTTCCACTTATTAGGAATAATTCCAAAAATAAAGAAATTCTCAACAGTATTAAAAAATTCAATATTTATAATATTCCAAAAGAATTAAAAAAAAGCATTAATTCCATTATTTCCAGGAGATTTATCATTATCCATCTTCATAATAATAGAAAGAAGTTCTTATTTCTAAAACTAGCTACTAACATCTACTTCAAATCATTATTTAGTTGATGATCTCATGCATGTATCGTTAGGATGTAGAGGGTTACATTCATTCATGTCATTTGACGGTGTAATCATAATTTAAAAGGATCTCTTACAATAATTGGTGGGATGCGGAGGGTTTCATTCAAGCACGTCATTTAATATTGTAATTAAACTCAAAAGCATTCTCCCGTATGCATTTGTAATATGTAGAGGGTTTCATCCAAGTAATATCATTATATATATATATATATATATATATATATATATATATATATATATATATATATATATATATATATATATATATATATATATATATATATATATATATATATATATATATATATATATATATATATATATATATATATATATATATGAAAGTTCGTTAGGGATGTTAAGCCCTATAGAACTGGCCCAAGCTAAAAAGGAGGGGGGGGGTGAATTGGTATTTTAAAAATTTCTTTTCACAAAGAATAAAAATCACATAAACCAAAATCACACCACAAAAATAAATGCGGAAATAAAAGTGTGGAAGCAAGAAAACAAGAACACAGAAATTTATAGTGGTTCAGTCAACTCAACCTACGTCCACTCCCCGGAGTTGCCCTCCGAGTATTGCACTACAAACGTGACTCTCCTTTAGCCCCCACAGCTAGGCGGAGAAGCGTTTACAAAGCACCTCCTTTTTGCCACCCCGGCAAGGCAGAGAACCTACCTCCTTTTGCTTCCTCCTGAAGCTGGTAGAGAACCATAACCAAAAGCTAACTCCTTACCTCTACCGACCATTCCACGGATGAGAAACTCTAGACGAAGAATAAGCAGAGCAATCCTTGAAGCAACCCTTGTGAATCCCCTCACAAGCTCCCCCTCACAAGATCCTCTCTCTCTCCCTCTCTCTCTTTCTCTCCTCAAGGACTTCTCAAGTCAAGACAGCAGCCAAAGGTCATCCAAAATGTTGAACAAGAGCTCTTAAATAGAAGAGCTTCAAAGGAGCTCATTAATTTTAAGTTACCGACAATATCTTCTAGGCTAATATGGACATCGGCCTGGCCGATCAGTACAAATCTCAGAAGATTGGTCAGAGCATCGCCCTGAATGCAAACCGGATGATTTAAAATTGGCTTGATCATCCAGGCCGATCTTACGATCGTCCCAGCCAATTAGTTCAAATTAGAGGTAAATCATCCAGAGCATCACCCTGAATACGAGCTGGCCAATATTTATCGTCATGAAGTAACTTAAGGTTTTTGAATGGATCATCCTTGCTGATCCTACGATCGTCCAGGATGATATGATCGTATCAATCATCCTTAATTACTCCCTTGATTTCCTGATAGATTAAGGCATAATTTGATAATTTCATCTAGACCGATCAATAATCGTCCTGGCCGATAATTTAAAAATACAGTATACCTTAATTGTCTATGGCGGTAACTTCTTTCTGTTTTGAGCTTATTGTCCTGGCCGATACACATATCCTCCAGGCCGATTTGTAAATGACGGCTGCCTTAATTAAGAATCCTTATTTAGACTTTTTATTTTAAGCCTGATCGTCCAGGACGATGAAAATATCGTCCTGGCCGATATGAGTAAAAATAAAAATTCTAAGTCTCTCAAGTGTGTGTGTGTGTGTGTAGGGTTACTAAGCATCAGTCTCTTTGACCATTAAAAGTAGACTCAAGAATTGAAAAACAAAAGTACAGACTGACTCAACCCTAAACCTATGCAATCCTGAACTGCTTCGTCTGTTCGTCCGATCTTCGATTCTTGAAAAAGTTAGAAGCAACAAGCAGTCCAAGAGAAATAGTATTTGTCAATCATAAAAACATAAGCCATGAAAATAGATTTATAACAATCTCCCCCTTTTTGATGATGGCAAACACAAGTAGGAAAATTTCAAAAACATTTATTAGAATTTCAAAGTTACACACCCAACAACTTTTCCTACCACACCCTACTCCCCCTTTTGTCATCACAAAAAGAGGGTCCTGATACACAAAAGACAACACCACAACAGAGAAAAAAAAATAGACTAAAAAGCAAACTACATAAAACAGAAAATAAACAACAGAAAACACAGACTAGAGCAATGAGGGACCCTGATCATCTGATGGAGGTGGTAGAGGTGGCTGCTGAAAGTAGCTGGCAAGTGTGGTGTACTGAGCATTGAACCAGGCGATGTCCTGGTCATGCTGCAGCTGCTGCTGAGTAATGAAGTTATCAAATCGGGCTAAATCCTCAGTGCGGTGCTGCTCGTAGCGGGCAATATCCTCAGTGTGTTGCTGCTCCTGTGCAGCAGCGTAGGCGTTAAAGCGGGTCTCCCAACGATTAAACCTCTCTATCAACTGATTAATTGATGAGTGTTGGTGTAGAGGAACAGGATCAGGAACGGGAGCGGGAGCGGGAGAGGGAGCCTCCTCCGCTCCAGCTCCCCGAGGTTCCTCATCCCCAGGGTGGAGACGAGTACTGTGAAGGGTACTGAAGGAACTGTTTGAGTAGAAGGGAATTGGGAGGTTATGTGGAATAGGATACTGAAGTTGGTATTTTGTTTCAAGGACATAGGCTATGACGTGTCCTAAGGCTAGATTGGGTTTCCTCTTATGACCTAGATCGCGGATTGTGGTTAAGTGGTCAATGTATCGAAAGATTAAGTCCGTAGTATTGAATTCTCTATGAGCCATGATGTAGAAAGTAGTGAGGGAAAGTAGAGGGGTGATGTGGATTCAGTCCCCGGCTTTTTGAATTATGGAGGTGCGAAGGACATATTGGATTGTCCTAGCATCTTTGACTAAAGAGCTAGTCTCTCCAACATGGAAAGGTGCATTAGTCTGGCGAAGGAAGTGATTCTCCCTGGACCAGTCAAGGTCAGGATCTTAAGCGATTAAGTGCAGCTTATCCTCGGTGGTGGATAGCTGTAAAAGATCAACACAATCCTGATATATAATTTCAACAAGGCATCAATTCACATAGGAGGTCAGGGCTGTGAAGGTAGGGTTAATGCGAAGGTTTGAAAAAAATTCTCGAAGAAACTCGGTATTGAAGGGAAAAGCAAGAGACAGGATGAAATAAAGGGAGGTGTGAGCGAAAAGATCCATTACCGGGTATGAGATGTGGGCAGGATTGATGATTATGGAGACAGTTATTCCACACTCTTTGTAGCGATGATAGGCAGCTTCATCTTCTGCCTCCCTGAAATGAGGGTCAGTTATAGCCCTCGAAGAACTCCCAGAAGTTTGTCGAATATGTTTCCCACCAGCCATAGAGAGGAGTCAGCAAGAAAACACAAGAGGAGAAATGATGAAGTGGAAAACCATGGCTGGATCGGCCAGAATTTAAAGAAACGGCCATATCGGCCAGGCCGATCACAGAATCGTCCAGGCCGATATGGCTCAATAATTGCGTACAGGCCGATTGGTCAAAAAGGTGATCCGATCGTCCAGGCTGATCAGATATCGGCCATGACGATTAGATACAGGCGATCGTCCTGAGGAGTTAGTCCGAACGATCGTTGAACAAAGCCGATCGTCCAGGCCGATTAGGTGTATCGTCCAGGACGATGCACAATAATTGATCGTACCGGCCAAAGTTAAAATATTTTAAATCTGTGCCACATGTATCGTTCAGGAAGAAAAGTGGATCGGCCAGGATGATTGTCCAATAATGGATCGTCCGGGGCCAATTTTAAAGATTCAAATTTGCTGACACGTAGATCGTCCAGGATGATCCAGTGTATCGGACAGGATGATGCACATAAAATGCATCGGCCAGATGAAATATTCTATCGGCAAGGACTATCATCATGATTGCAACAGAGTTTGATCAGATCATCTAGGATGATATGGTATCGTCCAGGACGATGACTTATAGCAAGCACAGAAAAGACCAGCATATAGAATTTGAAGAGATTTTATCCTATCGTCCAGGACGATAAAAGTATTGGCCAGGATGATGTGACTAGAAAATGAAACCAAGGAAAAGATGGTGATAATTAAGGCCCTCAAAAAATAAAACAAAAGAAAAACAGACAAAAACACAGTAAAAGAAAGCAAAAACACAACGAAAAAAAAATGAATATTTTTGAATTTTAATTTTTCTATTTTGTTTTGTTTTATGGAGGTATCATATGAGAAGTTCAAAAAAAAAAAAATTAAACTTTAGAGTTCCACAAGATTAAGGAGTTTAGCCAATCCCAATCAGACAAAGGTAAAATATCCGATTCTGTTAACCCTAGATCAGACTTTCTTTATGGTACAAATTTTCTTTTGAAAACAAAAGGGCTTAACTCAGAATAAACCTAATCGGGCAAAAAAGAAGATTCAATCAAAACTTGTTTACAAAAAAAATCTCATAAATGATAAAACAAAGTAATTTTTCTCAATCAAAAAACTTGAAATCAAGTCTTTGAAAATCTCATATAACTCATAAGTTCTTCTAAGTTTTAATAGTTTTAAAAAGAGAGGATAGCTTGCTTTTTAGTGGGCTTATTTTATGCCTCTTGTATCTTTGATTTGGCTCTTTAAGCATCGTGATTTTTGATACACATTTGTGTATATATTTTTCTTTTTCAATTTGGCGTCATTGGTCTCTTTCCTTTTTAATTCTTGCAAGTTAAAAGCTCTTTTGCAAACTTTTAAAAGAAGCTCAGTTGTGAGTATATCCTCTAAATATTAGAGAATAGGAGCCCTCTCTCTAACATAGGGAAGAATAACCCACAAAATAAAACTAAAGAATCATATGATCAGTGCAAGGGCAAGATCTCAAATAACTTGAGAGATATATATGAACTTTGGATATTATGCATAAGATAGATTTTTTGTAGCAAGATAAAAAAGAATCTTAGTTTCAAAAACCATTGGCTAAAGTGAGTTAGGCTTTTGTTTAGAGAAGAAAGTCATACTACTAAACAAGGTTGGAAGGAGGGAAACCATCAACGGTGTTTCTTCCTTTAAAAAATTTTAGAAAAACTAAACACAATCCTCAAAACTCCAAAATCTAAAATCTTGAAATGATTTAACATATGGAAAGCCAATTTTAAAAGCAAAGAGAAAAACAAAACACATTTCAAGGAATTATTGAAGCAGCAGGTTTGAGCATGTATGAGCTGCGAGCCTTCATATGTCCAGTTATCCCATGTTCCCACAAGGTCTTTGGTGAGAGCACTCCTGCAAAACTTAACAACAGTTAGATTTAGGAACCCAAACAGGTTTGGACCCCTTCTTAGGAAAAGTAGAATACAATGCTGGTATGGTAAGTTATGAATCATGCATCTTAGGTCTCCACACCCAATGTATATTACGGTGAACGGTGTAAGTGTGTGAGATGTGTCCTAGCATGCCCCATGAAAAACATCTAACTCCAGGAAAAGGGTTTCTTAAATGATTTGAGTTATAATGCTTCTTCCTAGGTTCTGGCTTAGGATCAAAAGTAGATGTCATCTGATTTTTCTTACATGTATCAAAATCATTTTGAATCCTCAAGTTAGTTCTTTTTAATGTATCATTATCAATCCTCAACTTTTTCTCAATCTCTTTAGATTTCTTAAGATCAGATTTAAGTGAGGTGTGTGAAACTTTTAATGCATTAGTTTCATCAATTAATTCCAAATACTTTTTTATTTAAATCATCAAATTCATCAAGAAGAGCCATGTGATTTGAATCAATAGTTGCATGATGTTTGAGAAAAACATCATGCTCTTTTTGTAAATTTAAAAGTTCTAATTTTAGGCTAGCATGAGTTTTCTTGAGTTTTTTGTATGATGCATGTATTTTCTCACAAATCTCAAATAGTTGATCATAGGTTGGTTTACATACCTCTTCCTCATCACTTTGATCTTCTCCTATTAAACACAAGTTTATAGTCTGTTCCTCTGGTTCAGTCTCAGAGGAGTCAGTACCAGATTCCACCCAGAAAGCCTTTTGGATTCTCTTCTTGTCCTTCTTGAACTTAGGTTTCTCCTCAATATTTTCCTTGCTTGTGTTATCTTAAAGTGTCGGGCAATCAGTTCTCATATGTCCTAGTTTCCTGCAATTATAGCAAAGAATATCAGAAGATTCTTTAACATGTTTATGATCCTTACCTTTTCTCCAATTTTGATGATGCTTTTGTTTCTTCCTTAGAAATCTTTTGAATTGCCTTGTGATGAAGGCAACTTCATCGCTTTCAGACCCGAAAAATTCAGAATCCGATTTGTGCGCCTTTAATGCAACTATTTTCTCCTTATTCTTCTCATCTGCATCAAGATTTCTTTGATTCACCCCTTGCTCGTAAGCAATGAGTGAGCCAAGTACGTTATCAATAGAATAAGTGTTCAAATCCTTAGATTCAGTGATTGCAGTGATTTTAGCATCATACGACGAAGGCAAACATCTCAAAATCTTGTTAACTTTTTTATAGTTTGAAAGTTCTTTTCCTAGTGCATGCAGTGAAGTAACTATCTGAGTAAACCTTGTGTACATGTCAAAAATTGATTCATGAGGTTTCATACAAAAAAGTTTGTAGTCCTGCAAGAGAATATTCAAACAGGATTGTTTAACCTCATTAGTACCTTCATAGGTGATGCACAATTTATCCCAAATCTCTTTACCAGTTTTGCAAGTGGAGACACGCATGTAATCCTCAAATTTTAAAGTACAAAAAAAGCAGTTCAAACATTTTGCATTAAATTGAGCTAAATCTCATTTATCAAAAGTCCATTCAGTAAAAGCAACTTCAGTTTTAACACCATTTATTTCACGAGAAGGTGGAGAATAACCTTTTTTGATAAGCATCCACATGCGATAATCAGTAGATTGTAAAAACAATGACATACAGGTTTTCCAAAAATTAAAAGGTAGGTTATCGAACAGAGGAGGTCGGGTAATAGAATACCCTTCCGTAGTGTTACGATTCCCAAGGTTAGCCATGGATCAAATTCAAAAAGTTTTCAAACTGAAAATTTCGAAACCCGCTCTGATACCACTTGAAAGTTTGTTAGGTATGTTAAGCCCTATAGAACTTGCCCAAGCTAACCAAGAGGGGGGGGGGGGGGGGGTGAATTGGTATTTTAAAAATTTCTTTTCACAAAGAATAAAAATCACATAAACTAAAATCACACCACAAAAATAAATGCGAAAATAAAAGTATGGAAGCAAGAAAATAAGAACACAGAAATTTATAGTGGTTCGGTCAACTCAACCTACGTCCACTCCCCGGAGGCTCCCTCCGAGTATTGCACAACAAACGTGACTCTCCTTTAGCCTCCACAGCTAGGCCGAAAAGCGTTTAGAAAGCACGTCCTTTTTACCACCCCGACAAGGCAGAGAACCTACCTCCTTTTACTTCCTCCTGAAGCTGGCAGAGAACTATAACCAAAAGCTAACTCCTTACCTCTACCGACCCTTCCACGGATAAGAAACTCTAGACGAAGAACAAGCAGAGTGATCCTTGAAGCAACCCTTGTGAATCCCCTCACAAGCTCCCCCTCACAAGATCCTCTCTCTCTCCCTCTCTCTCTTTCTCTCCTCAAGGCCTTCTAAGGTCAAGGCAGCAACCAAAGGTCATCCAAAACGTTGAACAAGAGATCTTAAATGGAAGAGCTTCAAAGGAGCTCATTAATTACAAGTTGCCGACAATATCGTCCAGGCCGATATGGACATCGGCCTGGCCGATCAGTACAAATCTCAGAAGATCAGCCAGAGCATCACCATGAATGCAAATTGGATGATTTAAATTTGGTTTGATCATCCAGGACAATCTTACAATTGTCTCAGCCGATTAGTTCAAATTAGAGGTAAATCGTCCAGAGCATCGCCCTGAATACGAGCTGGCCGATATTTATCGTCCTGAAGTAACTTAAGGTTTTTGAATGGATCGTCTTGGCCGATCCTGCGATCATCTATGACAATATGATCGTATCAATCATCCTTAATTACTCCCTTGATTTTCTGATCTATTAAGGCATAATTTGAGAATTTTGTCCAGGCCGATCAATGATCGTCCTGGCCGATAATTTAAAAATACAGTATATCTTAATTGTCTATGGCGGCAACTTCTTTCTATTTTGAGCTTATCGTCCTGGCCTATACACGTATCGTCCAGGCCGATTTATTAATAACGGCTGCCTTAATTAAGAATCCTTATTTAGATTTTTTGTTTTAAGCCTGATCGTCCAGGATGATGAAAATATCGTCCTTGCCGATATGAGTAAAAACAGAAATTCTAAGTCTCTCAAGTGTGTGTGTGTAGGGTTACTTAGCATCAGTCTCTTTGACCATTACAAGTAGACTCAAGAAGTGAAAAACAAAAGTACAGACTGACTCAACCCTAAACCTATGCAATCCTGAACTGGCTTCGTCTGTTCGTCCGATCTTCGATTCCTGAAAAAGTTAGAAGCAACAAGCAGTTCAAGAGAAATAGTGTTTGTCAATCATCAAATCATAAGCCAATTTAAATAGATTTGAAGCATATATATATAACCATCATATAAATCCATCATGCAAAATATGATTTACAAAATATAAACATTTAGGGCATGGAGAGAATCTTGTAGGTACACATGTGACATATGAGGATGTTATTAGGGTTAAAAAATGAATTTATATTTGAACTGTATCCTCTATTAATAAATTGACTTAGTTAAGAAGGTTGAAAAAAAAATGTAACTTCGATGATGGCCATGTTGACAGAAAATCTCAATTAGATAAGACAACAAACATTTAAAAATACCTCCAAAATGCTCATAAATATCCAAGATTCTAAATAATCACCCAAAATCTAGATATTTAATATTAAAATAAATCATCAAGCACTTAAATAAAAATCTATCCATCCATTATAATATTTTGCTGGGTGGACAAATTTGAAATTTACTTCAGCTCATAAAGAGTTAGTATTTGATTTAGAATATCAGTAGGATTTTTTCTCAATCTATCTTTTGCCAGTAATAATGTGCCACATATCCTCTAACTGGTGGTTTCAAAATCAAATTGCACCACAGTGATAGTTTTGCCACTAAATGGCGCCTTAGGTA
Source organism: Dendrobium huoshanense (assembly GCA_016618105.1). Lineage (NCBI taxonomy): Eukaryota > Viridiplantae > Streptophyta > Magnoliopsida > Asparagales > Orchidaceae > Dendrobium > Dendrobium huoshanense. Next base: position 41,314,015 of record CM028360.1, read on the forward strand.
TATGGTTATGGCCAAGATCCTTTTACCAAGTGGTTTTGCCTTAAAATGACACTATTATATTACAATCATATTTAGAGCCCCGTATGTTCTCTAATGGTGTTAAATCATTAATAAATGAATAAATAAAATATAATCAATAGAGAAAGAAGCCCTCTGTTAGCTGAGGTGAATTTTAATTTGTTCTTTTAGATAAATATACACCACAGGTCTATAAGGTACCCTTGGATGAAGCAACCCATGGTTGCTGATAAATGATCCTTCTTTCAGGTTATGTCGACTACTTCATCTAACTAAGTAGAATAGGAAACACGATGGTCCAGGATGACATAACCATGGGATCTCGATCAGGCTCATCATCATCCCCCACCATCTATATTAAGTGCAAGACGGTGAAAATTTTAATTTTAAATATTAAATTTTCTTAAAAAAATAAAACTAAACCCTTGTAGCTATTATACACTAGATATTATGTATCTTTTTGATGATTAGCCTTAATCAAAATTTCTCTAACATTATTGTGAGGGGTAATTAATTATAGGTGCTTGTGTATAGAGGAAACTAGAAGTCAGATCATAAAGTCCTCATAAAACGAGGGCAAAATCTTTGAGTATTATCTTATTTAAAATCAAATATGCCTTTAAAAAATTTATCCCGTAACCTACTTGTTAAAACTCTTCTCGACAATCTAAAAAGAAGGGGGTGGGGGAAAATGAAGAGGCTAGTGCGGAAAGTTTTGGAGCCCACATATATCTTGAACAATTTATTAATAGTTCTGAGAAAAATTTCAAAGGATTGAAGTCCTACTTTAAAACTCTTATTGAAGCTCTCTAATACTTCACTTTTCTCATTATATAATGAGTATCTAGATGATACAACATAAGAATTCTCCCTATTACTCAACTAATAATTTTACATAGAATTTTAGCCTTCTTTTTTATCCCTCAACATTTTCTATCGTAGAAAAAAATATATGTAGTTCTTTTCTTCTTTTCTATCCCCAGAAGTATTGAAATTTTACCATATTTATTTTATGGCCTATTTAAAATTATAATATTTTAATCTATGCATATGTTCTAGAGTATAAATAAATAACGAATTATGTAATAGATGTAAATCAATTAACCAAACCACTATACAATACATTGTGTATTATTTGTTTATCCTTTTCTCTTTCTTAACTCTATTTATTGTTCTCACTTCATTTACTTATAAAATATAATATTTGGTGAATGAATCAGTAAAAAATGTAAGAGACATCCAAGAAAGCAAAGGAAACAGTGATAAATAAAATGACCATGAAGGTAGTGGATAAAAAAATCTAAATGATAAATTGAATTGTAAGAAACTTGTTTCTTAAAGAACTTAAGGAGTTCTATGGGGTCGCGATTATATCAAAAAGGGTGAAAGTAGAAAATCCATTATGGTAGTAAATGTTTCATTGAAAAGACTTTAAAATCTATGCCACCCCATCCAAATCCTAAGTCTACAATTTTATTAAATTTCTAATCACTAACATGTTAGTGTTTATAGAGATGAGTTCCTTGAGGAGCCTATTTGGTAAGATCTTCAATGTTGCTTGAAGGACTACAATAATTTTATCATTAATCCGTAACATATTTTGGAGAGAAATAACACAATATTTTCTCTCTTAAACTTAGCTTCACAAACTATGAATGGGAGATAAATATTGTAGAGGTGTATTAGTGAGGTCATTAGTTTTATGGCCTTATGGGGGTAGAATAGTGACACTTACTATCCTAGTTGAATTTTAAATGTGAACTCATTAGTAGACCTAAGTTTGTGCTAAATTTACCTATTAAATAATGAATGATCCATCTATCCTTTGTATGCCCCATGGCCTCCTTATTCTTTTAGCTTCATCTAAGCTATTACCTTAGGTCATAATGCCTCTAACTTAAAGTTGAGCACCTTTTGAACAACATTAATTACTTCGCCATCATTTTAACTTGAGTTTATTATTCACCTTAATATTTTTAATCATGCTTGAGTTTATTATTCACCTTAAGATTTTTAATCATGACATCAAGGAGGAAAATTATCATGTACATCCTTTATATCCCCCAAAACATTCTTATAACAATGTATTCTCTACCCCAAATATTTTGCTACCTTAATCTCTTAAAAAGAATCATTGGACAATCCTTAGAAGCATCATTAGCCATTCAACATTAATCTTTCTATCATTGCAAGGTCATGCAAAAATCACCAATAGAATTAATATTATACTTTCCATTATGAATGCCTTCCTCATCGTTCATGCCTCATCTCATCGATTGTCACCTTAATTTTATACTACATTCACCACCATGGGTGCGACTATTATGAACATACTAAATGGAAATTGATACATTGTAAGAATATCTCTCTTTAAACTAAATCCTCGCTTGCAATTGATGTTAGTTCCAACCTCTAAACCTTAAACATCAAAAAAATTATTTTTAATTAGAAAATAATATTATTCTTATAAATTGTTACATTGAAATAGCTTGCTATGAGTTTTCACAACACAAATAAAAATAAATTTTAACATTAAATGCTCCCTTAAACTCATTTATTTAGTTATTAAAAGTTATAAATTATGATTTCTAATGTTCAGTTATTAAAAAGTCTAGAAATCTTAGACTTCTTCCATTTATTAATTTAATATTATTATTTATTTTTCTAATTTTTCAATATTATCCTGATTGCTAAGTCTTGAGTCTTGAAATTACATCATATTCTGTCTTCCATTAAAAAATAATATTTTTATTATATAATATGAATTCATATTGTCTAACTTCATACTTGAACTCAAGTAATAGTTTAAATAAGATAAAATCATGTGTGACCCTCACTCAACTCCATGATTAAGTTCAAGTAGATCAATAAATGCTGAGGACTTTCAAAAGTAGCTCAATAGATGCGTTAGATCTCTTGTTGTGGATACCAGAGAAGCTGTATCCCAATTAAATGTATGGCCTGATGTTGTTGAGGAATGATAATAGTAGTGTTAGTGTAAAGGAAATGCCTTTTTATTTTATAAGTGTTTAATGTGAAAGCATAAAATTGATATAATTGAAATTTAGGCATCATTGGAGATAGCTTTAGTACTATTTTACTTTCATATTACAACTATAATTTTTGTTTGGCACTATTTTTTGCTTCTTTTAAAAAAATTTTATACTAGGAAGCTGCTTTATATAGTAGCTTCCAAAAATCTGCTTTCTCCATAACAATCGCCTTTATAAAAAACTGTAGTAATCCCAAACAAATCCTCAATTTCACAATCATAACAACAAATTCCTAGATTTAATCAACTAAAATAGTTGGCACATACATATTGCCAGTTTCAAAGATACCATGACGACAAGTTATAATTATCTTATGTCATATCATTAGCATTTCATTAGGAATAGTTTTCTTACTGCTTTCTATTATAACTTAATAGCACAAAAATTTCTTGAAAGCAATGAATAATAACGGAGAAAATTTCCCTAAAACAAAGCCTAGGTCTCATAATTTTACTTTGTTTCTTGTTTTTTTTTTTTTTTTGGAAAATAGGTTTCATTCTAAGGCTTTTTTATTTTTTTTTTAAGAAAGTCAAAAACATTATTTTAAGCTTTATTTGAATACATTGGTCAAAATTGCTTTTCCAAGAAGTCTAATTTTCTCTTTGATAAGATTTTTTTTTTCTTTTGTTGCATTCAATGCATTTGAAAAGAAAAAAATAAAATAAAATAATTTTTTTTTTTTAAATGTTCATAGCATCACTATCCTTGTGACTCAGAATCAGTACACTAACCTCCTCTCCCCCCAATATGTTTGTCATGCATAACATGAACAAAAATTTATTGAAATAACTTATTGTATAAGAATAATTTAACTTAATTTGTTTTCTCACATAAAACAAACAATAAGATATTGAAAGAGTTTATTATTCTGAGAATTGTTTTTGCTTTTTCTTATATCCTATTTTTTGTCTCACATTACAATAAGTTTGTTTATATAACTTATTTTTCTATATATAACTTATTTTTCTCATACAATAATGTTAATTATAGCGATATATTTATTTTTCCTTTTAGCTCAACCTTTTGAAAAGATCTAACTCTTTAATATGATCAACTATTTTGTTTAACGGATTATCAAACTAAAAGAATATATTGTAAAATATTAATAACTATATATAGACTAAGAAAAGTTATTATGTTTTAAAATCAAAATGGTTATATAATTACATTTAGATGTTATGTATAATGGTATTTGATCATGTAGGTGTTTCATAGGTACCCAAAAAGTTATTCCTAAAGAATTTCACCTAAGCAATCACATTTCCCATGAAAGGCTCAAGGAGTGTGAATCATATCTGTCAAATGAATCAATGAGATGCCCTACATATGAACTTTATGGGACTCACAGATATTCATCAAAGCCCTCAAGAATAACTTACCTTAGCAGAAATTCATCTACTAAGGTTGTTCTTCATCATCGAGGCCATAAGGCTACCATATCTATACCAAGTGCAAACCTAAATGGTCTTTGACTATGGCCCTCCAAAGTTGGAAAAACCATGGCTCATGGGCATTATCACCCATAGAGAGTTTTTCTCATGATCAAAAAACAATACACCACACATCTGGAATCATCACTACATGAAATTCAAAAAATATTGGCAGATTAGCAGCTGGTCATAACTGCACTTAATTTGGCTGTTACTTGCTGATTAGTCGTCAATTTTAAGCGAGATTTTTCTGGTGGCTATAGCCACCAAAAATTTTGACTATAAGAGCCTTTTTCCTGTGCCCACCCCTTCTTTTTCATTTTAACACTCTGCTTCTTTTGTTTCCATCCAAGAGAAGTATTATCATCACGACAACTCTAGCCCACCTTCTACCCTAGCCAATGCTAGCCTTAATCTTTATCTCCCAAGGAGTAGGTGATCTCCTCTCTTTCTTTGTTGTTCTTTCTTGTTGTTATTACTTTCCTTCCACCCTAGCCATAGGAGTACTGAATTTTTCTTTCCTTTGTAAAAACATGAAATTCAAATCAAGATTCTATTATTTAAAACACTTAACCTTGATGGTCTTTGGGTTGGTGCATTAGGGTTGGCTTAACCTTCTCAAGTTGATGCCCTCTTCATGCAAATTTAATTTCATTGTGTAAATGTGTTGGAATTGACTTAAGGGGATGAATGTATGAGTTTATTTCCTAAGGTGTAATTTTTGGTAAAGGCAAAATCTTGCTTTCAATTTATTTTGGATGTCCTTCTTACATGAATATTTTTTTGATTCTTATAGGTTTCATATCTATACAAGTACTCCAATATTAAAATTTTTATGAGCACATATGCTCTTAATAATTTCTCCTACCATATGAAGTAAATTAAATAAGTCTTAAAAGAGCCACCATAGGTTTAGGCTTGAGCTTAAATGTTTAATTGAGTTTAAGGTCATATTCAAGCTCAATTCTATGAGTGCAAATTAATTGAACTAATTTATGTAATAAAATGATAAATAAAGAAAAAATAGAGGTTAATTGATATTAAAAAATTAGATAAATAAACATAATCTTTAAATCTAAATAGATGTCAGAAAGTTTGATACCAAACAATATTTTTGAGGAAACAGAACATATGAGAAACCACCAATCTAAATTGACAGTTTTCTTGTGTCTAGACCTCTAAAAATTTTCTTGCAGTCAGGCTACACCAGCCTCCGTTCCGACCGTTGATGAAACCATAAGTATAATACACCAAAAAATGCCAAAAAATAAAAACTGCCAAAAATAAATAGCCAATTTCAGATTCCTAAGCTGTTAATATCGGTGGGAAAAAATAGCCGGAAAAGTTCTAGAAAAATGATTATCAGCTAGAAAAAATGCCAATAATGCACACTTTTCTTGTAGTGCATCTTCACATTAAGGGGAAGCACCCAAAAAAACTTGTCCTATATTTAACATTTTGAGGATTCACCTAAAGCACTTTCCTAGAAAGTCTAACTTTGGTGACTCCACGTTAAACAATGGGGAAGAGAGACATAAGAAAGCCTACCAATAGAACACAATGTTAGATAGAAGTTGTATTTAGTCATTCTAAGTATTAAATATTTTATTTCTTTTGTGTATCCCACATTAGTGCTCTCTAATACCTTTAGATAAATAATGAAGAGTTATAGTTCGTATAGTCTGAACATCATTTGATATATTGGAATACTTTAATGTTTTATTTATCTTTCACTCTCCATAAACACTCCAACAACTATAAATTTTCTAGTCCCTTTGTGGATGTTTGTTTAAAGTAAATTTATGTGTATTGCACTATTAAATTTATATTTGAAAGTTATAATGTGGGTGGATAAAAGCCAGATAAAATGACAAGCACATCATGATAAACAACAGAACTCAGAGTAATCTTAAATTTAAATACTTTAACTACACTACTTTCCATGACCTAATGGAGATGGATGAAAAGTATAGTAGGATTATTAGAAATATACTGGGAGAACTATTACGAAATGCTATGAGGGAAACTTATCTAGAAGGATCCTATGACTTGGCTACACCATACAAGATATGAAAATATTACAATCACTTTGATAGACAAAGCCGATCCTACCATAACCTCATAACTGATGAAGAGTATAATGCCCCAACTTAATTGTACCTCCTAAATTTTGAGAAGGATAAAACATATGTTGACCAACACATTTTTCATGGAGATAAAAGAGGAAAGACTGCATCCCTAGTTCAAACTACCTAATAGTTGCATCGATTTGATAAATAGCCTTAATAAAAAGTTCTCTATCATTATCATGAGGGGTAACTAACTATAGCTGCTTGTGCCTATAGGAAATTGGAACTTAGATAATAAAGTCCTCTCAAAATGAGGGTGAAAAATCTTGGCATTTACTTATTTAGAAACTAATATGCCTTCTAAAAATATACCCTAGAACCTGCTCATTTAAACTCTCCTCGATGATCCAATTAGAAAGGTGGGGGGGGGGGGGGGGGGGGGGGGGGGGGGGGGGGCGGTGGCGCACAGATAAGCCGGAGCATAAATTTTTGGAGCGCAAATAAATCCTCAAAAATTTATTAATGGTTGTGAGAAAAACTTTTAATAGATTGGAGTCCTACTTTAGAACTATTGTTTTAGGACTCTAATACTTCTCTTTTCTCTTTATATATTGAGTATATGGAGGATACAACATAAGAATTCTCCCTATTACTCAACTACTAATTTTACAAATAATTTTAGCCTTCTTTTTGTCCCTTATCATTTTCTATTTTAGCTAAAAATATATATAGTTTTTTCTTTTTTTTCAATCCGCAGACCTATTGAAGTTTTTATCATTTTTATTATATGACCTATTTAAATTTATAAATATTTAATATGCATAAGTTCTAGAGTATAATGAATTAATGAACAATGCTATAGAAGTAAATCACTTAACCAAACCACAATACAATACAATGTGTATTATTTCTTAACTCTATTTATTCTTCTCACTTCATTCACTTTTTAAATATAGTCTTTGGTTAATGAATAAGTAAAAATAGTAAGAGGCATCCAAGAAAGCAAAGGAAGTAGTGATAAATAAAATGACCATGATGGTAGTGGATAAAATATCTAAATGATAAATTGAATTGTAAGAAACTTGTTTCTCAATGATTTTATGGAGTTCAATGGGGTCGCGATTATAGCAGTAATGGTGAAAGTAGAAAATCCATTATGTAAATGTTTCTTTTAAAAGACTTTAAAAGGTATGCAACCCCATAAAAATCTTAAGTATACAATTTTATTAATTTTCTAATCACTAACAAGTTATTGCTTATAGAGACGAGTTCCTTGAGGAGCCTATTTGATCAGATCTTCTATGGTGCTTATAGGACTACAATAATTTTATTATTAATCCATAACATATTATGGGAGTAAATAACACAATATTTTCTCTCTTAAACTTAGCTTCATAGACTATGAGTGAGACATAAATATTGTAGAGGTGTATTAGTGAGGTCATCAGTTTTATGGCCTTATGGTGGTAGATTAGTGACGCTTCCTAGTTGAATTTTAAATGTGAACTTAATTGTAGACCTAAGTTTATGCTTAATTTACCTATTAAATAATGAATGATCCAGCTATCCTTAATAGCTCCCATGGCCTTCCTCCTTCTTTATGTCAACATTATTAAAGTTGTATAACCTTGAGTTATAGAAGGATAATAATCCTAGGCATCTTACATGGCCTCCCTATTCTCTTAGCTTCAACTAATCTATTACCTAAGAATATATTGCCTTCAACTCAAAGTTGAGAACCTTTTGAACAAACTTAATTACTTTGCCATCCTTTTAACTTGTGTTTATTACTCACCTTAAGATTTTTAATCATGTCATCAATGAAAAACATTATTGTATATATCCTCTATAACCCACAAAACATTCTTATAACCATGTATTCTCTACCCCAAAGTTGTTTTCTTTATAACAAACAGCCTTTATCAAAAACTATAGCCATCCCAAATAGACCATCAATTTCTCAATCATAATAACAAATTCCTAGATTTAACTAACTAAAAAAGTTGGCTCTACACATTGCCATGTCATATGCATCATGACAACAAGTTTTAAACTTTCTTATGTCATATCATTAACATTTCATTTGGGAAAGTTTTCTTACTGCTTTCTATTGTAACTAAATAGTACAAACATTTCTTCAAAGAATGAAAAATAATGGCAAAACAATGCCTCAAAAGAAGCCTAGGCCTTATATTTTTATCTTTATTTCTTAGTTTTATTATTTTTATTTTTGCTAAAAGTTTTAATTCTTACCCTTTTTTATTTTTTTAAGAAAGCCAAAGACATTATTTTCACCTTTATTTGAATATATTGGTAAAAAATACTATTCCAAAAAGTCAAATTTTCTCTTTAATAAGAAAAACTAGTTTTCCTTTTTTTTCTCTTTTCTATCATAAAAAAAAAAATAGTTTTCCTATTTTCTCTTATGTTGTGTTTAATGCATTTGATATGATTAAAAGTTTTAAATATTCACAGAAACTCTATCCCTATAACTCAGAATCCGCACCCAGCCATCTACTCCCACCAATATAACACGAAAAAAACCTAAATTTTTTTCTCACATAAAACAAACAACCTATTAAAAGAGTTTATTATTTTAGGAATTTTATTTTGATTTTTCTGATAAATTATTATTTGTTTTACATTACAGTAAGTTTGTTTATATAACTTATTGTTCTAGCAATAATGCTAAATAAAGCAATATATTTATTTTTCCTTTTAGCTCAACCTTTTGAAAAGTTCTAACTCTTTAATATGATCAACTATTTTGTTTACCTGTTTGTGAAATTAAAAATATATATATATTGTAAAATATTAATTACTATTTAGATACTAAGAAAAGTTATTATTTTTTAAAATCAAAATGGTTATATAATTACATTTTGATGTTATGTATAATGGTTTTTGATCATGTAGGCATTTCTTAGGTTACTCCTAATGAATTTTGCCTTAGAATTCACTTTGCTCATGGAGTGTGAATCATATCGGTCAAAGAAATCAATTAGATGCCATGCATATAAACTACATGGGACTCACACATATTCATCAAAGCCATCAAGAATAACTTATCCTAACAGAAATTCATCTCCTAAGGTTGTTCTCCGTCGTAGAGGCCATAAGGCTATCACATCTATACCAAGTGCATAACTCAATGGTCTTTGACTGTGGCCCTCCAAACTTGGTAAAACCATGGCTCACAGTCATTATCCCCCACAAAGACCTTCTCTCATGCTAAAAAAAACAATACACCACACCACTTGAATAATCACTATAAGAAATTCATAAAATACTGACAAATTAGTAGTCAGTCATAATTGAGGTTAATCATGCATTTACCTTCTAATTAGCCATTAGTTTTAAGTGAGATTTTTTCAGTGGCTATAGCCACCAAAAAAATCTGACGTTAAGAGCCTTTTTTTCCAACCAACCCCTTCTTTCTCATTTCAACGAGCAGCTTCATTTTGTTCCATCCTAGAGTACCATTATTATCGTTGTAGCTCTAGCACACCTTCCACCCTAGCCAATGCAAGCCTTAATCTTTATCTCCCAAGCCGTAGGTGATCTCCTCTCATTCCTTGCTATTCTTTCTTATTTTTATTCCTTTCCCTCCACCCTAGCCATTGGAGTAATGAATTTCTCTTTCTTTTGTAAAAACATGTAATTCAAGTTAAGATTATTAAAAACACTTAACCTTGATGGTCTTTGGGTTGGTGCATTAGGATTGGCTTAACCTAATCAAGTTAATGCCCTCTCCATGCAAATTTCATATCAATGTGTGAAAGTGTTGGAATTGACTGTGTTTAAGGGGATGAATGTGTGAGTTTATTTCCTAAAGTGTAATTATTGGTAAAGGCTAAATCTTGCTTTCAATTTGATTTGGATGTTCTTGTTACATAAATATTTACATGATACTTATAGGTTTCATATTTATACAAGTACTCTAATGTTAAAATTTTTGTGAGCGCATATGCTCCTAATAATTTCTCCTACCATATGATGTAATTTAAATAAGTGTTAAAAGAGTCACAATAGGTTTAAGCTTGAACTTAAATGATTAATTGAGTTTGAGGTCATATTAAAGCTCAATTCTATGAGTGCAAACTAATTCAACTAATTTATGTAAAAAGAAAAATTAGAGGTTAATTGATATTAAAAATTTTAGAAAAAATAAAAATTAAATAATCTTTAAATCTGCCTAGATGTCGGGAACTTCGATACAAAATGATATTTTTGAACCGCCAGAACACAGGAGAAATTACAACTAAAATCAAGTGTTTTTCTTGCGGGTAGACCTCCATAAATCTCCGGCTGTTAGACTACCAGCTAATGTTGGCGGCTAAACCGCCAAAAATTTCTGGCAGTCAGACAACACCAGCCACCATTTTGATCATCGATGAAACCACAAGTATAAAATGCTAAAAACCCACCAAAAATTAACAGAAAGTTTCAATTTCCTAAGTGGTTAATACCAGTGAGAAAAAAATAGCTAAAAAACTACTAGAAAAATGATTATCCACTAGAAAATAACTTTTTTTTGCAGGAAAAAATCACTGATAGTGGACACTTTTCCTATAGTGCATCATCACATTAAGGGGCAGCACCCACACAAACTTTCCATATAGTTAACATTCAAAGGGCTTACCTAAAGTACTCTCCTAGAAAGTCTCACTTAGGAGGCTCCACCTTATACAATGGGCCAAGTTATAGGAAGATAGCCATAAGGAAGCCTACCAATAGTGCTACATGTTAGATAAAAGCCGTATTTCGTCATTCTAAGTATTATGTATTATATTTCTTCATTGTATCCATCATTATCACTCCCTAATACATTTAGATAAATAGTAAAGAGTTATAGTTTGTATAGTCTAAACAACTTTTAAAAAATTGGAATACTTTTATATTTTGTTTATCTCTCACTCTCCATAAACACTCCAACATTTATTAATTATCTAGTCCATTTTTTGAGGTTTGTTTAATAGTAAAGTTAGGTGTAATCCCCTAATAATTTCATATCCAACATTTTGAAAGTTGCGGTGTGGGTGGATAGAAGCTAGAGATAAGAAGACAAGCACATCATAATGAATAACAGAACTCAGAGTCATTTTGAATATATATACTTTAACTGCACTACTTTCCATGACCTAATGGAGATGGATGAAAAGTATATTAGGATTATTACTGATACACTAGGAGAGCTATTGAGAAATGCTCCAAGGGAAAGCTATCTAGAAGGATCCTATTACTTAGCTACACCATACAAGACAAGAAAATAATGCAATCTCTTCTATGGCCAAAGTCGATCCCATCGCAACCTTACAAGTGATGAAGAGTATAATGCCCCTCCTTAATAGCCCCTCATAAATGTTTGAGAAGGATATAACATAAGTTGACAAAATACATTCTTAAGGGTGATAGTAGAGGCAAGACTACCTCCCTAGTTCAAACTACTTTACTTGGAGTCCTATAGGGGAAAGGCTGATAACTCCTATCTTTTAAACTTTTTGAGTTGAGGATATCAATGCTTAAATTCAAATTTCTTCTTGCATTATTTCTTAATAAATATATTATAGCTGCATATTCTTAGAGCTTAGTATATTAATTAGAATAAGGTCTAAAAACCTAAATCTTCAAAAAAAAAAAAAAAAAAAAAACTCCTTTAGAAAAGTCCGTCCATATGTTAATATGCATATTTTAGTTACATGGTCTTATAGCTTGATATGCATGATAGCATTGGTTCAAAACTTTCAAAAAATTTAAATCTAAGCCATCTTTTTTTCCCAACCAACTTAATGATGTAACATTTCTTTTGTAGCTTGATGTATATAATAGGACATTATCCAACTTAGAAAATTCAAATTAAAATTATTTATCAAAATTCTTAATTATCCTAATGGATGCATTTCAGTTAAATGTCCTTGTAAATTTATGTATTTATTAGGATAGGGTCCACAATTTTAAAACTTCATATTCAAAATAAAAACCCTTTCTAATAAAAATTATTCTTATTTCAAAAGTATATGTTGTAGTAACACCTTTTTATAACTTGATATATATAATGAAACATGATTCAAAATCTTATGTTAGTTTGATTTTTAGAATTAGAATATGTCTGTTCATAAGTCAATTATTTAGAAAAATGATTTAAAATTATTTAAAATTCTAAGAAATTGCAAAAAAATCTTGTAATTCTCAAAAAATTTGAACTTGGCCTAAGATTGAAAGTTTGATGTAGATGTTAAGTCTTGTAAACTATCTCTAGGCACCCTAAGAGGGGTGGGGGGAGTGGTGAATTGGTTGTGTTAAAAAATTTATTGTTCTCAAAATATCTATTTAGATTTTTTTAATAACATAAAATAAATAATGTTAACACCCGATGCAGAAGAAAATTAACCAAACAAACTTATAAATTTGGTGATGATGAGTTACTCAAATTAGTATATCATTAACTTACAATTTTCCAATAAGTAATTTTTTAAAAAATAAAGTGCAAAAAATTATACAAAGAAAAACTTAGAATGAACACACCTGAATTTTATAGTAGTTTTGTCAAACAATATCCTACTCCACTCTCCGGAGTCCTCTTTGAGTATTACACTAAAACTTTATTGTCTTTCCTTTAGCCACCACAGCTAGGTAGACAAGCCCTTACAATATTTTCACTATCCTGGTGTGGTAGAGAACCTTGACCTCTTTTTCACCTCTTGGCGAAAGAAGAGAACATATAATTCCATTTTCACACTCCTAGTGAAGGCAGAGAACCTCAACGCTCTTCAAGCAAATGTTCTTCTTCTTAGTGCTACCCAAAAAATCAAGCAAGACACTTGGAGGGAACAAGGCAGAAGCTTGCTTTGAGCAATCATGTGAAAATCCCTCACACTTCTCCCTCTCATATAAACTCTCCTTTCTCCTTCCCAAAGCACTCTAAGATCTATTCTCAAATCCCTCTCTCCAAAAAATAAAAAACCAATGACTTCAAACATGTATAATAAGAGAGCTGAAATAGAAGTCCTCACAAAAACCCTAATAATTTGATTATGTTAAAACTGATCGTACTGTATGATAGAATACCATAAAGTATGATTAGTTTAAATAGTCATGTTGGTACTATTCAAGGAATAAGGCAATGTACGACAAGTTCAAGTATTTGAGCTAATTGGTCTGTGCGATATAACCATTATACAATATGATTAATTCAATCAAATTAGATTATCCTCCTATACAATAGGTTATGATTAATTATCATCCCATTTAGAAATTGGGTCATATAGTTTGATTGAAAAAAATCATATATTATGATATAATTTGATCAATAAATCAAAATTTGATCATTTAATTGCAGGATTAGATTAGGTAAGATTTGATGATATCTTATAGTATGATGAGTATCATATAGTGTAATTAGTTTAAATTTTGAACTTCAAAATATTGTGTAAATATGATTGTCAGCTGAGATCTTAATTTCCATTAATTTCAATTATAATCATTGATAATCCTTCCAATCAGTATCAATTAGCCTATAATCAATAACAGTAAGCTGAGAAGGAAGGTCAATGATGAATGCAATGTTTCTTAATGGTTAACCTAACATACAAATGAATACACCACTCAACTTACATTCAATAGTAGCTAGCCGATGAATAAGTACTTTAACTTAATCATGAGGAGCAATAATAGTTGATATAATGACTTGCTAGCCAACACACACAAAGAGATTGGTGGTGAATGCAGCTCAACCAATAGTTAACAATAACATGTAATTAATGTTGCCATCTTCTATGAATATTATAAAACTGATGTGTAATGAATATGGCATCTCTCTAGTCAATATGTATGAAGATATTTGATGTGAATGTAGCTTGTCTAGTAGTTAATAGTATTATGCTAATGAATATGCAAAACCTACATGTAAATGATAATGCTATATGCTAACATGTACATGCAACATGCAATAAACTCCATGAGGTTCTTACAGTTAACAAAAATCAAGTTTTTAGTGAATAAAACAATATCTTACAAGAAAAGACAATTGATTTGCAACATATACAAACATCTACGAGCTACTATAGGAGCCTCAAAATATATGCTACATGCTACCCATCATCAAATATAGAAAAACTGTAGTAGATGCCAACACCAACCAATAGTAACAATAACAAATGTGTTGTAGTAATACTGAGTCCCCTATGAGCATAGATACGCATAAAACATAATATTTGTGACTAGGGACTAAAGATCACAACAAATACAGGGGAACTACAATAGATGTTTCATTTATCAAGTATAATTGGGTCATACAATTGACAACTCTAAAAACCCTAATAGTGATAGTTGGGCTAAAGGAAATTTTGTGTAAGTAGAAAGCTTGTTGACGTATCATTAGAGGAAGGTCCAAACTATGACTCTAAGCATACAAAATTGAATGATTTTATAAATGATTCTGTTGAATTAAAGAATGAGCAGTTTAAGAAAAAATGTTTGATTTTATTATCTCTTTAGAAATATTGAGGTTTATAGAGAAATGATGCACTATTTGAATGAAGATTCATATACCAAGCTTTACAACCAAATGTCTTATATGTCCACAACTAAATATTGTAGCTATAGATTGGAGAAAGTTGGTCTTGGTTGCCATGTTGAGGACTATATGAGAAGCATCCATAATCCCTATGCATATTAGATACTATAATATAATTGGGACAGTAAAAACCATTCACTGTTCTATCCTATCCGTACTTCGAGGAGACAACCTTGCGATGAAGGGGAGACAAAGAAATCTAATAATTGTTGCGAATCTATGATTTTGATGATAGCAAATATTCCTTATTTCTCTACGATTGCCTTATGTGCTAACGTTTCAGGTCCACACGATCAGACTGTAATCTGGAACCAGCTCAAGATTGGGTAGACTAGGTCTGTGTCAGTTTGTAATCTTTTTCCTTTCTTGAGTCTGTTGTATTTGGTGTGGTATCTGATGATTTGTAACTTGGAAGATTTTCTGTTGTGCCCTAAAAGATTTCTATTTTTGGTAACATCGTCCGGGACGATATTTATATCGTCCTGGACGATCTGACAAAAGTAGAAATCCTAATTAGGGCATTCTCATTAAAGCAGCCGTCGTTTTGCAAAACACATCGTCTTGGACGATTTTATATCGGCCAGGACGATCGGCTCAATTCAGCAAGAATCTGCCGCCATATCTACTTAGGAAAATCTTATTTTTGGATATCGTCCTGGTATATCGGCCTGGACTATAAAATATCGGCCTAGCCGATCTAGGCCAATTTTTCCAAAATTTCTCAGGCAGTTTTGGAAAGCAATTAATGGGGATTTCGTCCAGGCCGATCGCAAGATCGTCCGAGACGATTAGACATCGTCCAGCTTCATTTCAGGGCGATTTTCAGAATGATTTTCCTCATATTTGTGCTAATCGGCCAGGACGATTTGGCTATCGTCCTGGACGATAATGGCGGCAACTTGCATTAATGAGCTCATTTTGAGAGCCTCTATTTAAGCTATGGCAAGGCACTTTGTAAGTGTCTTTGGCAGCCATTGTAGCTTCGTTCTTGTAGGGGAAACTTGAAGAGAGAGCTTGAAAGGGAGAGAGGAAAGGGTGGAGTTTGAGAGAGGGAGAAGATCCTGTGAGGGGGGACTCAACGGAGTGTGGAGGGGGTTCCACACGGTTGCTCCGGCGAACTCGCACCTTAGTACCATCGGATTCAAGGCTTGTCTCGAGGTAAGTTCACCAAAGAAGAAGTCTCTTTGGTGTCAAAGGACCCGGCATCTCCGCCGCAACGGGAGAGGTGGAAGTGATTTTGTAAGGGCTTCTCCGCCTAGCTGTGGGGGCTAAAGGAGAGACACTTATGTTACTGCAATACTTGGAGGGTGCCTCCAAGGAGTGGACGTAGGTCAAGGTTTGACCGAACCATTATAAATTCGGTGTGTTCTTTTCTTATTATCGCTTCCGCATTTATTTTTCTTCCGCACTTTTTGTGGTGATTTTGGTTTAGGTTTTTGTCTTTGTTTAAAAGATTCTTCTTTTCCAAATCACCTCTCTCTTAATTAGCTTTGGGAATAAGTTCATAAGGGCTTAACTTCCCCATCGAACTTTCAAGTGGTATTAGAGCGGTTTTCATAAAATAAGTTTTTAAAAGCTTTTGAATTTCGATCCATGGCTAATCGTACTTTTGCGGAAGAATATTCAATCACTAGACCACCATTGTTTGAAAATATTACATTTGATTTTTGGAAAATTCGCATGTCTATTTTTTTTGCAATCTATTGATTTTCGTATGTGGCATATGATTTTAACTGGTTATTCATCACCATCGCATATTGTTAATGGAGTTAAAACTGATATTCCTTTTAATCAATGGAATAGGGATGAACGAATGGATGCTCAATTAAATGCAAAGTCTTTAAATTGTTTTTTCTGTGCTTTAAGTTCTGATGATTTTATGTTAATATCCACGTGCACTACCGGTAAGGAAGTTTGGGATAAATTGCACACCATATACGAAGGCACTAGTGAAATCAAGCAATCCAAGTTGAATTTTTTAATGCATGATTTTGAAATGTTTTTTATGAAACCTTTTGAAATGATTTTGGACATGTATACAAGGTTTATTCAAATTATTACATCATTGCATGCCTTAGGAAAAGATTTTTCAAATTTTGAAAAAGTTAACAAAATTCTTCGTTGTTTACTTGAAAAATTCGATGCTAAAGTTGTTGCTATTTGTGAATCAAAAGATTTGAATGATTATTCTATTGATAATTTGATTGGCTCACTCATTGCCTACGAGCAAGGGTTGGGTCAAAGACTCTTGGATGCAGGTGAAACGATCGTTCTAAAAGCTGAAGATACGGAAAGAGGAAGCTTAGTTGGTGACGATAGCAATGAATTGTCAAGCAAGTCACAAAGCTCACCAATGCATAAGCAAAAGCGGAAGAAAGGTAAAAGTGGTAAGGATGTCCATATTTCCTCTGACGTTATTTGTTTTAGATGCAGGAAACCTGGACATATGAAAAATGAGTGCCCTAATTTAAGAATTCTCCCTGCAAAAGAAAAGGGTAAGGCGAAGTTAAATTTAAACTGGGGAAATAATGAAAAGCAAAAAATCTCATGGGCAGATCTGGTTTCTGAAGCATCAGACCAAGAAAGAGATAATGGATAAAAGCCTTATTTGAGTTTTTCTTTGTTTTTCTTTATTTTGTTTTTATTTTTTTATTTTTATTGTTTATTAGATTTTTTAATTTTACTTGTTTTGTTTCGTATTTTTTTTCTGATCAACACACACATTCACTTTTCTAGAAATGAAAAATTTACTTCCTAATTTTTCTTGAAATCTTTAGTAAGTTGTGATTGACTTCTCTAAAAACAATCAAAGGAACGAAACTCATGTTTTTGACTTTTAATCTCTATTTCCTTAAAGAGGTTTTTCTACTTTTGATTTAAAATCTTTTCATCTTTTAAATTGTTTTTTGAAACTAAATTTTTTATCTCCCTATATTTTATTTATCGCATAGGAATCTTTTGCAAGTTGTTGAATCTAATTCAAAATCTTCTTAATCAAGAAATTCGCTTTATCAATAGTATGGGTTTACTTTTGATATTTAAGATTTCAGAAAGGTAGCATAATCAAAAAAAATTGGCCAATGATGCCAAAAATAAAAGAAGCGCAAAGCGCCAAAATTGAAAAATATAGAATACACAAAGTGTATCAAAAGATGCGCAGTGCGCCAACCAATTGTCAAGAGGCATAAAATGAGCCCACTAAATTTTAATTCTTATCATTCTTATACTTCTTAAAGCTTAAGAAAACCCTTGATTTTTCGATGCTTGAGTTTGAAAATCTTGACTCATGATTCAACAAATCGTGCATTAATCTTCTATTAGATATATTTTATGAAAGGAGCTTTAAAAAATTACTGTTTCTTTCTCTAATTTATTCCTTGATTTAGATATTGAATTAAAAAGTTTTTGAGCCTTTTTAAAGAACTTGAGTTTGGATTATCAATTCTTGATTTTCTAACTTTTACTGGGCTATGTGTTGTCAATCCAATTCTACTAAGTTTTTTGATTAAAACTCAGAGGTAACTTTCTCATTTTAAGAACATTTGTTTTTTTTTTTCACTTGATCAGGGAATGTTTTTTATTCGTTTTGTTTTTTGTTTGTGCCTCCTCTCTTTTTGATAATGTCAAAGGGGGAGAACGTTGTATCTTTTTTCTTTTAAAAAATTTTTAAAACAACAAAAATATTTTCATCTCCCCTATTTAAAAAAAAAAGGATTTATTCTAGTGAGGGGGAGATTAGGAGGATTTACTTTTATGAAAATTCAAATTGAAATGTTTGCCATCATCAAAAAGGGGGAGATTGTTACGAATCTATGATTTTGATGATATCAAATATTCCTTATTTCTCTACGATTGCCTTATGTGCTAACGTTTCAGGTCCACACGATCAGACTGTAATCTGGAACCAGCTCAAGATTGGGTAGACTAGGTCTGTGTCAGTTTGTAATCTTTTTCCTTTCTTGAGTCTGTTGTATTTGGTGTGGTATCCGATGATTTGTAACTTAGAAGATTTTCTGTTGTGCTCTAAAAGATTTCTATTTTTGGTAACATCGTCCGGGACGATATTTATATCGTCCTGGATGATCTGACAAAAGTAGAAATCCTAATTAGGGCATTCTCATTAAAGCAGCCATCGTTTTGCAAAACACATCGTCCTGGACGATTTTATATCGGCCAGGACGATCGGCTCAATTCAGCAAGAATCTGCCGCCATATCTACTTAGGAAAATCTTATTTCTGGATATCGTCCTGGTATATCGGCCTGGACTATAAAATATCGGCCTGGCCGATCTAGGCCAATTTTTCCAAAATTTCTCAGGCAGTTTTGGAAAGCAATTAATGGGGATTTCATCCAGGCCGATCGCAAGATCGTCCGGGACGATTAGACATCGTCCAGCTTCATTTCAGGGCAATTTTCAGGACGATTTTCCTCATATTTGTGCTAATCGGCCAGGACGATTTGGCTATCGTCCTGGACGATAATGGCGGCAACTTGCATTAATGAGCTCGTTTTGAGATCCTCTATTTAAGCTATGGCAAGGCACTTTGTAAGTGTCTTTGGCAGCCATTGTAGCTTCGTTCTTGTGGGGGAAACTTGAAGAGAGAGCTTGAAAGGGAGAGAGGAAAGGGTGGAGTTTGAGAGAGGGAGAAGATCCTGTGAGGGGGGACTCAAGGGAGTGTGGAGGGGGTTCCACACGATTGCTCCGGCGAACTCGCACCTTAGTACCATCGGATTCAAGGCTTGTCTCGATGTAAGTTCACCAAAGAAGAAGTCTCTTTGGTGTCAAAGGACCCGGCAACTCCGCCGCACCGGGAGAGGTGGAAGTGATTTTGTAAGGGCTTCTCCACCTAGCTGTGGGGGCTAAAGGAGAGACACTTATGTTAGTGCAATACTTGGAGGGTGCCTCCAAGGAGTGGACGTAGGTCAAGGTTTGACCGAACCACTATAAATTCGGTGTGTTCTTTTCTTATTATCGCTTCCGCATTTATTTTTCTTTCGCACTTTTTGTGGTGATTTTGGTTTAGGTTTTTGTCTTTGTTTAAAAGATTCTTCTTTTCCAAATCACCTCTCTCTTAATTAGCTTTTGGGAATAAGTTCATAAGGGCTTAACTTCCCCATCGAACTTTCAACAATATCTCAGCCGAGCATTTGATATTATTTGACTATGAAACCTCATCTATCAAAAATTGACCTCCTGTAATTAAGATGTCCTATTCTAATCTAAGCAAGGATTAAATGATTCTTGAATTCGATTGCTCGAAGGATGAAAAATGGAGCCTGCATCATAATATTAAAATTTCTCATGACTATTTTGAGAGCACCACTACGATTCACCTTTAAGAAAAAGAAGAGAATCAATAGTAAAATATGGGCACTGAAGCACCACTCCATGCTACTAGATTCTCAACATTAGTACAGGAAGATAGAAGGCGTCAATAAAGCCTATGATAAAACCCTATACATTTGCCAGAAATAGCCACTTATCTAGCTGTCTACATTCAAAAAGGCTAAGCACCCCCTCACATCTATTAAAATACACATTGATGCGTATTCCATAATATACATGCATTGGTAATATGTAGAGGGTTTTATTCTTACAATTCAGTTAATATTAAAATTATAACTCAAAATAATCTCCTGAGTGTATTTGCATCATGCAGAGATTTTCATTCAAGAATGTCATCTAATGTTACAGTTATATGTTAAAATGTCTTCCTACATGTATCAATTTTTTTGAATCTATGAAAATTGCATTAAAACTAAAAGAAGAAAGATACCAATATACCTATATGATAGAAATCCTATCACAATCCTTCCTAATCAAGTCAACAAATCTTAATGGAAGTTCACTAAAAACAATGGTATCCCAATAAAAGTCTTCTATGAGGGTATATTGAGAACAAACATCTGTCACTCCATTACTCCCTCTAGAAACAAAATGAAAATTTACATTATGACAACTTGTAAAAAAGAAAAATTCAACCTTCAAATATTATTCTTCTGATTATTAATCCTCATAAAATGTATTTCAAAAGTTTGATTACATTACTATTATCACCTTCAATAATGATTCCTTGCTTATCCCCGTCTAGTCTTAAATAATATTCTTTAAATAAAAAACAACTAATAACTCCATTAATGAAATATCCCAATGATTTAACGTCCTGTCATAAGCTAATAAGAGATGGCCTTTATGATCCCGCAAAACTCTTGCTATACTTGCCAAATTAGAACGCATCAACGAAGCAGCAGCGTTAAACTTAATCAAATTTATAGATCAAGGATACCAAATTTTAGGAATCATTACATACCTGTTAGCATCCTAGTTTTGATAAATTGGAATTAATAGAGTTTGTATTAAATAAGAAAGGATATAAGCTTCTATCATCATCGAAGAAGAAATCTTGACTCCATGCTTAGAATAAATCCTAGCTTTCAAATTATGATAAATTGAAGATAGATAAATTGTAACTATTCTCGGATATGAAAATGCCAACTTCTCCATATTCTTTAAACAGTCATCTAAGTTACAATAAATGGGAATTTGAACACCCCATTGCTTGAGCATATCAAATATTTCATTTAATTTCAAACCGTTGACTGAAATAGGATTAGAATCTTCATTATCATAACAATTTCTATGACAAAAACTAAAATAATGTAAGTTTCTATGATTCAACCAAAGTTGGGTAGGTAATGCATTGTTTACGAACCTCCACCAAAATAAGCCTTCCTTAGGAGTTAAATTTTACTTCCTAATCCATATGATATTCTTACCAACTAAATTATGGACTGAAACAACCTCAAATGCCAATGCAACAACAATTTTTCTTGAATTTTCGGATAATAATTCTATTTGATCTTCACTTGAATTAAAAATCACTTAAATTTTGAAGATTAATTATTATAAATACTTAAAAAAAAAAGCTAGTTTAACATCTCTTCATCCCATCTTCCATTTCCATCTAAAAGTTATGAATTCAATTTGCTTTGAAGCTCAGTAATATTGCACATTGTTGGCCATTTTTTAAACATCTATTAAGAATCTAGATGTCACTTGAAATATTAATTCTCTTACCATTTGCAACTTGCCATCTGATTATTGGTTTTAAGAAACTAGCTCCATCTTTTATAATATGCCAAGCCGAAGATGAGCTTCATCTAGCATCTTCATTCCAAATGTCACAACCATATCTTGTCGTAATAATTTTGCTGAGAGTATTATTTTTATTTTGAATGAAATTAATGCCATGCAATACGAGCTATTAAAATCCTTATCTCTCAGCTATTCCTTGAATACAAAGACCACCTTGATTAATTGAAGTACAAAGTGTATTCCATGAGATATTATGAAAGACATACCTTCCTTGTTCTTTATGCCATAAAAAATTCCTACAAAATCTATCAATATCATATAGAATACTCTTTGCACCAAACAATGAGTCATGATGAATATATGAATAGAAGAATATATAGATTTAATCGATAGAATCTTTTTAGCCAATGATAACGATCGAGATCCCCACATGTTGAGCTTTTCCATAGCCTTATTCAGTAAGAATTGATAATTAGCAGCTTTTAATCTCCATGGGACAATCTTCACACTGAGATAATTGAATTCAACAATTAGTTGATAATATTGAATTTTATTTAACATTTTTTCCTTCATTTAGTAACATATCTTCCATACAAAACCTTATATTTATATACATTAATCTTTTGTCTAGCCCACGAACAAAAATCCGTGAAGATTTTAATAATGAGTTTTGCATAATTATGTGAAGCTTTTTCTACTAGAAGAACATCATCCTCAAACAACATTTGATAAAACTTTACAGTAATTGGAGCAATTCTGATGCCAAGATCACTGCCTCTATCATTCATTATTTTAGATAGAAACTCAGAACAAAGAACAAAATGACAAGCAAATTATGGGCATCCTTGTCTGAATGCACATTTAGCATTTATTCAATTACTCATTTCTGTCATTAGTAATAATAGAGAATTTTGGATAGCTTATAAATTGGATAATTAAGTACCTTATCTTCTCTAACAATACCATAAGAAATAAAATATGTTTTACAGTTTCCCAAGACATGCCATTATATGCTTATTCTATATCAAGTTTAAGAAACATATTTCCCAGATGAGCATTTGAAAATTTAAATTTAGTTACTATCTCATGAGCCAAAAGGCAATTTTCAAAAATAGATCTTCCACATACATACACACCTTATTATTAAGAAATAAACCTGGGAAGACAATCCTTCTGTATAATCAAGATCATACCCTCTACCATATTATAAGTAGTTTGACATAAGCTTAGAGGTCTAAACCTAGTTACATCAGATGCATAAGGAACTTTCAAAATCAAAACAACCAATGTTTCTTTCCACCTATTAGGCAAAATTCCAAAAATAAAGAAATTCTCAACAGCATTCCACAATTCAATATTTATTATACTCCAAAAGATTTTAAAAAAAGTAAGCATTTCCATCATTTTCAAGAGATTTAATATTATCCATCTTCATAACAGTAGAAATATGTTATTATTTTTGAATATTAGCTACTAACATATGCTTCAAGTCATTATCTAGTTGATGATCTCCAACATGTATCATTAGGATGTAGTGGGTTGCATTCAAGCATGTGATTTTATAGTATAATCATAATTTAAAATGTTCTCTTGCATTCATTGGTGGGATGCAGAGGGTTTCATTTAAGCATGTCATTTTACATTATAATTAAACTCAAAAGTTTTCTCCTGTATGCATTTATAATATGCAGAGAGTTTCATCCAAGTAATATCATCCATATATATTACAATCATATAAATGCATCGTGAAAAAATACATTCAACAGTATACACCCATCTGGGCCATGGCGAGCATGTTGCAGGTACACGTGATATATGAGAATGTTGTTTGGGTTAAAAAAAATGAATTTATATTCAAACTTGATCCTCTATCAATAAATTGATTGAGTTGGAAAGGTTGAATTAACAAAAATTTAACCCCGATGATGGCCAAATAAATCTCAATTGGATAAGACATCAAACATTTAAAAATACCTCCCAAATGCTCATAAAAATCCAAGATTCTAAATAATCACACAAAATTTAGATATTTAAAATTAAAATAAATCTTCAAACACTTAAAGAAAAATCCACCCACCCTCCATAATAGTTTGCAGGGGTGGACAACTTTGAAAATTACTTCAGCTCATAAAGAGTTAATATTTTTCGAGGATATCACCAAGATTTATTCTCAATTTATTAGTTACTAGTAAGAATGTGGCACATATCCTCTAACTGGTGGTTTCATTACCAAATAGCACTACCTCGATGGTTTGCCACTAATGGGCACCATAGGTATATGGTTATGACCAAGACCCTTTGACCAAGTGATTTTTCTATAAAATGGCACCATTATAGTACTATCATGGTAAAATCCTTGTATGTTCCATAATGGTGTTAAAACATTGAGTAATGAATCAATAAGATAAAATTGACATGGGAGGAATTAGTCTATTAACTAAGGTGGATATGAATTTGTTCCCTTAGATAAATATTCACCCAGGTCTATAAGGTACCCTTGGATGAAGAAACCCATGTTTCTGACAAAGGATCCTTCTATTAAGTTGGGTTAACTACCTTCTCAAACTAAGTAGACTAGAAACCATGATGGCCTAGGATGACAGAACCATGGGATTATGATCAGGCTCATCATCATCCCCCCACCATCTGTATTAAGTGCAAGATAGTGAAATATTTAACTTCAAATATAAAATTAAAAAAAAAAAATAAACCGATGCAGCTACTATAGATAAGATACTTTGTATCTGTTTAATGACTAGCCTTAATCAAAAATTTTCTATCATTATCATCAGGGGTAATTAACTATAGGGTCTTGTACCTATAACAAACAAAAACTCAGATCTTAAAGTCCTCGCAAAATGAGGGAAAAATCTTTGGGCATTATCTTATTTAAAATCTAATATGCCTTCTAAAAATTTATGCTATAACCTACTCTATAAAACTCTCCTCGATGATCTAAAAAGAAGGGGGGGGGGGGGGGGGGGGGGGGGGGGGGGGTACACAAAGAGGCTTGTGCGGGAATTTTTGGAGCCCACATAAATCCTCAACATATTATGAATGGTTGTGATAAAAAGTTTCAAAGGATTGGAGTTCATGTTCAGAACTCTTGTTGAAACACTCTAATACTTCTCTTTTCTCATTATATAAAGAGTATTTGGAGGATACAACATAAGAATTATCCCTATTACTCAACTACTAATTTTACTAAGAATTTTATCCTTCTTTTTATCCCTCGTCATTTTCTATTGAAGCTAAATATATATATATAGTTTTTTGCTTCTTTTCTATCTCTTGAATTATTAAAATTTTTACCATATTTATTATATGACCTATTTAAATTTATAATTTTTAAATCTATGCATAATTTATAGAGTATAATGAATTAATGAACTATGTAATAGATGTAAGTCAATAAACCAGACCACTATACAATACATTGTGTATTATTTGTTTGTCCTTTTCTCTGTTTAACTCCATTTATTGTTCTCATTTCATTTACTTATTAAATATAGTCTTTGGTGAATGAATCAATAAAAAGGTAAGAAGCATCCAAGAAAGCAAAGCAAATAGTGATAAATAAAATGACCATGAAGGTAGTGGATAAAACAAACTAAATGATAAATTGAATTTTAAGAAACTTATTTCTCAAAAAATTTAAGGAGTTCTATGGGGACGTGATTATAACAAAATGGGTGAAAGTAGAAAGTCCAATATGACAATAAATGTTTTATTGAAATGACTTTAAAATGTATGCCACCCCATAAAAATCATAAGTCCACAAGTTTATTAATTTTCTAATCACTAAAAAGTTAGTGTTTATAGAGACGAGTTCCTTGAGGAGACTGTTTGATAAGATCTATAATGGTGCCTGTAGGACTACAATAATTTTTTTTATTAATCCAGAACATATTTTGGAGATAAATAACACAATATTTTCTCTCTTAAACTTAGCTTCACAGACTATGAGTGGGAGATAAATATTATTGAGGTGTATTTCTGAGGTCATTAGTTTTATGGCCTTATGGGGGTAGAATAGTGACGCTTACTATGCTAGTTGAATTTTAATTTAGAACAAAGTTGTAGATCTAAATTTTTACTAAATTTACCTACTAAATAATGAAAGATCCAACTATCCTTAATAGCTCCCATGGCCTTCTTCCTTTATGTCAACATTCTTAAAATTGTATAACCTTGAGTTATAGAAGGATAATAATCCTAGGCATCTTATGTGGCCTCTCTATTCTTTTAGCTTCATCTACTCTATTACCTAAGGTCATATTGCCTTCAACTCAAAGTTGAGCACCTTTTGAACAACCTTAATTACTTTGCCATCCTTTTAACTTGAGTTTATTTTTCACCTTAAGATTTTTAATCATTTTATCAAGGAGGAAAATTATCATATATATATCCTTTATAACCCCAAAAATTCTTATAACCTAGTATTCTCTACTCCAAATGTTTCGCTACCTTAATCTATTAAAAATAATCATTGGACAATCCTTAGAAGCATCATTGACCATTCAACATTAATTTTTCTATCATTGCATGGTCATGCAATAATTACGAATAGAAGAAATGTCATACTTGACATTATGAATGCCTTCCTAATCTTTCATGCCTCATCTCATCCATCATCACCTTAATTTTATGCTCCATTCACCACCATGTATGTAACTATCATGAAGCTACACAATGGTAATTAATACAGTGCAATAATATCTTTCTTTAAATTAAAACCTCGCTTGCAATTGATCTTAGTTCCACCATCTAAACCTTCAAAGTAAATTTTTTTTAATTAGAAAATAATATTATTCTTATAAATTGTAACTTAGAAATAGCTTGCTTTGAGTTGTCACAGCACAAATAAAAATAAATTTTGACATTAAATGTTCCCTTGAACTCATTTATTTAGTTATTAAAAGTTATAAATTAAGAATTCTAATATTCAAATATTAAAAAGTATAGAAATCTCACTCTTCTTCCATTTATTAATTTAATATTATTATTTATTTTCTAACTTTTTATTATTATTGTGGACTTGAATATAAACGACGATAGAGTTTTAATTATACGTCTTAGCTTTGCATGGATATCGAGCTCACATACAGAGAACACAAGATTTTTGCATGAAAAACCCTTAAAAGGGGAAAAATCATGAGGCCTAATCCAGCTGAAAATGGTTCCACTATAATATAAGTTGATTACAATGGGCTGATTCGCCTCCGAGGGCAATCAGATTACAAATAACAACTGTATGATAGAAGTCCGGGTGTCAGGTGATGGTCTGGCGGAACATCGGGCCTCAGGTGATGGTCTTTCGAAGGTGAGGGCTTCTGGCGAAGGTGAGGGTCTCTAGAAAAAGTGAGGGCCTCTGATGAAGATGAGGGCCTCTGGCAAAGGTGAGGGCCTCTAATGAAGGTGAAGGCCTCTGATGGTGGTCTGGAGAGGGTGAGTGCATCTGGATAAGGTGAGGGCCTCTGGTGAAGGAGAAGGCCTCTGGCAAAAGTGAGGGCCTCTGGTGGTGGTCCGGAGAAGCTCCGGTGATGGTCCGGTGAGGTTCTAGCGGTGGTCGGGCGAGGCTCCGGTGCTGGTCTGGCGAGGGTGAGGGCCTCAGGGGGTGGTTCAATGAGGCTCTGGTGGTGGTCCGGTGAAGCTCCGGCGGTGGTCCGGCGAGGCTCCTGCGGTGGTCCAGCGAGCTTCTGCGGTGGTCGAGGAGGAGCTTCTTCCATCTCTTCGTTCTCTTCTTCCTTCTCTTCTCTTCTTCTCTTCATGCTTGGGTCCCTTTTCAAGAGAAATGAGGGGTCTATTTATAGATTTTTTGGAGTAGCATGGCTTGTAAATAGGTGAGAGATCAAGGGTTAATAGGGTTTGGTTGGATGGATGGCCGATATTGAACCCTTTGATCGTCAGGCATTTGGAGGCCTTAGTGATTTCAGAATTCAGTGATCTTGGCCTCATTGGACTCATATCATCATCGAGTCGCTAGATTTGACTATAAGATCGTCATATTTGGAAATCGTTTGGTAACTCAAATAGTGGTACAAAGCTTCCAACAGCGCTTCGGGTCCTTGATTTGGGCTCGGATTGAGTCGAATTTGGTGTCGTTGGATTCATATTTCTGAGACGCTCAATTTGAATTAAGTTTGTTGAAATTAGAGTTTAGATGGTCTTGGAATTAATTTTTGAAGTTTTTGATGTGCTTTTGCCTCGAGATTAGTGCCCGATCAAGATAATTTTCGGATGATGTATCAATTATTATCCAGATTGCAAAGCCTTGAGTCTTTAAATTACTCATTTTATTAAGCTTCATACTTGAACTCAAGTAATAGATTAAATAAGATTAAACCACGTTTTACCCTCACTCAACTCCATTATGAAGTTGAAGTAGATTAATGCTAAGGACTTTCAAAAAGTGGCTCAATAGAGGCCTAATATCTGTTGTTATGGATACCAGAAAAGCTGTATCCCAATTAAATGTGTGGCATGATGTTGTTGGGGATTGATAATAATAGTGTTAGTGTAAAGGAAATGTCATTTTTATTTTATAAGTGTTTAATGTGAAAGCATAAAATTGATATAAATGAAATTTAGGTATCATTCAAGATAGCTTTAGTACTATTTTATTTTTCATATTACAATTACAGTTTTTGTTTGGCCATATTTTTTTGCTACTTCTATAAAATTTTTATACTAGGAAGCTGCTTTATATTGAAGCTTCCAAAAAAGTTTCTTACTTTAGAATAATTGTCTTTATAAAAAACTACAGCCATCCCAAATAGACTCTCAATTTCATAATCATAACAACAAATTCCTAGATTTAATCAACTAAAATATATGGAACATACACATTGCCAAGTCAAATGCATGATGACGACAAGTTATAAACCTACTTATGTCATATCTTTGGCATTTTTTTTGGGAAAGTTTTCTTAGTACTTTCATTTCTTAATTAATAGTACAAAAATTTCTTGAAAGAAATGAAAAATAATGGCAAAAAATTCTCTTAAACAAAACCTAGGCCTAATAATTTTATCTTTATTTCATGGTTTTATTTTTTATTTTGAAAATAGTTCTATTTTTAAGGCTACTTTATTTTTTAAAAAAAGTCAAAAACATTATTTTAAGCTTTATTTTAATACACTCGTCTTAAATACTTTTCCAAAAAGTCTAATTTTCTCTTTGATAAGGAAAAAAATTGTTTTCCTATATATATTGTAAAATATTAATGACTATTTAGAGATTAAGAAAAGTTATTTTTTTTTTAAAATCAAAATGGTTATATAATTAAGTTTAGATGTTATGTATAATGGTATTTGATCATGTAGGCATTTCTTATGTACCCAATATTTTATTCCTAAAGAATTTTGCTTGAGCAATCACATTTCCCATGAAAGGCTCAAGGAGCATGAATCATATCGAACAAACAAGTGAATTAGATGCCCTACAGATAAACTACATGGTACTCACACATATTCATCAAAGCCCTCAAGATTAACTTATCTTAGCAGACATTCATCTCTTAAGATTGTTCCCCATCATTGAGGTCATAAGGCTACCATGTCTATACAAAGTACATACCTAGGTGGTCTTTGACTATGGCCCTCCAAACTTGGTAAAACCATGGCTGACAGTCATTTTCACCCATAGAGACTTTCTCTCAAGCTCAAAGAATAATACACTACACCACCAGAATAATCACTATAGGAAATTCAACAAGTTAGCTGCTTATCATAATTACAGTTAATACATCCTTTACATGTTAATTAGCCATAAGTTTTTAGAGAGATTTTTCTGGTGGCTATAAGCATCAAAAAAATTGATGGAATAAGCCTTTTTTCCCTGACCCGCCCCTTCTTTCTCATTTCAACATGCTGCTTCATTTTGTTTTGTCACAGAGAAGCATTATCATCGCTGGAGCTCTAGCCCACCTTCCACCCTAGCTAATACCAACCTTAATCTTTATCTCCCAATCCATAGGTAATATCATCTCATTCTTTTGCTATTCTTTCTTTCTGTTATTCCTTTCCCACCTCCCTAGCCTTAGGAGTAATGAATTTTTATTTCTTTGATAAAAACTTGAATTTCAAGTAAAGATTTTGTTATTAAAAACACTTAACCTTGATGGTCTTTGGGTTGGTGCATTAGGGTTGGCTTAACCTAATCAAGTTGATGCCCTCTCCATGCAAATTTCATTATATTGTCTGAAAGAGTTAGAATTGACTATGTTTAATGGGATAAGTGTGCAAGTTTATTTCTTAAAGTGTAATTATTGGTAAAATCTAAATCTTGCTTTCAATTAGATTTGGATGTTCAAAAAGTTTGTGAGGGTTGTGAAAACCTAAAGAACTTGCCCGAGGCTAACCAAGAAGTGGGGGTGAATTAATAGTTTTTAAAAATTCTTGAACAAAAAGGAAATTTCTTTTTGATCTTTTAAATATTTTAAAATAAAACAATAACCCTTGATGTGGAAGAAAAATTATATCACGATAACAACACACTCTAACTTTCAATCATAGAACAAATAACAAAAAAATACAAAAATAAAATGTGGTAAAAGTAATAAGAAAGAACACACCCAATTTTATAGTGGTTCAGCCAAATCTAACCTAATTCTAGTCCTTGAAAACCTCTTTTCTAAGTATAGCACTAATTAGTTAGTGTTTCTCCTTTTTCCCCCATAGCAAGACAAGGAAGCCCTTACAAAATCTTTGCACCGATCCGATGAGGTAGAGTACCTGAATCCTTTTATTCCATCCTAGAGTAGGCAAAAAACCAAAAATCCTTTTCACCCTCCTTGTGAAGGAAGAGAACTCATGAATGCTTTTAATCCTAGAGGAGTAGGAAAAGAACCTTGGAATCCTTTTACTCGCTCTTGGAGTAGGAAAAAAACTTAGATCTGATGCTGACAAAGTTCTCCTTCAGAGTCACCAAGGAACCAGAAGAGTAGCCTGAAGAAGGTGATGAACACCTTGCTTGGAGCAACCTTTATTAATTCCTTATAACTCCCTCTCTCAAGGATCTCTCTCTCTCTCAAGCTCTCCCTCTTCCCTCTCAAAGCTCTCTCTTGGAACACCTTCACAGCAAAAGATTAACTCAAGTGTTAATACAATTTCTTAAATAGAAAGCCTTCAAAGAAGCTCTAATTATCAATTCTATGTAACTGATCATCCAGATTATCTAGTATAATTAGTACCAAATAACTCTTTAAACCAGGATGATCACCTTTGCTATGTATAATCAGTATAAGTATTTGTATAGATCGTATAATATAATCCAGCGATCATCCCGGATGATTAGATAAAGATATTATATTGAACATCCAATATAACATGGGATGATGGGTGGCGATCTTCCTATAATCCTACAACCCTCTCAAGAAGTCTAGTACGATTCTCCTGAATGATTATAAGAAAATTATGGTTTTTTGTACTGGACAATAGGGGATCATCCTACAAAATGTACTTGATAGTCTAGTACGATCTTAGTGGATCATCTTGAAAGATATAATTGAATAATTTAACCATAATTATTCCAATAATCACCAGATCAATTTAGGTATGATTATCATAAATCTTCCAGGATGATTTATATCATCCAGTATAATTATAACAAAATTTGAAAATTAAAAAATTAATTAAATTATGATTGGCAGCTATTTTTCGTCATCTAAGCTGATCATCTTAGATGATATGGATCATCTAGTATAATTAGTTTAATCACTTGTAATTATCATGGATGCCCTAATCAGGGTTTCTATTTTTAATTGATCGTATAGTATGATTTCAAATCATCTTGTATGATTAGGTCAATAATAGAAAAAAAAATCTATAAATCACTAAATTTCTCCCCTTTAGTGTGTGTGTGTGTGTGTGAGGTTACTTAGCTTGGGGTCCACTATATTCAATATTTGACTCAAGAAAGGTAAAAAAATACATTGAAATGAAATTACAAGCATACTCAATCCTAATCTACCTGATTTTGAGCTAATTTGCATTGAAAGTGATTTTTGTGAACCTAAGAGATTAGTAAGCAGGGCAAATAACATAGTTATGCAATAATAATACTGATAAAGAAAGAATAGTGTTTGTTATCATCAAAATCATAATATTTGGATCTAGATTTGCAACATTTTCTTATAACATGAATATTTACTTAATACTTATATGTTTCATATTTATACAAGTACCCTAATGTTAAAATTTTTATAAGTGCAAACACTCCGAATAAATTCTCCTACCATATGATGTAAATTAAACAAGTCTTAAAAGAGCCACCTAGGTTTAAGCTTGAGCTTAAATGATTAATTGAGTTTGAGGCTATATTCAAGCTCAATTCGATAAGTGCAAACTAATTCAACTAATTTATGTAATAAATGATAAAGAAAGAAAAAATAGAGGTTAATTGATAAAAAAATCAAGATAAATAAAAGTTACATAATTTTCAAATCTACTTAGTCATCGAGAACAACGATACTAAATGATATTTGAGCCGCCAGAACATAAGAGAAACTACCACTAAAAACTAGTGATTTTTCTTTGTAGTAGACCTCAAAAAATTTATGGAGGTCAGACTACCATCTATTGCTAGTGGCTAAACAACCAAAAATTTCCAGCTATCAGATAGCACCAGCCACCATTCTGACCTTCGGTGAAACCACAAGAATAAAATGTTGAAAACTTGTCAGAAATAAATAGCCAGTTTTAGAATCATAAGTCGTTAATACTAGTGGGAGAAAATAGCTAGAAAACTGCTTGAAAAATGATATCCATCCAAAAATCACCTATTTTTATCAAACAAATAGTCAATAATTGACACTTTTCCTATAGTGCATCATCACATTAAGGGGAAGAACCCACACAATTTTGTCATATATTTAAAATACAAAGGACTCACCTAAAGCACTCTCCCAAAAATACTCACTTAGGAGACTCCACCTTATACATTGGGTCAAGTCAAAGGAAGATAGCCATCAGGAAGCCTCCCAATAGAGCTATATGTTAGATAGAAGTTGTATTTAGTCATGCTAAGTATTACATTATTTATTTCTTTTGTGTATCCATCATTATTGCTCACTAATACCTTTAGATAAATAGTGAAGAGTTATAGTTTGTATAGTCTGAACATCTTTTGATATATTGGAATACTTTTATCTTTTATTTATCTCTTACTCTTCATAAACGCTCCAACATCTATTAATTATCTAGTCCCTTTTTGTAGGTTTGTTTAATAGTAAAGTTAGGAGTAATCCACTAATAAATTCATACCCAAAATTTTGAAAGTTGCGGTGTGGGTTGATAGAAGCCAGAGAAAAGAAGATAAGCACATCATGATAAACAACATAACTCATAGTCATCTTGAATATAGATACTTTAAATATACTACTTTCCATGACCTAATGGAGATGGATGAGAAGTATAGTAGGATTATTAAAGATACACTAGAAAAACTATTGAGAAATTCTCAGATGGAAAGCTATCTAAAAGGATCCTATGACTTTGCTACACCATACAATGCAAGAAAATAAAGCAATCACTTCGATGGCTAAAGCCGATCCCACCACAACCTTACAAGTGATGAAGAGTATAATGCCCTTCATTAATCACACCTCATAAATGTTTGAGAAGGATGGAACATAAGTTTACCAATACATTCTTCAGGGAGATATCATAGGCAAGACTGCCTCCCTAGTTCAAACTACCTAACTTAGAGTCTTGTAGGGGAAGGGCTAATAACTCCTATATTTTCACCTTTTTGAGTCAAGGATATCAATGCTTAAATTCAAATTTTTTCTTGCCTTTTTTTTTTTTCTAATAAATATGTCATAATTACATATTCTTAAAGCTTAGTGTAGTAATTAGAATAAGGTCAAAAACCCCTAAATCTTCAAAATAAAATCCCCTTCTTTAGAAAAATCCATCCTTATGTTAATGATAATCCTTCCAGTCAGTATAAATTAGCCTATAATCAATAGATGTTAACTAATAAGGAAGGTCAATGATAATGTAATGTTGATTGACGATTAACCTAATTTACACATGAATAGAAAACCCAGCTTACAATCAATAGTAGCTAGCTGATGAATAAGTACTTTAATTTTATCATGAGCAATAATAATAGTTATAATGACTTGATAACTAACATACATGAAGAGATTGGCGGTGAATGTAGCTCAACCAAAATTTAATAATATCATGCAGTTAAATGCAATGATCTACTATTAATATTAGAAAACCAATGTGCAATGAATATGGCAGCTCACTAGTCAATATATATGAATAGATTGGATGCGAAGACAATGTTCCATTCCATGTTATTGGTTTGGAAATGAGAAGACAATGGGCATAATTTGGAAAATTTCATATGACTTTGCTTGGAATGGGGTGGGCTCTTTGTGCTTTTGAAGAATTTGGTTCTAAGGAGGTAGTTTATTCTAGTGGTCTTTGGTATGCCAATGGACATATCATAGGAATGGATAGATGGTCACCTTCCTTTTTGCCTAATTCATTGAAGGGATTAATGGCTCCAGTTTGGATTAGAATGCCTAATCTTCCTTTGCAATGGTGGGATGACGTAAATGTTTGTAGAATTGCATCAATGTTTGGTAAACCTTATCTAATTGATGGGAATATGTTACAATGGGGAAGAAGTGAATTTGCTAGAATTTGTGTCCAAATCAAGTTAGATGATAAGCTACCTTTAGGAGTATGGGTGGAGGGAAGCTTAGGTAAATTCTTCCAAAAGATAGAGTATGAGAGGATTTCTAACTTCTGCTTCAATTGTGGAAAGGTAAGTCATTTGAGGAAGAAATCTGTGGAAAATTATTTAGTTACCAACCATGGTTCTAAGAAATTGATCAATCATACAAAAAATGTTCACAAAGTTGAGAAGGAAGATCCTAGAGCTGCTGTAGAGCCATTGGATGGTGGAACAAAAGATAGCAAAGTCACGTATGAACCATGTGTTCATGTCAACTATGGAAATGAAAGGTTTAAAAATATAAGCTTCAATAAAATCTGGACAAGGCCTTTGAAGGAAGATGCTACTAAAATTAAGGTAGGGATATCCCTGCTAATCAAATGGATCCAACTGTTGCTGGAATGACTGAAGAATATACTGAGCCTGATGCAGGATAAGTTGTTCCAGTAACTGAAATAGAAGCTGACTTTTCTAATGTACAAATAATCCCAGTGAACAATTCTTCAGAAATTAGAGAAGGTACTACATGGAATTCAAGTAACAATCTTAATGTAGTTAACAAGTTTGATATTCTAAACTAATTGGTGGAGGAAGGGGAGACTATTTGCATAGAAGAGGATGAGGGGTTGATTCATGAAAGAAGTGTTATAAGTAAAGATGCACAATTTAATTCTATGGGAAAAGAATATGATACTATGGAATTGGAGTTAGAGCATAAAGATGGAGGGTCTTTTAATGTTAAAAAGATAGGTTCAAAATAACTTAAGGGTTTGGAACCTATTAAATTGGCTACTAAAAGTAGAAGAGGGATTGTTGATCAAAAGGATAAGGTAAGGACCTCTTCCCCTCTTGTTCAATAATGACTTCAATAATCTTTTGGAATTGTAAAGGAGCTAGAAAGAAGAAAGCTTCTCTATATTTCAAAGAGATTGTGAATGATCATGGAGTCTTTTTTGTGTGGTTGATTGAAACAAAATTGACTTCTATAGAGAGAACGGAAATAAACTCTTTGATTGGTACGGAATGGGATTATTTTCAAGTTCCTCATAAAGGCTTAACAGAAGTAATTTTGGTATTATTGAAACATAATATGGCTTCATTTAAAGTATTGGATTCTTCTCCCCAATTGGTTATTGGAGAGTTAGAAGTTCTCAATAAAGGTAGATGGAGATTGTCTACTATATACAACAACAAAGATGTTTACAGGAGAAGGATGCTTTGGGAAAAGTTAGAATCATTCTCTGATAATGACTTTTCTATGGTCATAGTGGGAGATTTCAATTGTTTTCTTGCTAAGGAAGACAAAAGGGGAGGGAGAAGGTTTACCTTTTCCTAAGGACCCAAATAGATGAGATCTTTTTTGGCTTTTAATGAATTACATGAGGTTGGATGTGTAGGCCCAAATTTTACATGGTGTTATAATAAATCTGGTGTTGAACAGATTTTGAAAAGGCTTGATAGATGTTTTGTAAACTCATTTCCTTTTAATTCTTCTCGTCATTTAGTGGTTAGGCATTTGGATAGAATTGCATCATATCACTGCCCGATTCTCTTAAACTTGTTGGAGTACAGTCCTTTATATAAGAAAATCATCAAGTTTGAAGATGTTTTGGCTTCTACTCCGACGTCTAAATCGG
Source organism: Dendrobium huoshanense (assembly GCA_016618105.1). Taxonomy (NCBI): domain Eukaryota; kingdom Viridiplantae; phylum Streptophyta; class Magnoliopsida; order Asparagales; family Orchidaceae; genus Dendrobium; species Dendrobium huoshanense. The sequence goes on from CM028360.1 coordinate 41,350,590, forward strand.
TGGTGAGGGAGGCATGGAGGAAGGAAACTTTTGGGATTCCATCTCAAGTTCTTAATTGCAAGATGAGAAGAGCCTTAAAGGATCTATATTATTTGAGTAGAGCCAAGTTTTAAAATTTAAATCTTGTTAAGGAAGATATTAAAGGGGAGAACATGAAGCTACAAGAAAAAGAAGCTGAATTTGGTTGGCTTTCGGTTGAGGATAGCTAGTCACTTAAATTCAAAGTAAGTGAGCTGAATTCTACTTGGCTTGATTGAATACATGGTGGAGGCAACGTGCAAAAATAAATGTTTTGTTGATGGCGATAGGATTTCAATTTTTTTCAAGCTTATGCTAGTGCAAGGAGGAATGCTAATTTCATTTACAAAATGAAAAATGAAGGACTTATAATGGAGGATCAACACCAAATTGAAGAGGTCTTGTTCCTTTTATTTAAGGAAAAATGGAGAGATAGAAGTTTCTCTTTGACCGGTTGGCCGTCCATAAGCAATTTTTTGGATGAAGGTGACATTAATATGTTATGCAGAGAATTCTCATTAGAAGAAGTGGAGATCATTATCAAGGAGGTTGGTGGGAACATTTCTCCGGGAAACGATGGTATCTTATTAAATCCTATTGGCCCATCACATAGGAAGATTTCTGGAACGCAATCAATCATTTTTTTTGCTCAGGGGAGATGTGTAAGGAATGGAAAGAGACACTTATTGAATTGATTCCCAAGGTGAGCAATCTTTTATCTCCTTCCAACTTTAGACCTATTAGTCTGTGCAATACTATTTATAAAGTGGAGGCAAATGTACTTTTAAATAAATTGTCAGTTATTATTCCTAATATTTGTCTCTAAAGAAAAAGTGGCTTTTTTGAAAGGAAGGTTGATGTTTGATCTTGTTCTTGTAGCCCAAGAAGTTTTTCATAAACTAAGATATTCAAAATCAGCTAAAGGTCTATTATCTTTCAAAATTGATGTGGTGCAAGCTTATGAATCAATGGAATGGCCTACTTAGGAAAGAGCATTAGATTACTTCAGGTTTCCAATGAAGCTTTCAAACTTAATTTTGGAATGCGTTCATGATTCTTCTTTCTCTTTGTTAATTAACGAAAACCCATGAAATTAGATCAAGGCTAGTAGTGGCTTTCATCAAGGATGTCTTCTTTTTCCATTTTTGTTTATTCTTTGCTCTCAATTGCTAACAAATGCTTTTTTACAAAGATATAATTCTATTGGTATTCGTGTTAATACAACTAGGCCTAGGATTTTGCATTTTCTATATGTAGATGATTTAATTATCTTTTTAGAAGAATGGTTGAAGGTGGTGAAAGAAATCAAGAGCTTTTACTGAAATTTTATGGGTGGACATTACAAAAGATAAACAATAGCAAGTCATGTATCTTGTTTGGAAAAATCAGTGAGAAGAAAAAGAAAGAGAGCCATTTCCAGTTCAATGGGTTTCACAATGATCAAAGATTTTTGTTATTTTGGAGTTAAAGTTTCCTTGAGGAGGATATGAAGATCAGATTTTCAATTCATCATTGATAAAGTCTTGTGGATGTTTAACATTTGGGGAGGCAAACTCATCTCTTTAGCTGGAAGGATTACTCTAGTTAAATCCGTTTTGCTCTCCTATCCTACTTTTCATTCTACTTTTGCATTGGTACCTAAAGGTTTATTAGATGAGATTGATAAGCTTTGTAGAAGATTTATTTGGAGAAAAAGGGTGGATAAGCTGGGCTACATTTTGTTAAGTGAGATATGATGTGTAAACCAATGAATTGTGGAGGGCGTGGTCTACACTCTTGCTCAAACAAAGTTGGAGCTTTAAAGGCTAAACTTGCTTGGAATTATATACAAAATAAAAACTCTTTATTACACAAGGATTTATATCCAAAATATGGCACTTTGTATGAAACAGCTGGAATGAAGAAGGCATGTTCAATAGCTTGGAAATTGATTTTAGATGGTGGGAGATTTCATAAACTAATTGTGAGATGGAGCATTGCAAATGGGGAATCTATTGATGTATTTGAAGATACGTGGATTATGGATAAATGTTTAAGCAACTGGCCTACCTTTGTGACTCCTCAAGGTAATAATTTTATTATGGTGGATAGTTTCATCTTGGATGGGAAATAGGATGTAATTTAATTGAATAAAGTCTTCACAAAAGAGCTTGTGGTTCTCGTCTGTAAGATCCATATTTCACCATATCAAATGGAAGATAATATGGAGCTAATTCACAATTTATCAGGGAAATCTATAACTGTTATGACTGTTAAAGCATCGGTGGAGCATGATTTGCAAAGTTGTAAATACTTGGATTGGATACAAAAAGACAGAACTATTCCTCGGATAAAAATTTTTTAGTGGAGGATCTTCCATAATGATATCCCTTCCAATCAATACTTGTCATATAGAAGATTGCAAAGTAACAAAATTTGTCGCAGGAATTGTGATGAAGTAGAAGATGTTGAGCATATGGTTACCAAATGTAGGAAATTGAAGGTAGTGGTGGTAAGGCATTTAAACATATGGGGATTTCAAATACCATGTTTTAGTTTGTTTAGTGAATGATGCAGGTGGCTGAGTTCACAAAACTCTTGGATGATTAATTTTTTTTGTAATACTATTTTCTTCTCATGGAAGGCGAGGAATGATATGGTTCATGAAGGCATTGAGGGAAATCCATTTGTAATTGCGGCCAATTCTGTTAGTTGTGCTGCAAATTCAGCTAGTTCTTATTTGTGTAACTCTGGTAACTGGGATGCTATTCAGCCTACGGAGTTGAATAATTGTTAGCATCTTCCTCCACCCAATTGGATCAAAGTCAATATAGATGCATCCTTATTACCTTTTTATAGAGCAGGAATCGGCGGTGTTTTCCAAGATCATAAGGGTAGATTTCTGATGGCATTTGGTCTAGATTGTGTTCATTGGGATGTCTCTCGATTGGAGCTCTTAGCTATTCAAGTTATCAAAGAAGTGATAAGAGAATGGATGTTTTGTTATAAAGGTATTATTATTGAAGGTGACAATTATGACATCATCAGGTTTATTCAAGATGCTGTTAAGAGAGACAGTCAGGAGTTGGAAGATTTTTCTTTTATCAAGAATTTCAATAATGTCATTTATAATTGTATAGATAGAAAGTGTAATAAGTTAGCTAATTTATGTGCTAAATTTGTTATTTTTAGTTCTTTCATGTAGGAAAATATTAGTTTGAATAAGGTTCCTCCTCCTTTTGTAAAAATGTTAAATGAGGAATCGGATGCTACTTCTGGGTAGTTTGTATTGCTTTTATTAGTTTTTAATGAAGCTTAATGCTTATTTTAAAAATTACAATTAATAACAATTAAGTTCTCAACCAATAAATCAATATCTTTAAAGCACAGACAGTTGATTTGCATTATTTACAAACACCTACGAGCTACTATAGGAGCCTTGCCATACATGCTACCTGCTACCCATCATCAAATACAAAATTATAGTAGATGCTAAAGCCAACCAATAGTAATAATAGCAAATGTGTTGTAGCAATGTTGAGTCCCATGTGAACAAAGATGCGCATGAAACATAATATTTGTGTGTAGGGACTAAAGATTACAACAAATATAAGAGAATTACAATAAATGTTTTATTGATCAAGTATAATTGGGTCCTCCAATTGATAACTCTAGAGACCCTAATAGTGATAGTTGGGATAAAGGAAATTTTGTGAAAGCAGAATGCTCGCTGACTTTTCACTAGAGGAAGGACCTAACTATTTAAAATTGAATTATTTTATTAATTATTCTATAGAATATAGTAGTTAAAGAAAAAAGTGTCTCATTTTATCATCTCTTCAAAAATATTGAGGATTATAGAGAAATGATGCACTATTTGAATGAAGATTCAGAGACCAAGCTTAACAACCAAATGTCCTACAAGTGCACCACAAAATATTATATATGTAGATTGCAGAAAGCTACTCTTGGTTTCCATGTTGAGGATTATAGAAGAAGCTTACATATCCCTTATGCATATTAGATGGTAGAATATCATTTGGACATGAAAAAATATTTATTGTTCTATTCCATCCATGCTTCGAGGAAACTTCCTTGCAATGAAGGGGAGAAAAAGTAATCTAATAATATTATAGCCCAGCCTTTGGTATAACCTGATTATGATACCATATCTATCACAAGTTGACTTCATGTAATACATATGCCCTCTTCTAATATAAGCAAGGATTAGATTATTCTTGAATTTGATTGCTCGAAGGATGAAAAAATGTACCCTGTATTAGAATAATGAAATATCTCATGACTATTCTAAATACACCACTACGATTCACCTTTAAGCAAAAGAATAGAATTAGTTGTATAACAAAAGCCACTTAAGCACCACTCTATGCTACTAGATTCAGAACATTAGTATAAGAAGATAGCAGATGTCAATAAAGGCAAGAATAAAATCCTATACATTTGGTAGAAATAGTCACTTTACAGTCAGCTATATTTAAAATTACAAAATACCCCTAGCTTCTATTAAAATACACATTGATGTGTATTCTGTAATATGCATGCATTGGTAATGTGCAGAGGGTTTTATTTTAGCATGTAAGTTGATATTAAAATTATAATTCAAAAGGACTTCCTACGTGCATTTGTAGGATGTAGAGAATTTCATTCAAGTATGTCATCTGACATTACAATTATATATAAAAATGACTTCCTGCATGTATCATTAGTATGTTATTTGATTGTGCAATCATAATTTATAATGATCTCTTGCATGCATTGGTGGGATGCAGATGGTTTCATTCAAGCATGTCATTTGACATTGTAAAAAGTATTTTCTTGTATGCATTTGTAATATGTAGAGGGCTTCATCCTAGTAATATCATACATACATAAAACAATCTTATAAATGCAGCATGAAAAATGCATTCAATTGTACATACCCATTCGGTCCATGGCGAGCATGTTATAGATACACACGTGATGCATGTGAATGTTATTCAGGTTCAAAAATGAATTTATATTTGAACTCGATCATCTATTAATAAACTAAATGAGTAGTCAAGGTTCAATCAATAAAAATTTAATCCCAATGATTGCCATGTTAATATAAATTCTCAATTGGATGAGACATAAATATTTAAAAATTCCTCTCAAACACTTATAAAAATCCAAGATTCTAAATAATCACAAAAAATCTAGATATTTAAAATTAAAATAAATCATCAAAAAATTAAAGCAAAATCCATCCACTCTACAAAATAGTTTGCCAGAGTGGATAAATATAAAAATTAGTTCAGCTCACAAAGACTTAATATTTGGTCAAGAATATCACTAGGATTTCAAAACACTACAGGAAAATCATCTATTACCAGCAAAATTTTGCCAGCAAAAATTGATCATTTTTCGACAGTTTTTTTAATTTACCAGCAGTTTTTCTGTAGAAAATATTCTGTTGGTAAATCTGCGTAGGAACATAAATTTTAGTGGCTTTTTCTGGTAGGAATTAATTCCGATGGCTTTTCAGTGAAGTTTTGGTACTAGAAAATAAAATAATAATAAAATAAAATTCCATGCTCTTCCGAGCAGTAGCATGTTTAACCTCCCGGCAACATCCCGCCACCCATGGCAGCCCGACAAGCCCACCATCCAGGCCTGTGCTAGCCCGATCTCATGCCCTATGAGCCCGTGCCAGTCCGGCAGCCCCATGTGTGCCCGCGCTAGCCCCGTGTGTGCCCGCCCAGTAGCCGGCTCTCGCACAGGTGAAGTGTTTCGAACCTGGGTGTGTTGAGGAAAGTTTCATACCCCAACCCAAATTGATGAACATGTAAATGCATTTTTAATGTCAATTTTTTATATTTAAATAATATTTTGATAGAAAATCAAGTTATTAAATAAAATTAAATATTCTAACTAATTTAATTTGAAAAGTAAAAATAATAATTAAAAATAAATTAAATTTAAATAATAAATTTTAATTTAAATCTTTTTTACTTAAATTAAGGAAATAATTAATATTATTATTAATCTTTTTTTTTAATCATTTAAATAGTTAAAATTTTAATCAATTTAATTAAATTTAAAAAATTCTGCCAAAAAACTAAAAAAGCTGCCAAAAAAATCCATTGGAAATAAGCAGTCAGAAAACCTCTAAAAAGCCACCGAAAAATTAATTGCCGAAAAGCCACCAATAAATTCCTTTGGTAATGGGTGATTTTCCTTTAGTGATTTGTCTCTTGCTAATAAGGATGTGGCACATGTCCTCTAACTTGTGGTTTCACCACCAAATGGCACCACACCAAGTATTTTTTTTCCACTAAATGGCACCATAGATAAATGGTTATAACTGAGACCCTCTAACTAAGTGGTTTTGCCTTAAAATGACACCATTATATTACAGTCTTGGTATGAGCCCTGTATGTTCTCTAACGATAATAAATCATTGAGCAATCAATCAATATAATATAATAGATAGGGCAGGAAGCCCTCTTTTAGCTTAGGTGGATTTAATTTTGTTCCCTTAGATAAATATTCACCCCAGGTCTATAAGGTACCCTTGGATGAAACAACCCATGGCTACCAACAAAGGATCAATTTAATCAGGATGGGTTAACTACCTCCCCTATCTGAGTAGACAAGGCACCATGATAGCCCGGGATGATGGAACCATGGGATATTGATCATGCTCATCATCATCATCCCCCCACCATCCACATTAAGTGTGAGATGGAGAAAATTTTAATTTTAAATATTAAATTTCCAAAAAAAACTAAACCCATAATACTACTATACACTAGATATTCTATATCTATTTGATGACTAGCCTTAGTCGAAAGTTCTCTATCATTATTGTGAGGGGTAATTAGCTATATTATTTATGCCTATAAGAAACATGAACTCAGAGCATAATGTCCTCGCAAAATAAGGGTGCAATGTTTGGGTATTATCTCATTTAAAATTCAATCTGCCTTCTAAAAATAAACCCATGAACATACTCGTTAAAACTCTCGTAAGTGATCCAAATGGAAAGCGAGGGGGGGGGGGGGGGGGGGGTCAACAGAGAGGTCAGAGAGGGAAGTTTTGGAGCCCACATAAATCCTCAACAATTTATATATGCTTTGGAGAAAAAAATTCAAAGGATAGCATTTCTACTTCGAAACTCTGGTTGAAGCACTGTAATACTTCTATTTTCTCTTTATATAATGAGTATCTAGAGGATACAACATAAGAATTATCTTTATTACTCAACTACTAATTTTACATAGAATATTAACCTTCTTTTTATCCCTCATCATTTTCTATTGTAGCTATATATATATATATATATATATATATATATATATATATATATATATATATATATATATAGTTTTTTCCTTCTTTTCTATCCTTAGAACTATTGAAATTTTTACCATATTTATTATATGACCTATTTATATTTATAAATTTTTAATCTTTGCATAAGTTTTAGAGCATATTGAATTAACGAACTATGTTATAGATGTAAATTAATTAACCAAACCACTATATAATATACTGTGTATTATTATTTTATCCTTTTCTCTTTCTTAACTCTATTTATTGTTCTCACTTCATTCAGTTATTAAATATAGTCCTTGGTGAATTAGTCAGAAAAAATTAAAGAGACATCCAAGAAAGCAAAAAAATAGTGATAAATAAAATGACCATGAAGGTAGTGGATAAAAAAAATCTAAATGATAAATTGAATTGTAAGAAACTTGTTTCTCAAAGAATTTAAAGAGTTATATGAGGTCACGCTTATAGCAATACAGGTGAAAGTAGAAAATCTAATATGGTAATAAATGTTTCATCAAAATGACTTTAAAATGTATGCCACGCCATCAAAATCCTAAGTCTAAAATTTAATTAATTTTCTAATCACTAACAAGTTAGTGCTTATAGAGACGAGTTCCCTTAGGAGCCTATTTGATAAGATCTTCAATGGGGCTTGTAGGACTACAATAAATTATTATTAATCCATAACATATTTTGGAGAGAAATAACATAATAATTTTCTCTCTTAAACATACAGATATTGAAAGAGATGCCCTGCTTATGAACATTATGGGACTCACACATATTCATCAAAGCCCTCAAGAATAGCTTATATTAGCAAAAATTCATCCCCTAAGGTTGTTCTCCATCATCGTGTCCATAAGGCTACCACTTATACACCAAGTGCATACCTCAATGCTCCTTAACTATGGCCCTCTAAACTTGGTAAAACCATGGCTCATGGTCATTATCACCCTTAGAGACTTTCTCTCATGTTCAAAGAACAATACACCACACCATTAGAATAATCATCACATTAAGAGGAAGCACCCACACAAACTTGTACCATATTTAACATTCCAATGACTCACCAAAAGTACTCTCCCATAAAGGCACAATTAGGTGAGTCCCCCGTAAACATTGGGCTAGGGTAGAGGAAGAGAGCCATAAGGAAGCATACTAGTATATCTACATTTTAAATAGAAGATGCATTGAGTCATTCTAATTATTACACATTTTATTTATTTTATGTATCCCTAATTATCTCTCTCTATATCCTTTAAATAAATGGTTAAGAGGTATAGTTTGTATAGTCATAAGATCTTCTAATATATTGGAATACGTTAACCTTTTATTTATCTCTCACTCTCCATACACACTCCAACGTCTATTAATTCTCTAGTCCCTTTGTGGACGTTTGTTTATAATAAAATTAGGTGTAATCAACTCATAAATTCATATCCAACATTTTGAAAGTTGCGGTGTGGGTGGATAGAAGCTAGTGATAAGAAGACAAGCACATCATGATAAATAATAAAACTTAGAGGCATCTTGAATATAGACACCTTCAACTAGACTACTTTCCATGACCTAATGGAGATGAAAGAAAAGTTTAGTAGGATTATTAAAGATACACTAGAAGAACTATTGAGAAATGTTCCAAGGGAAAGCTATCTAGAAGGATCCTATAACTTGGCTACAACATACAAGACTAGAAAATAATGCAATCAATTAGATGGCAAAAGCTGATCCCACCACATCCCTACAAGTGATAAACAGTATAATGCCCCTCCATAATCGCCCCTCCTAAAATTTTAAGAAGGATAGAACATAAGTTGACCAATACATTCTTCAAGGGGAAAGCAGAGGAAAGATTGCCTCCCTAGTTTAAAATACCTAACTTGGAGTTTTATAAGGGAAGGTCTAACACCTCCTATCTTATCACCTTTTTGGGTCAACGATGTCAATGCTTAAATTAAAATCTCTTTTTTCATTCTTTTCCTAATAAATACATTATAGTTACATATTCTTATAGCTTAGTGCATTAATTAGAATAAGGTCCAAAAACCATAAGTCCTCAAAATAAAATATCCTATTTTAGAAAAATTTATACTTATTTTAATATGCATATTGTAGTTACATTGTCTTATAACTTGATATGCATGATATCATTGGGTCCAAATTTTCAAAAAATTTAAACCTAACTTTAATTATTTTCCTAATCAACTTAATGCCATTACAATTTTTTGTAGCTTTATTTATATAATAGGACATTGCCCAACTTATAAAATTTAAATTAAAATCATTAATAAAATTTATTCATTGTATTAATGTATGCATTATAGTTATATATGTTAGGGTATGGTCCAAAAATTTTGAAATTCATATTCCAAATCAAAACTCTTTCTAATAATTTGTTTTTATTTCAAAAGTAAATGTTGTAGTAACACCTACTTATAATTTGTTATATATAATGAAATGGGATTCAAAATCTTCTATTACTTTGATTTTTAGAATCAAAATATTTTTAGTCATAAACCAATTATTTTGAAAACTAATTCAAAATTATTTAATATTCAAGGAAATTAACAAAAAAGCTTTTAATTCTCTAATAATTTGAATGTAGCCTAAGAGTAGCCTCAAATAAGTGATTCAAGTCAAATTTAGTTTTTTTTTTTTTGAAATTCCAAATTTGCATTAGAAAGAAGAAAAAGATACAAGAAACTAAAGATAATAATCACAATATTTCTTCAATAAAAAAAAGAGATAAAGTATAAAGGATGACAAGGAAAATCTGATGGAGGATCCAGAAAGAGTCAGAAATATATTTTGGGAATTTTTTAGAAACAAATAGAGACTTAGAAGTTGTTGTTTGCACGATTTGCCTCCTAATCTGAATGCAGTAAGGCAAAGGGATTGTTATTTCCTTAGCTCTAACTTTCTGTTTGAAGAATTGGAGTTGGTAATTAAAGAACTTGGTAATAATGTTTCACCTGGTGTGGATTGCATTTCATACTCATTCATTAAAGCTTGCTGGAATACAATTGGTTTGGATGTTTGGAATGCTATTTGTCTCTTCTTTTCTTAAGGGAACATGTGCTCTAAATGGAAGGAGACTATGGTGGTGCTTATTCCTAAAATCAGTACTCCGTTATCTCCTTTAAATTTCAAACCTATTAGTCTGTGCCTTTCTATCTATAAGATTGTTGCCAAATTGCTTTTAAATAGATTATCAAAGGTGATTCATTATTTGGTTTTTCATGTACAAGTGGCCTTTATTAGGGAAAGAACTTTATCTAATCATGTTCTTCTTACTCAAGAAATTTTTCATAAATTCAAAATTTCTAAATCTAATAAAGGATTGGTGGCTATTAAGGTGGATATGGAACAAGCCTAAGATAGTTTGGCTTTGGATTCTCTTAAATAAGTTTTGGATTACTTTGGTTTTCCAATGAGTTTCTCTAATATTTTAATGGATTGTGTTATTAATCCTTTATTCTCTATTCAAATAAATGGAGTTGGATTTAAGTGGATAGAAGCTAAAAGCAGGTTTAGGCAAGGGTGTCCAATATCACCCTATTTGTTCATATTGTGTTCTCAACTTCTTACTAATGTTTTTTTGTCCAAAGGTAGTAAGTTGGGATTAAAAGTGACTCCTTTAGCTCCTTAAATTTCTCATCTTCTTTTTGCAGATGATTTCTTATGTTTTCGAATGCTAGTATTGGGCATTTAAGGAAAATTAAAAAGCTTCTTTTAGACTATTGTTGTTGGATAGGTCAACTAGTTAATAATCACAGATCTTCGATTCTCTTTGCAAATTAGTAAAGAGGAGTAGGAGAATGAGTCTTACTAGATACATGGGATTCAATGAAGTTAAATATATATCTATTACTTGGGTATCAAGATTTCTTTAAGAAGATTAGTTGCCTCAGATTTTTGTTGTCATCTGTAGAAGTAGGCTTCTAAATTAGAAGTGTGGGGTAATAAGCTTTTCTCTCTTGATAGAAAGATAATTCTTGTTAAATCAATGATTTTTTTCATCCCATTGTCTTACGTTTCTGTCTATAAGATTGTTGCTTTTCTATCTATAAGATAGTTCTTGTTAAATAAGTGATTTTATCCATCCCATTGTTAAATCTGTGCCTTTCTATCTATAAGATTGTTGCCAAATTGCTTTTAAATAGATCATCAAAGGTGATTCATTATTTGGTTTTTGATGTACAAGTAGCCTTTATTAGGGAAAGAACTTTATCTAATCATGTTCTTCTTGCTCAAGAAATTTTTCATAAATTCAAAATTTCAAAATCTAAGAAAGGATTGGTGGCTATTGCAAGGCTTTTATCGAACATTCAATAGTTACATAATAGTATTAAAATGTTTATGAGAATATCCCTTTCAAGTTGAAGTTTAAATAGGACAATATTAGAGATTATGCTGTTATACAAGCCATGTGGTTCTTTTTCTTACAAACAATGCATGCATTTTTTGAGTTCCTCTTTAAATTTATAATTTATTTATTTTTAGACTTGCATTTGCACTATTTATAGTATAGCATGGGATATATTCTGATGTGTAGAAGAGTGCATTCTCTGAAATTTTACAAATACGTTATATATTTAGATATAGACTCATATACCTAGTGCTGATATGGGAGGGGTTCTAGCCTCACTTAATGAAAGTAGGTGAGGGAGGTTATGTTGCCTCATTCTGCATCTAATTTTGACACCACTTGTTATATATAGGTTTGAGAGGTTAAATGGATGCATAAGTGAAAGTGGAATTATAAACAAGCATCGAGACATGAACATTATAATCATTGCTTTGCATATGCTAATAGTTTGATGAAGAAAATATTAGCAATATTATGAATTGAATGTTTGTTTTTTAGATCTTCTATATGAACCTTTAAGCAATTTGAACGTCAAGTGCAAGTAAATCCCTAATGATAAGTTTTTTATATTAGATTTGAAATCTTTGTGAAAGAAGCTTTAATGGTATAAGTGGGAACTCTGAAATAAAGTACAAAATGAACCCTAGAAAATCATGTATTATTAGTATTTTATTCACTCTTCCTAATGTTTTTACATTTTTTTTAAATCATATTCAATATTTTAATGAACATTGATAACTATGATTGGCTAAGAAGGAAATTTATTGAGTTAGTTGTGCTCGTTATATTAATCTTTTCTTACTTTAGGGAAAATAAAAGGCCCAAAAGAGTAGGAAATGGAGAGAAGTTGGATCTTTTAATTATAAGTGATTTAGGTATTCTTTTAAGATCCAGTTTTAATTTATTTTTATGTATAGATGATTGAAAGTTAAATGGAATAGTGTATATATGATGAAATGAAATATGTTTAGTTGCTTTTTTATTTTGGATTATAAATAGCTTTGGTTGTTTGATATCAATGGTTTAGACTTTAATTATAGGTTTAGGGTTTCAATCCTACTTTAAATTCTAGTGTCACAATTAGAAGTTGAGGAAACTATTTAACAAAACTATATTAGTTCATAGAATCCTAAAAATTCTCAATTGCCTCAAATATTTGCGATAAAAAATTAAATACTAAAAAGAGTAAAAATAAAAAAATTAGAAAATGGCTATTTTATGTATATTTTCCAATTTAAAGTTCTTTCAAAGAATCTACTCATCTTGATAGTGAAGTCTCTTACAGTCATCCTTTAACCTAGGCTATGGTGACAAATTAAACATTACCTATGGGATTACATCGCTTAGGGGTGGTTTATTTTGGATTAAAATTCTTCTAAATTATTTTTGGAATGATTTAGAAGCATTTTTATGGTTTAAGGGTAGTTGTGTAAAATTCATATGTCAAGGAAGTAGGCTATGTAAGGGAGAAGAGAATCAGGATGAATTCTATAGTTGGAATTTAGGATTTTAGGGTTTAAAAATGTGGGAAATATAGGCAAATGAAACATAGAGTAGTGTGGTTATACCAATTATGAAAGTTTCATTATTTTTTAAAGGGGTTTGGATGAGCAAATGAAACATAGAACCAACCTTTAACCAAGTTCTCTTACATGCTTTTTGAGTGAAATTTAGTAAATAAGTTGATAAATAATTGATATGTTAATGTGTGGGGATATGGGTAAAAGATTTCAACAGAAAATGATAGATATGATTTTAGGATATTAAATACTTACCATTAATAAATGAAATATTTTTTGTAGGATTCAACAAATCCCTCATGTGTGATACTAGGTACCAAGCTCCCTCTACTTCTAGAATATACTCCAAAATTTTCAAAACAACAAAAGCTTCTTCATTCATCTTTTAAAAACTATAAACAAGTTTGCAACTGTTGTTTTGAATTGCAAAACATGAGGGTGAAAATAGGTGGTTGGCAAAACTATTGAACAGTCGAGAGAGGGAGATAACTACCAAAATAATTATCCCCTTCATTTCACTTTGGCCAACCAACAATTCTTTAGCCCATCCTTATTTAGAATATTTTTTTCAAATAAAAATTCCAACATTCCATCAAATTTGAAAATTAAACTTGAAATTTCAAAAAGTTAAAAACTTATTAAATTTTGAAATTCATATTTCTTAATTTTAATTGTGACAACAATATAAAATGACCAATACATGATCTTTAATGAATAGTATCACACATATAATAGAAATCCTACTTAAGACACTCATAGAAGTAGAAATTCTACACAAAATCTTTCATTCTTTATCTCATGAGGGGTCATTGATTCCTTTGATTTTCCTTCTTGGTTTAGTCTCTAATTGTTAGTCCACCCCTTGACTATGCATCTTGTGCCATATAAAAAAACTAAAGAGAAAAAAGGAAAACTATGAGTTTACAGAGAGAGACTTTGGAACTCTATTAAATTTTCTAAACTAAAAGAGTTGAGTATTATTGACTGCATGTCTTAATCTTGCTCCTTGCCCCAAATTTAAAGGTTTAAACTAGGGTTTAAAGCTACAAGAAAAACAACTTCTACAAAATACATAAATAATAAAATAAATAAGAGTATATGAGATGTGTATACAAAATAGATAAGAATATTTTTTAATAATTGGCCACACCTTATGCTAGTTGAAATTACGAACTTGATGGATGAAGTTACTAACTGATTGGATGGCATTGCTAACTTGTATGATGATGCTGCAAACTTGCTTGATAAATAATAGATTTCATTGAAGGAATTCTTGGTGAATTGCATTTAAGTTTGGTTGGGTAGGTACTTAGCTTGAGTGAGTATTATTAATTAGGCCTTACATTGGGTGTGCTTTACTATGAACTTGGGAATTTCAACATTGATCTAAAAAGTTATCTATTTGTGTTTTTTCTTTGTTATGCTGAGTTGGTATAAACTAGGACATCTTTTCTTTAAAAGAGACTCATGGTATATTAAAATGTACACATTGAATAAAAAAGTAAAATTTTAATAAAAAATTACTTACTTATAAATATATGTCCTGTTTTATTGATCTATACGAAGTGTTAATATTTTATAATATTAAAATATATAATACTTCATAAATACAATATGACATTTTTCAATACATGTTTGATACATGTCAAATATATTTCGTGGTATATCCATTAAAATGAAATATATTGCTAAAGAACATAAGTAGCGTAAATAAAGGGAGAGTCTAAGAGAAATTTTTATATTCAAATTTGACAATCATTATTGTGTATAGAAGCATAATTTAATAACAACAACCTAACAATAAATATATCTCATTTTCATTCATCTCTATAAAATATGTAAGATTTCATATATATAAATTTGACATTAATTAAATAAATTTTAGATACGTTCGTAATATACTTTTTTTAGACTTTGAGCCAATTAAGGCAAACTTACACAAGCTTTAAAAAAAATACTGATTAGTTAGCCAAAGATCTCAACCAACAGATCAAGGAGACCTACGTACTGACATGATAATTAATCTATTATGAAAACCTTAATGTTCATGAAATTGAACATGCCGTGTTAAGTAATGAAAAAGTGAGTTAAGTATCATTCCCACAAGGATAGGTGTTATCCTAAGATTGTCCTAGTATTATTTAGTAATATGCGTATTGATTATTTTCTTATAAGAAAATTAGATCGTTTAGATTGCAAAGATTGTAAAGTTATTCAGAGTGAAAATTTATGTACCCAACATCGATTATTAATTTTGGATTTTAAGAAAAATGGAAAAAAAATAGTTTTCTAGGATTAGATTGGGGCATTTAAAGAATATTAATAAAAAGTATTTTTGAGAGTAAGATTTTAGATCTTAAAATTTTGTATGTAAATGAGGATGCTAATATTATGTGAGAAAAAGTGGCTAATGATATAAAGAAATTACAAAATATGTGCTTGAAGTTTCAAAGGGAAAAGCTCCTAATAGTAAAAATAGTTGGTGGTTGAATCCAAATGTGCAAAGAAATATTAAAAAAATAAATAAAAAGATTTGTTATAAAATTGGTTTAGATGTAAAAGTTTTGATAATTGGGAAAGCTACAAAGAGGCTCATAAGGAATGTAAGAAAGCTATTTTTGATGCAAAGAGCATAGCTTATAATGATTTATATAATAGATTAGATACTAAGGAGGGAGAAAAATATATGTATAGGTTAGCCAAACAAAGATGTATGAGTAGTAAGGATTTAGTTCAAGTGAAGTGTATTAAGGATAAAGTTACAAAAATACTTTTCATAGATGATGATATTCAACAAAGTGGATGAGATATTTCGCTAAACTTTTTAATGAAAAATGTGAAAATACAAATGAATTTAGTGACTTTAGCACCTTAAATGAAAATTAAGATTTTATTTTTATCAGCGTACTAGTAAAATTAAATTTAGAGAGGCTTTAAAGAAAATGAAGTGTAGAAAAGCTGTTGGACCTGATGATATTCCAATAGAGATGTGGAAATGCTTAGGACATGATGGAATTTCTTGGATTACTAAAATTTTTAATGCTATTTTGAACTAAAAAGATGCCAGATGAGTGGAGAATAAGTGAGTTAATTCATATTTTTTAGAATAAAGGTGATGAACAGGAGTGTGTGAATTATAGAGGAATTAAGTTTATATGTCATACTTTAAAACTATGGGAGCGAGTTATGGGGCGTGGGTTGCCACGTGATACTAATGTTCCACAAAATCAATTTGGATTCATGCCGGGTAGGTCTACTATGGAAGAAATACATTTATTGAGAGGCTTGATGGAAAAATATAGAGAGAATAAAGAGGATCTACATATGATATTTATTGATTTAGAGAAAGCATATGATAAAGTCCCAAGAGAAGTTTTAAGGAGAGTTCTTAAAAGAAAGGATTTGATAACTCTTATATTCAAATTAAGAAAGATATGTATGCAAAAGCAATTACTTATGTTCAAACACAAGGTGGTTTGACCAAGTATTTTCTTATTTTGATTGTATTACATCAAGGATCAGCCTTAAGCCCATATCATTTTGCTTTAGTCATGGATGTTCTCACTAAACATTTGTAAGAGGATGTACCTTAGTGTATGCTTTTTGCTGAAGATATTCTTCATGTTTATAAGACTAGAGAGGGAGTTGAAGGTAAACTTAAAGTTTGGAGGTCAACCTTAGAGTCTAAAGGTTTTCACTTGAGTAGATCTAAAATTGAATATATGGAGTGTAATTTTAGTAGCAATTGACCTTGTGAGGGGATTGTGACTTTGGGCGATCAAGTCATTAATAAGAGTACACATTTTAGATATCTTGGGTCTGTTGTTCAGTGTGATGGTGAAATAGATGGGGATATTATCAGCAGAATTAAAGTTGGATGGTTGAAGTGGATGAATGCATCGGGCTTGTTGTGTAAGAGAAAAGTTCCCCTCAAACTTAAGGAAAATTTTTATAAGATGGTGGTGATACCTGCAATGCTTTATGGTGCTGAATGGTTGCCATTAAAAGTGAAGCATAATACTAAGTTTAGTGTTGCAGAGATGAGGATGCTTAGGTGGATAAGTGGCATTACCATTAGAGATAGGATACAAAATGAGCATATACGTGAAAAGGTTGGAGTAGCAACAGTGGAAGATAACATTAGAGAGAGTCATCGTAGATGGTTTGGTCACATAAACGAAGGCCTTCTGATGTCCTGGTCAGGAATGTGGAGGAATTAGATTTGAATTATGTTAAGAAAGGTAGAGGTAGACCTAAAAATACTTGGTTAGAAAATATTATAAATGATATTTCTTTATTAGATTTGAATGAGAATTTAACCTTTAACAGGACACAATGGTGAAAAAGGATTAATGTAGACAACCCCACGTTGTGGGACAAAAGCTTGATGTTGTTGTTGTTTTGTTGTTGTTGCTAAGCTTATCTCACTAGAAAAATTAAAAGAATTTGCTACTAAACGTCTCCTATAGTTGCAAAAAGAAATTTATATTTCAAAAGATGTTTTAAACCTATGATGGTGTTGAAATTTAAGCATGTAATGTTGGATTCTACTTAAAATGGATATGAATGAGAGTAGTTTTAATGTAGTCTCTGTTAACCTTATAAGTTCTAAGCTAAGTTTCACTAATTTTTAGTGATTATATCTTATATGATTTATAAAACTGTATCCATCATATGTCTATGCATGGTAAAGATTAGTTTAACTCCCCTAGTTGTTTCATTATTCCTCTATTGAGGTGATATATCACACTTAGTTTTAAGCTAATGCATGGCCATTACATATACAAAATTAAGAGCAATGTAATTAAAAATAGTTCATGAAACTATGATCCAATCTTAAGCACACATTATTTCTCACACATCATAAACCCAAAAAAAAAAATGTTTTAGCAATCCAGGAAAATAGAACTAAGCAAAAAAAATTATATTTAATTATAAAAAAGAATTACAAACAGAGTTTAAGAAAACATGTCACCATGATGTTCTTTCAAATTTGATTGGAAACTCTTTTGGCACAAGAATTGACATCCTATATTTTCACCTCCTCATTCACTCTCTCTACACAATTTCAAGATTAATTTGTACATAAAAATAGGGCTATTCCCCCTTATAAATTAAGACAAAATTATTTATATTTTAGTATAATAAATTACTCTAATATTATGTGGCAAATAATGATAGCATTGTGGTGCTCATAAATAAATTAGCACTATAATGCTCAAGACTTCATCCATTGTGGAGCTTTAACTTAATTATCATGTCCTTTCTTTGAGGTATTTGACTTAACTATTATGCTGTGGTGTTGGGGCTACTTGAAAATGCGACACTCTCTCTTGTGTTATGGCATTGGTTTTTCATTACTATTGTAGTGCTTGAGTGGCACTGCAGTACACCATTTCCACCACTACCTCATCTTAGTTTCAATATTTTTCGGTTGAAATTTAGGAGTCACTATAGTGGTATCAGTTCTTTTTCCCATTTTTGAATTTTTTTATAGAATTATCTTGCGTAACTAATTTAAATGAGGTCATTTCAAAATAAAAGTGCTATAAAAACAATCACAAAAATTTTCATTAACAAAATTTGCCAAATTTAATCCATATATTATATTTAAGTAAATATTAATGGACTCTTAAACATATAATCTTAATTTTTATAGAAATGCTTATGTAGAATTATTTGGGTTGGAAAATGGTTTTTGAAAAGATTTATTTTCTTTTTAGATTTTTAATTCAAAAATTCAGTCTCAAAATCGAACACATCATTATGAATGAAATATTGACTCGGGAGGTAAAGATATCATTCCCTAATGAGTTTAGATAATGAAACTAAAAAATTCACACCAATTATAATAGTCAAATCGAAGGGAAAACTACTTATGACCTCGAGTGGTCAAAATGAGGTTCTACCTTTATTTATTTATTATAAACTGAATGAAAACTTCACTATTTTCATATTAAAAAAAACACCATGATAAATGATATATATCCCAGATGGAAGAAGATACACTTAACATTGATTATCTGAACATGACAATAATGATCATCGTGGATTTTATTTTCCCAAAGAAGACTAATTATGTTTTGAAAATTGATTTTCTTTAAAAAAAGGTGGGTGTGAGTTCTAAATCTCCTTTGAGTGCAAGCCCTCCTAGTTAATTACATCATAGGGAAGTTGAATTTCTTAAGAATACTTTCAATTAAAATAATAGTAGAAATTCTGTTTAGAGATTTTCTAGGAGAGATACCAAAGGAGGTGAATTTGGAGTTTCAACAGGGATTGGATCAAATTTTGAACTCTTAATTTCAGAGTTAAAAAAGGTCGGATAGGAGGAACTTTGAGATTCTAAAATAATTCAGAAGTGCCCCGGTCTAAGTTAAGTGTTAGGCTTTAAATTTTGGATTGGGAGAGTTTTTAATTTAGTTGAATAATTTTTTAAAAATTTTGGGATTATATTCTTGGAGGTTGGGGCCTTATGATTCAAAATTTGCCCTGATCCTAAATGTAAATTAGGCACTGAACCATAATATCCCCAGATCCTAGAGATTGAATAATGTTCCCTTGATATATTTGCACCCTTATAGGCTGGGTGGTCTGCCAGAACCCTCAGGCAGGGAGCTACCTAATAAGGGAAAAAATAATAATAATCATACGCTGACTCCCAACGATCTCGGACTTACTTCTTAGATCTTTAGTGTTTTTAAGTTAGCCTAAAAATGTTTTATAGATTTTAAGTAGAAATATTTTTAGTGTACATTCACGAGCCCTTACGTATTAAGGCTAAAATAAAAATGGCATGCAATCGTTAAAAAACTATAAAAATAGGACAATCCTAATCACAATGAAAATAAACCAAATGTTGCAAATCTATTTTTCATGGTTTATGTTTGGATGATTGACAAACACTGTTTTCTCTTGGACTGCTTGTTGCTTCTAACTTTTCAGGAATCAAAGATCAGACGATCAAGAAGGAGTCAAGTTCAGGATTGCATAGGTTTATGGTTGAGTCAGTCTGTACTTTTGTTTTTCACCTTTTGAGTCCACTTGTAATGGTCAAGAGACTAATGCTAAGTAACCCTACATACACACACTTGAGAGACTTAGAATTTCTGTTTTAACTCATATCTGCCAGGACGATTTTGAGATCGGCCTGGACGATCAGTTGAAAACAGAAAGTCTAAATAAGGATTCTTAATTAACGCAGCCGACATTAATAGATCAGCCTGGACGATACGTGTATCGGCCAGGACGATAAGCTCAAAATAGAAAGATGTTGCCGCCATAGACAATTAAGGTATACTGTATTTTTTAATTATCGATCAGGATGATCCTTGGATCGGCCTGGACGATATGCACAAATTATGCTTTAATTGATCAGGAAATTAAGGGAGTAATTAAGGATGATTGATACGATCATATCGTTTTGGACGATCGCAGGATCGGCCAGGACGATCCAGTCAAAAACCTTAAGTTACTTCAGGGCGATCAATATCGGCCAGCTCGTATCCAAGGCTATTGTCTGGATGATTTTCCTCTTATTTGAACTTATCAGCCAGGACAATCGTGAGATCGGCTTGGACAATCAAGCTATTTTTTAATCATCCTGTTTTGCATTCAGGGCTATGCTCTGGCCTATCTTCATTGATTTGTACTGATCGGCCCGGCCGATGTCCAGATCGGTCTGGACGAAATTGTCGGCAACTTGCAATTAATGAGCTCCTTTGAAGCTCTTCTATTTAAGAGCTCTTGTCCAACATTTTTCAAGACCTTTGGCTGCTTCCTTGATATGAGAAGACCTTGAGGAGAGAAAGAGAGAGAGGAGAGAGAGAGGATCTTGTGAGGGGGAGCTTATGAGGGGATTCACAAGGGTTGCTTTAAGGATCTCTCTGCTTCATCTTCGTCTAGAGTTCTCGTCCGTGGAAGGGTCGGTAGAGGTAAGGAGTTTGCTTTTGGTTTTGGTTCTCTGCTAGCTTCAGGTGGAAGCAAAAGGAGGTAGGTTCTCTGCCTTGCCGGGGTGGCAAAAAGGAGGTTCTTGTGAGGGTTTCTCCGCCTAGCCGTGGGGGCTAAAGGAGAGTCACTTTTTGTAGTGCAATACTTGGAGGGTGCCTCCAAGGAGTAGATGTAGGTCGAGTCAACCGAAACACTATAAATTTCTGTGTTCTTTTTCTTGCTTTCGCGCTTTTAAATTCCGCATTTATTTCTGTGGTGTGATTTGGTTTATGCAATTTTCTTTCTTTGTGAAAAGAGTTTTTAAAATACCAATTCACCCCCCCTCTTAGTTAGCTTGGGACTAAGTTCATAGGGCTTAACATCCCTAACGAACTTTTAAATGGTATCAGAGCGGGATTCAAAATTAAAGTTTGAAAACTTTTTGAATTTTGATCCATGGCTAACATTGGGAATCGCAACACTACAGAATGGTATTCCATTACCCGACCTCCCCTGTTCAATAACCTACCTTTTGACTTTTGGAAAACCCGCATGTCAACGTTTTTACAATCTACTGATTATCGCATGTGGATGCTTATTGAAGAAGGTTATTCTCCACCTTCTCGTAAAATTAATGGTGTTAAAACTGAAGTTGCTTTTACTGAATGGACTTTTGATGAACGTGATTTATCTCAATTAAATGCGAAATGTTTGAACTGTTTTTTCTGTGCTTTGAAATATGAAGATTACATGCGTGTCTCAACTTGCAAAACTGGCAAAAAGATTTGGGATAAATTGTGCATCACCTATGAAGGTACTAATGAAGTTAAACAATCCCGTTTAAACATTCTCTTGCATGACTACAAATTTTTTCGTATGAAACCTCATGAATCGATTTCTAACATGTACACTAGGTTTACCCAGATTGTTACTTCATTGCATGCACTAGGAAAAGAACTTTCAAACTATGAAAAAGTTAGCAAGATTTTGAGATGCTTGCCTTCGTCTTATGATGCAAAAATCACTACAATCTCTAAATCTAAAGATTTGAACACCTATTCTATTGATAACTTACTTGGCTCACTCATTGCTTACGAGCAAGGGGTGAATCAAAGAAATGTTGTTGCAGGTGAGAAGAAAAAGGAGAAAACAATTACATTGAAGGCACACAAATCAGACTCTGAATCTTCCGGGTCTGAAAGCGATGAAGTTGCCTTCATCACAAGGCAATTCAAAAGCTTTCTAAGGAAGAAACAAAAGTATCATAAAAGTTGGAGAAAAGGTAAGGATCATAAACATGTTAAAGGATCTTCTGATGTTGTCTGTTTTGAATGCAGGAAACCTTGACATGTGAGAGCCGATTGTCCTACACTTTAAGATCACTCGAGCAAAGATAAGGAAAAAGGTGAGGAGAAAGCTAAGTCTAGGAAGGACAAGAAGAAAATCCAAAGAGGTTTCTGGGCAGAATCTGGTACTGATTCCTCTGAGACTGAACCAGAGCAAGAGACAACGAACCTGTGCTTAATAGGGGAAGATCATCTTGAGCAAAGTGATGAGGAAGAGGTATGTAAACCAACCTATGATGAATTATTTGAAATTTGTGAAAAAATCCATGCATCATACAAAAAACTTCAGAAGATATATGCTAGCTTAAAATTAGAACATTCAAATCTACAAAGAGAGCATGAAGTTATTCTCAAATATCATGCAACGATTGATTCAAATAACATGGGATGAATTTGATGACATAAAAAAGAAATATTTGGAATTAATTGATGAACATAATGCATTGAAAGATTCACACACATCTCTTAATTCTGATCTTAAAAAATCTAAAGAGATTGAGAAAAATTTGAGGATTGACAATGATGCCTTAAAAAGAACCAACTTGAGGATTCAAAATGATTTGGAAACATGTAAGAAAGCTAGGATGACACCAACTCCTAATCAAAAGCCAGAACCTAGGAAGAGACATTTTTACCCAAACCAATTAAGAAAACCTTTTCCTGGAGTTCAATGTTTTTCTTGTGGCATGCTAGGACACATCTCACACACTTGCACAGTTTATCGTAGTACACGATGGGTGTGGAGGCCAAAATTAAATAAAGCACAGCATGACACACAAGCATCACCTTCTACTTTTCATAAGATGGGGCCAAAACCGGTTTGGGTTCCTAGATCTGACTGTTGTTGAGTTTTGCAGGTGTGCTCTCACCAAAGACCTCGCGGGAGCATAGGATTACTTGACATAAGGAGGCTCGCAGCTCAAAATTGCTTAAACTCGCTGCTTTATCTCTTGCTTGAAATCTTTAGTTTTTGTGTCTTTTATTTTATTTTTGTGCTAGTTTTTGTGCTCACTTTGTGTTATTTTTAGTTTGCTTTATTATTTTACTTTATGTGTTTTGTTTTTCACATTGTTTTTTAAATTTGGCCTTCCATATGATGAAACTTTTCACGCTTTTAAATATTGGAGTTTTGGAGATAGGGTTTAGCTTTTCTAAATTGGTTAAAGGGAGTAATATTGTTGATGTTTTCCCTCCTTCTGACTTTTTGTTAGTGGTATGATTTTCTTCTCTAAACAAAAGTATAAACTCATTATAACCAATGTTTTTTTAAGATCCTTTTCTTATCTTGCTACATTAATGTATCTTATGCATAATAGCCAAAGTTCTTATATATCTTTCAAGTTTTTTGAAATCTTGCCATTGCATTTATCATATGATTTTGATTTTGTGTTGTGGATTATTCTTCCCTATGTTTGAGAGAGAGCTCCTATTCTCTAATATTTGGAGGATATACTCACAACTAAGTTTTTTTTAAGGGTATATTAAAGAGTTTCTAGCTTGCAAGAGTTAAAAAAGAAAGAGGCCAATGAAGCCAAATTGAAAAGAAAGCTATATACACAAAAGTATATCAAAAATCAAAAGATGCTCAAAGGGCCAATCAAAGTGACAAGAGGCATAAAATGAGCCCACTAAATGCAAGGTATCCTCTCTTTGCTAAAACTCTTAAAACTTAGAGAACTCATGGATTATGTGATGCTTTCAAAGACTTGATTTCATTTTTTCCATGATTGAGAAAAATTACTTTGGTTTATTAAATATGATATATTTTCTTTGTAAACAAGTCTTGAATGGATCTTCTTATCCTATTTTGTTATTCTGAGTTAGATTTCTATTTTCCAAAAGAATTTTTGTACCTTGAAGGATGTCCGATCTAGGGTTAACAAAATCTGATATTCTACCTTCTTCTGATTGGAATTTGTTAAACTTCTTGATCTCTTGGAACTTTAAATGTTTAAAATTTTGAAAAGAATTCTCATATGATGCCTCCATAAAACAAAAAAAATAGAAAAATTAAAATCCAAAAATATTAGTTATTTGTTTTTTGTTGTGTTTTTGTTTTTATTTTCCTTTACTATGTTTTAATTGGTTTTCTTTTGTTTTATTTTTTAGGGTCTTGATCATCACCATTCCTTCCTTGATTTAAATTTCAAGTCACATCGGCCTGGATGATAGTTTTATCGTCCTAGACGATATGATAAATTTTGTTCAAAATCCATCTGCTGACCTTTTTTTGTGCTTGTTGTATCTCATCGTCCTGGACGATCCTATATCATCCTGGACGATTTGATCGAACTCATGGTGATAGTCCTGGCCGATAGTATATTTGTATGGCCGATGCATTTTATGTGCATCGTCCTAGCCGATACACTGGATCATTCTGGATGATCCACGTGTCTGCTCGTTTAAATCCTTAAATTTGGCCCCGGACGATCCATTATTGGACCATCGGCCGGGCCGATCCACTGATCATCCTAGACGATACACGTGGCAGTGATTTTAAACATTTTAACTTCGGCTGATACGATCAAATATTATGCATCATCCTGGATAATACACCTAATCTGCCCGGACGATCTACTTTTTCAACGGTCGTTCGGATTGACTCCTCGGGCCGATCGCCTGTGTCTAATCGGCCCGGCCGATATTTGATCGGCCCGGACAATCGGACCGCCTTTTTAACCAATCGGCCTGTACGTAATTATTGAACAATATTGGCCTGGACGATTCTGATATCGGCCAGGACGATATGGCCGTTTCTTTAAATTCAGTCCGTTCCAACCATGATTTTTCACTCTTCATCCTTTCTCCTCTTGTGTTTTTGCTTAGTACTCTCAATGGCTGGTGGGAAACGCGTCTGTCAAACTTCTGGGAGTTCCTCAAGGGCAAGGATTAACCCTCATTTCAGGGAACCAGAAGATGAAGCCGCCTATCATCGTTACAAAGAGTGTGGAATTACTGTCTCCAGAATCATCAATCTTGTCCACATCTCTTACCCGATAATGGATCTTTTTGCTCACACCTCCTCCACCTCCATCTGATGATCTGGATCCCTCATTGTTTTAGTTTGTACTTTGTGTTGTTTGTTTCCTATTTTTTTTGTTTGCTTGTTAGTCTTTTATGATGTTTTTTCTGTTATTTTTGGACCCTCTTTTTGTGATGACAAAAGGGGGAGTAGGGTAGGAAAAAGCTATTGTAACTTTGATTTTCTAATGAACCTGTTTTTTTTTTTAATTTTCCTACTTGTGCTTGCCATCATCAAAAAGGGGGAGATTGTTGCAAATCTATTTTTCATGGTTTATGTTTTGATGATTGATAAACACTATTTTCTCTTGGACTGCTTGTTGCTTCTAACTTTTCAGGAATCAAAGATCAGACGATCAAGAAGGAGCCAAGTTCATGATTGCGTAGGTTTAGGGTTGAGTCAGTCTGTACTTTTGTTTTTCACCTTTTGAGTCCACTTGTAATGGTCAAGAGACTGATGCTAAGTAACCCTACACACACACACTTGAGAGACTTAGAATTTCTATTTTTACTCATATCGGCTAGGACGATTTTGGGATCGGCCTGGACGATCAGCTGAAAACAGAAAGTCTAAATAAGGATTCTTAATTAAGGCAACCGACATTAACAGATCGGCCTGGACGATAAGTGTGTCGGCCAGGATGATAAGCTCAAAATAGAAAGAAGTCGCCGCCATAAACAATTAAGGTATAATGTATTTTTTAATTATCGGCCAAGACGATCCTTGGATCGGCCTGGACGATATGCACAAATTATGCCTTAATTGATCAGGAAATCAAGGAAGTAATTAAGGATGATTGATACGATCATATCGTCCTGGATGATCGCAGGATCGACCTTGACGATCCAGTCAAAAACCTTAAGTTACTTCAGGACGATCAATATCGGCCAGCTCGTATCCAGGGCTATTGTTAGGACGATTTTCCTCTGATTTGAACTGATCGGCCAGGATGATCGTGAGATTGGCCTGGACGATCAAGCCAATTTTCAATCGTCCTGTTTTGCATTCAGGGCTATGCTCTGGCCGATCTTCATTGATTTGTACTGATCGGCCCTGCCGATGTCCAGATCGGCCTGGACGATATTGTCGGCAACTTGCAATTAATGAGCTCCTTTGAAGCTCTTCTATTTAAGAGCTCTTGTCAAACATTTTTCAAGACCTTTGGCTGCTGCCTTGACCTGAGAAGACCTTGAGGAGAGAAAGAGAGAGAGGAGAGAGAGAGGATCTTGTGAGGGGGAGCTTGTGAGGGGATTCACAAGGGTTGCTTCAAGGATCGCTCTGCTTCATCTTCATCTAGAGTTCTCATCCGTGGAAGGGTCGGTAGAGGTAAGGAGTTTGCTTTTGGTTTTGGTTCTCTGCCAGCTTCAGGTGGAAGCAAAAGGAGGTAGGTTCTCTGCCTTGCCGGGGTGGCAAAAAGGAGGTTCTTGTGAGGGTTTCTCCACCTAGCCGTGGGGGCTAAAGGAGAGTCACTTTTTGTAATGCAATACTTGGAGGGTGCCTCCAAGGAGTGGATGTAGGTCGAGTCGACCGAACCACTATAAATTTCTGTGTTCTTTTTCTTGCTTCCGCGCTTTTAAATTCCGCATTTATTTCTGTGGTGTGATTTGGTTTATGCAATTTTCTTTCTTTGTGAAAAGAGTTTTTAAAATACCAATTCACCCCCCTCTTGGTTAGCTTGGGACTAAGTTCATAGGGCTTAACATCCCTAACGAACTTTCACCAAACACATCAATTAATCAAATTAATTCCATAAAATAATGTCCATAGAAAAAATGAACTTTTATTATAATCCAAAATTTACAAAAATAAAAAAGTGGTCGGGCACTACTAACCATAAACCCAGATTCTCATCCTAGTATTAACACAAGTTTACTTTTAGTGGGATACTCTTTATCTTCAGCTCCTTATCCTCCTCTTCTTCAGGTTCCTTTGATTTTTCATATATGGATACCCAAATAAAAAAGTAAACTCTTTTCTCTAAGAGGAGGTTATCGTTTCACTTTGGGTAATAAAATTATCCAACCTTAGTCTTCTAAATGCAAAAAGGATCGTTCCCCTGAGGGAAATCCTTTCCTCTTTCGAATCCAATTTTGGATACATATATTCCGACTCAAATATCTAACTTTCACAACTCAATAGTTTAAATAAATTACATTAACTTTAAAATGAAAAAAATTAATTTAGCTCTCTTGCAAGGTTAGCTTTAACATTTGAAATCAAATAAATCCCAAGCAATTTATATATATACATACACATTGCAAAAAAGTAAACCACACTTGGCAATTATCTTATTTATTTGGTGGCTAAGCAGTAGAAGCACCTATTACCTTTATGTTTATTATTAATTTATCCCCCTTTTACTACCCAGTACGAGCATGGCCACCTGTAAAAAATTTTGTGAGAAACTAGATCGGTCCTAACCTAAGGGAAATTTGATCGTTAATTAAATCATTTTATAGAGTACGGTTAAAGTAAATAAACACTCACATCAATCAATTTTCAATCAAAACATATAGTGAAAGCTCAAAAACCTGGCACACAAGCGACATAAAAGTAAACACTGGCCTAGCCTAAATCTAGAGTTGGTTATCCTAGCAAACAATCTAAAGTGTGTGAGATAAGCTGTGTGGCTTAGATATGTCCTAAATTGGAAATTTGTTTAAGTTATCTAGAATTCAAATTTGTTAAAGATTGAAGGAAGAAATTTATATTAGTGTTTAAATATTAACATGTTAAATTTAATTTAGGTACATTTTAATGGTTAAATGGACACCACCTTTATTACTCACCGAGACCGTAAAATTTATTTCACCTACCTTGGGCCTAAATTAATAACCACATATTGGTTGAGGATTAAAGGTTGTTACATTTTTAAATAATTCATTAATTGCTGGTTTGAATGATTAAATTAGGTCTTTCTGGAATTTTAAATGAATTTTTGACTTTTTATAATTATTGGAATTATTTAATTACAAGATCCTAGCTTAATTAAGTTTACTTTTTAAATTAAAGTGATTTCTAGAATTTTACTATTTTTTAATATTAGACCATAAGTGGAGTAATTGGACTCTAAGTTAGCTTAATTTGAATTTTCTACATTAAGTTATGATTTTATAAAGTTTTGACCTAATTTTAAACTATGATTGATCAAAGCGTTAACTTTTTTACTTTGATTGAAGTTTGGATGCTTGACATTTTAAAATAATACTATATTATAGTAAGAGTTGTAAGGCTTTGAGTTAGATTGAATTGGATTTTCCTAGAATTAATCTTTATTTTTCAAAGTTTGTGTATTTTTAGGATTTTTTAAAAATTGCTTAATTAGAGGGGTTTTGTTTTTAGATTTTGTTCCAAATTAGCCCCAAATCTATTTTATTCACCCCCAAAGATTAGAAATTACCTAAGGAAATGTTTACAAGTATTTAAATTATAAATTATTTTTATTTAATTATCAATTTTCCTTAAAAATTAAATTAATATTAAAATAAAGATCTGATCAAGTGTCTTTTCAAATTTTCGAATTAGGGTTTTAATTAAAAACATTTTGATATATTATCTATAATTTTTGGAATTTATTTGAATTAATTATAAAATTTTTAAATTCTTGGCCTAATTAATGGTTGATTATGTCTTAATTAAATTTGAACCTTATTAACTTAAAGGACCAGCAAGATCCTAGCCTAAGATGGGTAATTTCACTAAGTAGTGTTGTAATTCTCACCTCTATTAGATGCGTGCTCTAATTCCTAAAATTTTCAATAATCCTTGATCTTTATATCTAGTTTTTGTTGTTGTTGTTGTTGTTGTTGTTGTTGTTGTTGTTATTATTGTTGTAGATGTCCCTAGGCTATATGGCTTTGAATCAATATCTCACTAAACCTTGACATAAAAGTAAATATACATACAGTTATAATCAATTCCTAGATCTAGGAGAGCCTAGGCTAAGTGCAAGTGCATCATATGAAAAGAACAAAGATAATACAAGTAGTTAATAACGTTGCCGAGCTGCTCGAGCCCCTCCTACTCCTACAGCAGACCTGACCCCACCTAGTCATCATATCTTGTAGCTTTAAACTAATACCACTATGCCCCATTCTATCCATCCCAACCTGTAGTTGCTCTTCTCTCTATTAAATTTGGCAAGGAGAAAGATAGAGAGCGACAAAGTGAAAGATAGAGAGTGCTGTTTTTCTTTTTCCCTCTCTAAGAAAATGGAGAAGAGAACTGCTGGTCTCTTTTGGCTACAAAGTTTTAGGAAATTAATCAAGAGACGCTGGGACATTTTCCATCAGGAGAAGTTTTATGAGCAAAGACACAGGCATTGTAGTTACATATGTGGCAATCTGTGTAAGTAAGAGTTGTATATTAGCTATTGCAACTATTATTTAAACTCCTCAAACAAAGATATATCTCTTTACATTCATAGTTGACTATATTGATGGAGTAAAATGGATTTCTTCTACCCTATTATGATTAGAGATTTAATTATGCAAATAATGCTTCCATTTATGTCTAAATTTAAGTAGTGAATCTCTCACCCTTCATATACACATTTATGCCTACCCTTAGTATTTCATTTGTTTGTTCAAAAAATTCTAGTTAATGGCAAAGTAATATAAACTTATTTCTAGATTATACAATTATCAACTTCATTCTAATATGATTAACACTTTCATATGAGAAAATGTAAGATGTCCCCATTCCAAATTTGTCAAACTTGTTCTTAAATAATAATAATAATAGAGAAAAATGAAGTGTCGTAAAGACAAATTTTAATATCTTGTGGTTATATTTTATTTTCTTATAGTGTACTAATGTGTTATGCAACATATTCTTTTTTAATAAAAGCATTTAACGAAATATTACAAACTTATATTAGTTTAGTTTAGTATCAAGAAAAAAAATAATCACAACATTTCATTTATTCTTAACACCTGGCATTATACTTGCTTCTAGCTTTCTATTGAACTGAGCAAATGTTATTAATAGATTGTGATATAGAAGATAATTTCTTGGTCCAATTTTTCCTAAAACATGCTTATAATATTTTTATAGAATTTTAGGACCTTTAATTTCATATGATGAGTTCTATACAACCCATGGAGATTTATTAACTCACTTCATAGATTTGTTAAATTAGTTGATGATTGTAAATTTCTCAATATTAATGAATATAAAATATAATTGAGTACTCTTAGTTTTCCTTATTTTTGATTGCAATTTTCTAATAAATAGTCTTAACTACATGCACATCTCTCACAAATAAATCTTGATTAAGAGCATCTAATAAAAATAAAGAAAGTTGGAGAGCTTCTTGTGCGAATATTTTCTTAACAAATTATCCTATAAAACTAATGTGATATTTATTTGGCCACTAATTTTATTAAAACAAAATTATCTATGATGGAAATTTACACATATTCAAATTCCATGAAAATCTAAAGTGCCTGCAACATAATTAAATTTCTTTATTAATATAAATTCACACATTAATCTCCGTTTGAGTTAAAACTTTACATAAATGATGATATTAGCTATCCTAATCCTTATGTCTAAATACATAGTAGCCAATATGGTTAGAGATAGATCAATGTTAATATATAATTTTGACATTTATATGAACTTCTTGTGCACCTGTTGCTATAGAGGTGACATGTAACATAGAGTATAATTTTGTTGGACGAGCTTCATATGACTTATACTGCGAGGTTATTTCACTACTAAAAAATTAGCCTTTCGCAGCACATTTTTTGACTTTTCCCGGCGGTTATAACTGCCATAAAATTATTTGCAGCGGTCCTTAAACCGCTGCAGAACCGCCGTTTTTGCCTTCCGCTGCAACGGCCTTCCGCAACGGTTTTAAGACCGTCGGGGTAGCGTTTTTATAAAGCGTTTTTTTACAATACTTAGAAGATACATATTTTTTTAGTTTTCAAAAAATCTAAAAAAAAAAATTTCTACGGACCTCTCGGCAAGCCGATCGGAATTTTTTTTTTTTTGAAAATTAGCGGCTTGACAGCTCCTAAGCTAGCTAGGTTTCAAACTCCAGATCAACAAATGAGCGAAATTTATAAGGAATCATGTTTAAAAACCAACGACAAAGCTACGCCTACGGTAGATTAACCTAAACCCTAATGAAGCAAACGAAGTATATGCATGAAGAAACACAATGAGAAGAAAAAGAGAAGAAGAGGATGAAGGGGATCGAAGATGCTCACAGTGATTAGGCACCGATCGGTCGGGATTCGCGAGGAGAAGAGTTTCGTCCGGAGTCCAGTTCGCGCGAACAAAGAAGAAGTAGAGGATTTAGGGCTTCGATCGGGTTACTTATTAAAATAAGATATGGGTTTTGCCAGCGGTTTTAACCGCTGCAAATAGCAGCGGTTATAACCGCTACAAAATAGAAAATTTCCTATTTAAATTTACAGTTTTTGCAGCGGTTTTTAAAACCTGCACTAAACCGCTGCGAAAGAGCGCGTTTTTTGGTAGTGTTTGCTCTTTCATGAGAAAAAATGATTGGCAATAATGAAGAGCTTACTATAAATTTGTGATTTCATGCTTTATGTATGTTGTATATTAAAAGTTTGTAGGGTTTTTTGGAATGATTTACCTGTACATTTGAATTAAAACATAGATTATTCCTACCATCTTTTGCATGTATTTGAAGCATAACATCAATCAAGATTATTTCTTTGGTTAATTATTGCTCATTCATATTTCTTTTGTGATTTTACCTTGGAAGACTCATTTTAATATGAATATCTGATGCCATTCATCTTGATAAAGAGTTGTTAACTTTAATTTTATACAAATTAAATTACCTAGAAAGTTTAGATTTCATATTTCTATGCATAAAGATTTGTAATATCTTTTTTTGTCTTTTGATTTGGGATATAAGATCTCTGCATTGTTCACTTTCACTTGCATAAACAAAAAGTAAGAGACCATATACATATGTTCGATATTAATGAATTATAGAAATATTGGAAAGTTATTATGCATATTTGGGTCAGAACAACATGTGTGTATTCAATATTCTAAGGGCCTCGATAAGATTGGATAATTTTATATATTCTTCTTAACTTTGGCATTAAATATAGGTGCACCTTCATTGAATTATGGTTGTACCTCCTTTTTGTATTCCTTTCATTGAATTCTTGTAATAAAAGGAGAAGAGTTATTATTTATTTGCTTAGTTATTTGAAATATTCACAAGCATCAAATACTTATTATGAATTGTAAAGTGTTGAGACGATCTTAAGATGTTTTAAATAACTTCTATCTTGCATTAATCTTCTTTATGTCATCATCATACTAATACATACATGTTAGCTTGTATATTTAAATGTGCATAATCCTGACACTTGTTTTTCACTTTGTGTTATCTGTGAGGTTTTTAGAGCTGCATGGGCAACAAAATAGAATATTCTGTCTCCTCCATTTCTTCGAAATAGAGTTCCTACGATCTATTGCACCATTGACTTACTCAAGTAAGGTAATTTCCTTAAACTTAGAGTCCCCTAGGTCTCTTAAATCATTCATCTGAATATGATTTCCCTAAACCATAGGCAATTACATAAGCCCTGCATTTAATTTTTCAAATCCAGTAACACGTTAGTGAGTAGGACTTTACTCATTAGTGACAAGCTTAGGGATGCATTCTAATTCATCACCAACAACCTAGAATTTTACCCATTTCATTCTCATAAATCATAATATGTGTAATAAAGATAAAATAAGATCATTAAATATAAGTAAACCAAATTTATGAAACTTTAATAAATGAAAGTTATTAATGAACTAAAATTAAACAAATTAATAATAAAATTTAAATGAATTAAATAAGTCAAATAAAAAATCAATAAAGATTAAAATAAAGATAAAACAAAATTCCAAAAATAAAATTAAATAATTAAACTTGAATAAAATAAACCTTAATTAAAATTTAATAAAAGATAAAATAAATTAAATAAATTAAAGGAAAATCTTGGAACAGTAAATAAATTTCAATTTTCTAAAACTAGTTTAAATTATTAACTTAATTAAGCTTAATTTAATCAAATGAATACTTTAATTAAATATTAAATTATTAACTAAAGGACTTTCATGCTTATGTTTGATTCTTTTGGAGGAGATATTAACATGGGATTTAAAAGCTCCTAAATCAATTTTAAATAACCAAAAACCTTTAAGCATAGTATTCAACTACATTTGGAAGATACATATGCATTATATTTAGGGGTATTTAATAAATTTAAATAAACCAAAGGCTTTTATACGCTGTGTTCACTTCCTTTGGGAAGAAACAATTGCATTGGATTATAAAGCATTTAAATAATTTCTTAATAAATTTAAATAAATTTAAAAATTCACAAATGATCAAATATAATTAACCAAGGTGATTGTTGGGTAGCCTGGATTTACGAGGCTATTAAGCTAGCTCAAAAGAAGGTGAAATAAACCTCACAGCTTTGGTTTAACAAAGGTAGTCACTGTTTAAAATAAATAATTTTTGATAAATCATTGGTAAAATATTTAAAAATTAAAGCTTTATACCCTTACGCTTGACTCCTTTTAGAAAAGCAAATATGTATTGGATTGAAAACTCTTGAGGACTAAAACACATAATTAAAGTGCAAGGCTAGCTTCTATACAACCAATCATATCCTTTATAGGGGAATGGTAACAATACAATTATGAGATTTGGAATTTTTATAGTAGCTTTAACACGTTGAAGCCACTAACCAACACAATTCTTTAATACTTAAAATAAAATAATTCAAATAAATAAAATCCTCTAAAAGTTAATTAATAAAATTCTAAAATATCAAAGCTTAAAGTTAAATTAAAATATATCTTGAAATACAACTAATAAATAACTCCAAATCTAAACAACTTAAACATCAAACTCCTTTAGACATATCATATATATATGTTATCTTTCTTTTGTTGCAAGAAATGCAAAGATTCAAGATTGTATGTAAATTATAAAGTGCTAAGTGTATATTTGTACATTTCAAATTTTAAAAGTTGTAAGGGTTTAGATATACTTTCTTATATGAATACATATAGGGATCAAAAAGATAATCCTCTCTTGCTTATGTGGTGTTCTCTTTTGAATCTTATAGAAAACCTAAAACTAGAAGATGACATGAAAGTATAGTTAAACCTATATTTCATAGAAATAAAAACCAAGTTTGTTATGGAGGAGTATGGCTAACTTACTTTCCTTCAGATCCTAGGTTATATATATTTTTTTCAAATAAATGAATAAAATATTTATTTATGCAATCATTTCATGCATAATATATGACTATAGATAGTGGCATTTGCATATTTTATATATCCTTATTTAAATATCAAACTCAAAATCCCTGGCTCATTAGGATAGTTTTATCCTATATTTCATTCAAAAAATATTTAATTATGTTTAGGAAGTTAGCTCATAGTTTATTCTAGGTAAGCATAAGCCCAAATTATACACCCCTCTGTGTGTCTTCACTAATTCCTATTAAGTCCTAAATTTATAATTTCGTATAGGATAGGAAATTAATCTTAGATATTCTAAACCCAAACTTTTAATCAAATATTTATACATTTAAGAATCTAATCCTTACTAAAGATAAATCGAAGAGTTAATCCCTTTCCAATAGAACCTATGAACCTCACTATACCCAAAATTAAGAATAGAATAAAATAGCATCCCTAATTTAGAATATTCTTAAGTTAAGACCTTGGATATAATTAACCAAGAATCTTGCAGTTATGAGAAACCAACACCCACATGAAATAAACCTCACTCAAGCTGATGAATCAAATGGGAGAAATCACATGATTATCAAGTTATATATATATTTTATCCATCAAGATGTGTAGGTAAAAACTGTTATTCTCAATGTATAATTATATGTAAGATTCCATGCAATCTTCCTTTATCTTTCTTATATAGCATGTAAAGGTGTGCGACTGATTTGTCCTACATAATAATGTGATCATACACATTGCTTTCTATACCCATCAACATAATCCTTTCCAAATTCTTGGGATGTCATTCAATCCCAATAATTCAAAAAATTAATTAATAAATTTTTTCAACTTTCTCAACTATTTCCTATAAGGGACAAGTGTCGAATCTTGGAGGTTAAGCTAGAGGCATCGCAAGAGGACGTTGAGATAATTTTCTTTACAATAGTCATAGAAAATACTGTAAATAATAAAAACAAAAAGAGTGATTCATTTATTTAGGGGAAATAAATATTTACTGAGTGATGCATTCGGACGATGGATGGTGTTGAGAAACCCCTATCCTCTTTGACTTTAACTGAATTGTATCTTGCCCCATCAAAGGTAAAGGGTTAAAAATTAATAAAAAAAATATTTTTTCATATATTTTAATGATTTATAAAAAATATGAAGTATGAGCATAATTAAATGGAGATCAAAATCAAAACTTAATAGTGAATGATGAAATTCCATCAAAAGTTAATTCTTAAAATTTAACCTCTAATAAAGATAGTGAACCTAAAAACGTAGTGATTTTTGCCAACTAATAAATTTATTTTGAAATATAAAAAATAAATTTTCAGTTCAATTAAATATCCAAAATGATATTTTACATGATCTATTGTAATTTCTTTATATTTTAATATTATAATTTTTTACTCAGTAGTATTTCTATTTTATACGGTTTAGTCATTTTAACAATTTCTGAATTGGGTCCAAATATGCTTTAATTTTTGAAATACATTAAAAAAATATAGAAAAATGGTTTGTGATGTGTTGTGATGTGATGTGATGCCAATGCCATTAGGTTACCAAAGTGGGATTATGTTACCAAAGTTTTATGATGCCAACGCCAGTAGGTGGCCGAGGTGAGATTCTATTACTGAATTGTTATGATGCCAAAGCTACTGGATGATTGAGTAAGGATTCTATTACCAAAGTGTTTTGATGCCAGTATTCTGAAATGTTTATTCATAATTTAGTTAATTGGAATACTTGTTTAATTGTATTCAATTTCACTATATAATTTAATTTAGTTTTCTTTTAAATAATTTTTGTGTATGATTCAACATAATATTTTCAATTCTTTCAAATTTAGTTATTGATTTCTATTTAGGATGCAATAACCTACTAAGTTTTTCTAGCTTATCTTTATTTTTTCTTTTATTTTTAGTCCTTAAGAAGGATAAGGAGGGAGTTGAGTAGTTTGGATAGTAGGCTCTAGTCTATGTTGTAGGTATATTTTGGTTAGTTTTGATTTTTTTAGGCTTGGCTTTTATTTTGCTATTCTCTCAGTTTCTAATAGCTATTGTAGATAGCCTTCATTTCATATATTTTTGGATGATGCATTGAAAATCATGTTGTTATTCAGTAGTCTTACTCTCTATATTACATTCAATAGTGGATTTACATAGTATATAAATTAAAAGTTTTGTTTCAATACTTCTCTAATCAAATCATTGGGTCAGTCTTTGCATAAACAAATATGGTTTGTCTTGTGTGTTATTAGTTCATATCAGCTTGGGTTGTGCATAAATAGAGAATGACCCATGCCCTACCTTTATTAGCTGCTTATTAAGTGAAGATGAATTGAATGATTTAATCAATCTCCTTTCTAAATTTAAGGATAACTTTTCTTGGACATATGACCATATGCCAAGCTTAACCTCTAATGTAGCCTTCCGTAAACTTAAGTTTTGACCTAATGCCTTTCAAATTAAGCAAGCTCCTTGACGTATGCATCTAGAGATAGGACAATAAGTCATTTCTTAAATTAAAAAAAAAAAAAGTTGAGGATGGATTTATTCAAGAGGAGTACTATCCCTCTTGGGTTGTTAGTATCATGCTAGTTAAAAAAAAGGTCAAATTCAAATATGTGTCGACTATAAATATTTGAATTAGGTATGTGCTAAAGATTAGGTCCAGCTGCCTATACCCAATCTCATGGTGGATCTTTCCTCCTCTCATGTTATTTTCTTCATTATGGATGGCTCATCTAGATATAAGAAAATAAAGATGTCCCTAAAAGATGAGAGAAATAATATATTTAGAACTCCTATAGGTATCTTTTGATATATAGTGATGTGATTTGATCATAAGAATGCTAGTGCAACCTATCAGTGAGCTATGACCCAAATATTCAATGACCTTATCCATAATTGATAATTTGTTCATCAAAAGTAATGTCACAGAGGCTCACCTTCATGACTTTAGAATATTCTTCGATAATTTACACCTATAATAACTCAAAAGTGTGATATAGATTTATTTAAAAAATATGAAAATTTTGAAGTAGAGAACTGGGTGCCAGATACCTAAAAATGTTTATATATATATATATATATATATATATATATCTTTGCCTCACCCCACCACCTACCTCACTTGGTTGCTGAATAGAATGAAATTCAAGGAGGAGAAGAAGAGAAATAAGACAAAATGGTCTTTGGGTCTGCCATTCCTATTATAAATTTTATTCTATTTATTCTAACTAACTAATCTCTTGATCTTATTTTCAATTATTTTAATTTTTTACAAATTTTATCTCCCTTAAATTGGTCAAAAAATGCATTATATCATGATTTTACAAGCTAATTATTAGGAAAATAAGAAGGAAAAAGGCAAACTGGAAATGGGTTGAAAAGAGTATATGGAATTTGACATAATAAGACTGTATGGTAATATGTACTAAAATGATTATTATGATTAAGTTTTGATTCTTACTACTAGTATGAATCTAATATGAGGCTTTGGATAACATGTAGAGATGTTGGTAAGCTCTAGTCATATGTTAAATGAAAGTTAGATGCAATCCTTCTAATATAAATTGTAGGGTGTGACAAAATGGTATTAGAGCAATTATTATTGGAAGCTAACTCACCCCGTTGCCTACCTCACATGGTTGCTTGGCCATAATTAAATTGAAGGAGGAGATGAAGAGAGTTGAGTTAGAAAGATCTTTGAATGGTACTTACCAATGATTTCAGTTATGAATTGTGTTTTATTCATTGTATGGGGATAACTTCTTACTCTTATAGTTAATGATTTAATTTCTATAAGTTTTATCTCACTTAAATCTTCCAAAATTATATATTATATCATTATTTTATATACTTTCACCATATAACTTCTTATATGTTATAGATTTTATCATTAAAAATAATATAATATAATTATATTAAATTTTCATTGGCTAAATATGCATATAAGAATTTAAAGTAAAATGAGTAAGAAAAAGAAAAATTGGAAATAAGTTGAAAAGTGTTATACTATATTTTGATATCATAAGACTGTAAGGTAATATGTACTGAAATGATTGGTATGATTAAGTTATGTTATTTGTGAAAGTGCTCTAAGGACACTAGAAAATGCTCTAATACCACTTGAAAGTTCGTTAGGGATGTTAGGCCCTATGAACTGGCCCAAAGCTAATTAAGAGAGAGAGGTGAATTGGTGAAAAATATGTCTCAATCAAAACACAAATCAAAACCAATATCACCATAAAAAAAACCAAAGTGCGGAAATTAAATTGCAGAAGTAATAAAGAAAGAACACACCGGATTTATAGTGGTTCGGTCAAACCTTGACCTACGTCCACTCCTTGGAGTCACCCTCCAAGTATTACACTAAACTAAGTGTCTATCCTTTAGCCCCCACAGCTAGGCGGAGAAGCCCTTACAAAATCACTTCCACCTTCCCCGGTGCGACGGAGTCGCCAGGTCCTTTGACACAAAAGAGATATTCTTCTTTGGTGAACTTCCTTCGAGACAAGCCTTGAATCAAACGGTATTCAGGTGCGAGCTTCTCGGAGGAACCGTGTGGAACCCCCTCCACACTCCCTTGAGTCCCCCCCTCACAGGATCTTCTCCCTCTCTCAAACTCCACCCTTTTCTCACTCCCTTTCAAGCTTTCTCTTCAAGTTTCTGTTGAGTCTAGTGAATAGGTTGTTAGACCTAAGTTAATGTCCCAAGGCTACCAAGAGGGGGGGGGGGGGGAATTGGTATTTTTAAAAACTTAACCCTCTTTGAATTTTTGTTGAACGGAAATGAAAATTTTAATGAATTTTTTTTTATATAAAAAAGTTTTTCAACCACAGAGGTTTTTAAACAAAAGAAAATTGCAAAAAATAAAATTAAAGTAAAAGACACAAGATTTATAGTGGTTCGGTCTAAACCAGACCTACATCCACTCCCCAGAGGCACCCTCTGAGTATTACACTAATACCAATAGTGTCTCTCCTTTTGCACCCACAGCAAGGCGGAGAAGCCTTTACAAACACTCTTTTCACCACTACCCGGTGCGACAGAGAACCGTCATCCTTTTACACAATCCCCAGTGTTGGCAGAGAACCTTCCGTCCTTTCACACTCTCCTAGTATGGGAAGAGAACCCTTCATCCTTTCACATTCTCCTAGTGTGGGCAGAGAACCTTTCATCCTTTCACACTCTCCTAGTGTGGGTAGAGAACCCTTCATCTGTTCACACTCTCCAAGTGTCGGCAGAGAACCGGATCTCCTTGACAGATCTTCTCACAAGAAATCTAGAAGGAAGAAAGAAAAGATTGAAGTAATCCAAATTCACAAGTACAGATTCTTACCTTTAAACACCAAGTGAAGCCTTCATGCTCCAGTGGTAGGAAGCCTCCTTTGAATGCTCTCTCACACTCTCTCCTTGACTTTTCTCTCAATAGGCACGAAGATCAAATGGCAAAAAGATTGTGTGGCAATCTAATTGGGACTATTTATACAAAAGACAAGAAAAACCGCCCAAAAACTACAAGTTTTCAATTCTGAACGCAGTGGATTGTCCCGTACAATCGTGGATCGTCCGGGATGATTTTACTTAAATGGTTAGAAACGAACCTTATGTATATTGGTATGAATTATTTTCGTACACGCTAATCGTCCCGTACGAACCAAGTTTGTCTGGTACAAAATGGTTATTACATAGGTCGATTCACGAAATTCTTCAGGACGTAACCAACTGACGTATGTCGGTTCAGTTCGTCCTGGGACTAATAGGTTTCGTCTGGACAATTTTAGCGAGCCTCAATACAGAGCCGTTCATCCTGGGATGAACCTTAAATTTTATTTGGATGAACAGGGCACAGTGAGAATACAGAGATGTTCGTCCTGGGATGAACCATTGATTTCATCTGGACGAACAGTAGAAAGTGAGAATCCCGAGAAGTTCGTCCCGGGATGACTATTAAATTCGTCCTGGACGATTAGGACTTAGAAAAATTTTCTCTCCGCCTATTTGATCCATTGCTCTCCTTAGGGGTAATTGACATGATCGTCCCGTATGAACTAAGTTCGTCCTGTACGATTAGTTAAAAACAATTTCCCAAATGTGTATATTGTGATTTTTCACTCAATTACAATCACTCCCTCTCATATAAAAATATGAAAATTTGTTGAATTTGATTACAAGTCTTCAATATCTTGGAGTTGATTTTCCTGAAATGTTAGTACACACTATAGCAAGAAATAAATGTTCGAAATAGTGTTAGGAGATATATGTAAAATAATAATAATTGAAATCATCAAAATAATACAAGTTGCAAGAATGTAAAACATGCAAAATAGCAACTCTCTTAAATATCTCCTCCTTTTTTATGATGGCAAAAAAATTATTGTTTATAGAAATTTCAATTCTAAATATCTCCCTTAAACTCCCCCTGAATTGATGAATACATGAAATATAAGAAGGCATATATGTAAAAAAAAAAATTGTTTTTAATTTTAAAGAAACAATTAAAACACACATTCAACTTTAAAAAAGAACAATCAAATCCCAAAATAAAAATAAAAAACAAAACTAAACAAACAAAAAATTAAAACAAAACAAAGAAATAATAAATAATTTCTCCCCCTTTTTGACAACAGCAAAAAGTGAAAAAGAGAAGAAAGATAGAAATGTAAGTAGAAGTATAAAATTCAGTTTATAATTTAATCTTGAAAGTGGTTGAAATAAAATATGCAAATAAAATTAAGTCATTAGAGAAATCATAGAGATTCATATAATTGAAGAAGTGTTATAACATAGAGAATACAAAGAATTTATCAAAGGCATGTGTAAATTTAGACATTAAGATAAAGAAAATCATTGCACAAGGGATGAATAAAAAATTTTATATTTCACATTTCAATGTCAAGTATAAATGAACATAAGATCAATTTGAATTAAGAGATTGAAAGAGTTTGGAAAAAAAGAATTACCACATGTGGCGCTTTGCGCATCTTGTTCATATATATATTTTTCTTTGGCACATTTTTGTGCATTTGCTTACTGTGGGCTTATTTTATGCCTCTTTTTGTCATTGCAAATTTTTTGTACACTTCTTTTGATTTTTTTACATTTGTACACTTTTCAAGAGTAATTGAATTCTTTCCAAAATCAATAATCTAAGATTTCAAATTTTTCTAAGTGCATAAATACTATTTGAAAAGAGAAATACAAAATAAGAAAACATCTAAAATGCATTTCTTAATTTTAGAATAAATATATTTTCTAATGAAATTAATTTTAATTTACAATTTAAATAAGGCACTATTAAGATTAAAAAAAATTGAAAGTCATAAAGTCTAACACATATTTCCCAAAACATTAGACAACAAAACATTGCAACATTTATTGATATCAAATGAAGATATTACAATACCATACATGATATCAATAACAATAACATTAAAACAAGGAGAAAGATGATAATCTAAAACACATTATAAACACATCACAAACTAACACATTAACAAAAAAAAGAGACACTTAAACAAATACTACAATCATTCTGAAGGACCCTGATCTGGAGGAGGAGAAGGTGCAGCATTAAAAAAGTTGAAATAACTACTCATCACAAACATATTAGAATTAATGGAATTAATCTGTTCACGCATGAATCCCATGTCTTGATTGTACATGATGGTCTTGCTGTTGTAGATGAGTTTCAATTTGATCAAATCTTTGATCAAAGTGAGCCTCTAAG
This sequence comes from Dendrobium huoshanense, assembly GCA_016618105.1. Classification (NCBI taxonomy): domain Eukaryota; kingdom Viridiplantae; phylum Streptophyta; class Magnoliopsida; order Asparagales; family Orchidaceae; genus Dendrobium; species Dendrobium huoshanense. The sequence continues at coordinate 41,393,076 of CM028360.1, forward strand.
TTGTTAAATCTTTGAACCAAGTCCTGATAATTTGGTTCAGCAGCATGTGAAGGTTCACCCTCTTCGTCTATTTCACTCAATACTACGTGAGGTTTGCTTGGGTCATCCTTGTTAAAGATTTCCCAAAATGAACCGTCGTTGTAGTAGAGTGTTTCTTCAAAGTCTGAAACTGGGTGAATTAAATCACACTTCTTCTCTAAAATGTAGGCTATCAGATGACCTAATGCTATGTTCTTTTTCATTTTATGATCTCTATGACCAATTTCAGAGAGACCATAAATATAGTCGAATAGGAGTTGGGCCTCATCTATGGGTTGCCTGGTCATTATCAGGTAGGTAACTGTAGAGACAAGTGGAGTGATGTTGACTCTATCACCAGCTTTAGGTATAATAGAAGATCTAAGAACATGCTGGATGATTCGGGCATTAAGATTTAAAGTGGCTACTTTTGGCAAATGGTCCTTAACTTTTATTCCTCTAAGAACATTGTTAACTTCAGTCCAGTCAAAGCTAGTGGTGGTAAAAGTGTGTGCTCTAATCCCTTCAGTCCTTAAATTTAAGAAGATACCAAAGTCAACCTTGGTGATTTCTATTTTCTTTTTGAAGACAAAGGAACTGATAACATAGTGGTCAGGATTAAATGACATGTTTGCCAAAAAATACTGGAAGGTTTCCTTATTGTAGAGATGGACTAAGGTGAGGATTAGTCCAAATTGAGTTGAAGCAAAAAGGGGCATTACCTTAAAGGTCAACTGCTCCTGAAGAAGAACTCTAGATGGAGTAATTTTTGCAGAGGAAAATCTAGGAAAAGACTCTTCATTTACTCTATATAGAAATTTTTTGGATGTATTCCTAGGAGGCCCCTTAGGTAAAATCTTTTGGCGCTTGCTTGAACTAGCCATTGAAGGATTTGAAAAGATGAAGTCTTTCAAAGTGATGTGTGAGAGTGACTGTTCAGTAAAAATTGTCGTTAATTTAAAGAATTACAACTGTTCGTACCAGACAAAATTTCGTTCGTCCCGTACGAATTTGATTCATCCCCATACGAAAGTATTTCGTATGGACGAACGAGTGAGTAAAAAAAATAACGGCTTTTCGTAATCACACAATTTACGAAGCGTCCTTTCGTACAGACTTTTGAACAAGATGATCGTATAGATGAACACGTGTTCGTACAGACGATCAAAAGTTACCTCGTTTTAATGGTAGTTAAAAATCGTCCCCCGTTATGAACCGACATCTGTTCGTTTGGACGAACTAAAGGTTCGTACGGACAAAGTTTATTATTAAAATTCTCTTATCCATTCAACTGCTGTATTCAATCGTCCCATCGTTTGAGAAAAGATATTTCGTTCTGGATGATAGTGAGGATCGTACAGACGAACTACATTAAAAACTGCTCTTAAGACGGTTTGAAATCACGCAGACTGAATTTTACACACATCATCCTGTACGAAAACTTTTCGTCCCGGACGATTTACACAAATTTTTGTATTTTTGTATTTTTATCAAAGAAAACAAAAATAAACACACAAAGCACAATAGACAATGACAAATGCACAGACTCTAAAATAAAAAAAATACTAAAAAAAATTCACAAAAACAAAATCATAAAAACATAAACTACGAAAATAGAAACATCAATGTTGCAAAAACATTATTATTTAAGCATTCAAATCAATTACACCATGCCTTGTTCTTAATGTACTGAAAGTATCAAAGGCTAAAGGTTTTGAAAAAATGTTTGCAAGTTGATTTTCAGTAGAAACATGGATAAGTTCAATTTCTCCCTTGGATATATGATCCCTTATGAAATGATGCCTTATGTCAATGTGTATGGTTCTTGAATGTTGAATGAGATTTTTAGAAATGCAAATAGCACTAGTATTATCAAAACAAATTGGAATAGTGCCTATAGTTAATCCTAAATCAATCACCTATTGTTTTAACCAAAGTACTTGTGCCACACAACTTCCTAATGCAATGTATTCTGCTTCTGCAGTAGATAGGGCCACTGAATTTTTTTTTTTTACTAAACCATAAAACTAATGAATTTCCAATGAATTGACATGTTCCAGAAGTGCTTTTCCTATCCACTCTACAGCCTGGAAAGTCAAAATCTGAATAACCAATAATTTCAAATGAAGAGCTAAACTTAGGATACCAAATTCCTAAGTTTTCAGTTCCTAGTAAATATCTTAAAATCTTTTTCACTGCTGTCAAATATGATTCTTTTGGATCTGATTGAAATCTAGCACATAAGTAAACACTGAACATAATATCTGGTCGGCTAGCAGTCAAGTAAAGTAAAGATCCAATAATTCCTCTATATTTCTTTTGATCAACAGATTTTCCCTTAAGGTCCTTATCTAACTGAAATGAGGAACTCATTGGTGTACTAATAGGTTTAGCATTATCCATTTCAAATTTTTTGAGGATGTCCTTAACATATTTAGTTTGATTAAGAAATATACATTCCTCAAGTTGCTTAATGCTAAAACCTAGAAAGTAATTTAAATCTCCCATTATACTCATTTCAAATTCACTACTCATTGTTTTAAAAAAATTATCATAAAGATTTTTATTTGAAGATCCAAAAATGATATCATCCACATAAATTTGAACAATGAGTATATCCTTTCCAAATTTCTTTAAAAAGAGAGTTGTATCCACACTTCATTTTTCAAATGACCTTTCAAGTAGAAAGGTGATCAACCTCTCATACCAAGCCCTGGGTGCCTGTTTCAATCCATATAATGCCTATTTTAACTTAAAAACATGATTTGGGTATTTAGAATTTTCAAAACCTGGAGGTTGTTCTACAAAAACATCTTCTTCAATTATCCCATTTAAAAAGGCATTTTTCGCATCCATTTGAAATAATTTAAATCATTTAAAACAGGTAAAGGCAAGTAAAACCCTAATTGCTTCAAGTCTAGCTACAGGGGCAAAAGTCTCCTCAAAATCAATTCCTTCAATTTGATTATACCCCTTAGCAACTAATCTAGCCTTATTTCTAATGACTACTCCTGAGTCATTCATTTTTTTTTTGAACACCCACTTGGTTCCAACAACACTTTGATCTTTTGGCCTTGAAGTTAATTCCCAAACTTTATTTCTTACAAATTGATTCAACTCTTCTTGCATGGCCATTATCCAAAATTCATAAGAAAGTGCTTGATCAACATTAGTGGGTTCTATAGTTGAAATAAAGGCTGAATGATTGACTTCTTTGTTTAATCCACACCTAGTTCTAACACCCTCACTAGGTTCACCTATAATCAATTCCCTTGGGTGGTTTTTAGAAAATCTCAAATCTCTAGGCAAAGGGTTTTCTATTTTCAAATTCTCTTCCACATTTTCTTCCAAATTTATTCTATCAATCTTTTGGGAGTTAACCTCAATCTCATCTTCAACAACATTTGGCTCTTCTAAATTTCCAGATTCATCAAATACAACATGTGTGGTTTCTTCAATGACCAAAGTTCTTTTGTTGAATACCCTATAAGATTTTCCAACATTTGAATATCCAACAAAAATTCATTCATCTGATTTTGGATCAAATTTTCCTAAGGCAGATTTTCCATTATTATGAATGAACACCTTGCAACAAAAATATGTAAATGAGACAAATTAGGTGTTCTACCTTTTAGCTACTCATAGGGTGTTTTATTTAAATTCGATCTCACACTCACCCTATTCAGAACATAACATGCAGTGCTAACCAGCTCGCCCAAAAATATCTAGGAAGTGAGTATTTTGCTAACATTGCTCGGGTGGCTTCTATTAATGTTCTATTTTTTCTTTCAACAACCCCATTTTGTTGAGGGGTTCTAGGTGCAGAAAAATTGTGATCAATTCCTTTTTCCTTACAAAAATGTTTAAATCTTTCATTTTCAAATTCTCCTCCATGATCACTTTGTATAGAAATTATTTCACACTCTAATTTCCTTTGAATCTAAGTCGAAAAATTTCTAAATTCCTCAAATGATTCACTCTTATGAAAAAGAAATCTAACCCAAGTGAATCTTAAGAAATCATCCACTATAACACATCCATATACCTTCCCTACTAGACTTACAGTTCCTACTGGTCCAAAAAGATCCATGTGTAAAATTTCCAATGGTTTATTAGTTCTAAGATCCTTATTGGACTGAAAAGAGGACTTCACTTGTTTTCCTAATTGACATGCATCACAAAGGTGGTCCTTAGTAAAGTTTAGTTTTGGTATACCTCTCACTAAGTTCTTTTGGGTAATTTTCCTGAGATTTTTCATACTAGAATGACAAAATCTTTTATGCCAAAGCCATGATTCATCAGAAATAATTTTCAAACAAAAAGTAGTAGGAGATTGAATATAATTTAAATATAGCATATAAACATTGTTTACCCTTTTTCCATTTAAAACATCTTTCCCATTTAGGCTTAATATGCAGCTAGTAGGTAAAAATTTTACACTATAGCCCTTATCACATAGCTGACTTATACTTAACAAATTATATTTTAAGCCTTCAACCAATAACACATTGTCTAGAAAACATTTTTCAAATTTCCAATCATACCTGATCCAACCACTTTCTTTGTGGTATTATCTCCAAGTGTAACCTTTCCTCCACTCCTGGCTTCCAGCGTTATGAGTTGAGCAGTATCTCCAGTCATATACTTTGAACATCCACTGTCTACGTACCATATGCTCCCATGAGGTCTTGTGTGAGAGCATCCCTGCAAAAATATCAAATGTTAGACCTGGGAACCCAAACAAGTTTGGGTTCACCTTTTAGAAATTTATAATCATATGCATGTATGATATGTCTAGGTTTATGCATCTTAGGTCTCCACACCAAATTAGATTTCATCTTCAAAGTACAGGTGTGAGCTATATGTCCAAATAATCCATAATTATTATATTTGACATTAGAAAAAGTATTCCTAAGTTTTCTTCCATTTGTTTGTTTTCTAAGGGATTCCATATATTTAGGATAATATTTAGGATTTGTAAAATCTTCAAGTTTGGGGGGTATCCTATTATTCTCAAGAGCTCTTATTTTCAATTTATAAAATGAATTCATATCTTCCAAGATTCGATTTGTATAATTGATTCGATATGTTTTTCTCTCGGATTCATCCTTAAATATTTTGAATTCTTTTTCAAGATCAGCATAGGATGATTTTAAGTTCTCATAATTCTTATTCAAGTCATCATATTCATCAAGTAGTTTCATGTGGTTGTCATCTTTTAATGCATGATCTTTCCTAAGGATTTCATGTTCCTTCTTAAGCTCTTCCAATTCTAAACTTACACTAGCATGCATCATGCATGTGTTCATAAACTTCAAATAATTCATCATAAGTTAAGTCACATACCTCTTCTTTATCTGATTGATCAACATTATCTACCATCAAGCAAAGATTGGTGACTTCTTCTTCTTTTTAGGTCTCAGATGAGTCTGAAGCTGAGTCCGCCCAAAAAGCTCTTTGAAACTTCTTCTTGCCCTTCTTTACAATTGGTTTCTCCTCTACCTTCTCCTTGCTAGGAGTGGTTTTGAGTTTTGGGCAATCAGTTTTGATATGACCTGGTTTCCTGCATTCATAACAAATCACTTCATTAGAAATCTTGTCATTTTTGTTGAACTTACCTCTATTCCATTGCTGGCGTCTCTTCTACTTCATCTTTAAAAATCTTCTGAACTGTCTAGTCATTAATGTAATATCATTTTCATCCTCAGGTTGTGAGTGTTCACTCTCTGACTCTTCCACTTTAGTGCTATATTCTTCTCCTTTCGTGGTTCACCTACATCAATCTTTCTTTGACTTACTCCTTGCTCATAAGCAATGAGTGAACCAAGAAGATTGTCAATAGAATAAATGTTTAGATCTTTAGACTCTTTAATTGTAGTAATTTTAGCATCATAAGCAGTAGGTAAACAACAAAGAATCTTATTAACCATTTCAGCATTAGTTAATTCCCTACCAAGTGCATGCAAAGAAGTGACAATTTGTGTGAATCTTGTGTACATGTCAGAAATAGATTCATTTGATTTCATGCAAAATAACTCATAATCATGTAACAAGATATTGAGTCTTGATTGTTTAACCACATTAGTCCCTTCATAAGTTATAAAAAGTCTATCCCATATGTCCTTTCCACTTTTGCAAGTGGAAACCCGCATGTAGTCTTCAAATTTTAAAGCACAAAAGAAGCTATTTAAACATTTAGCATTTAGTTGGGCTAAGTCACGTTCTTTTATAGTCCAATTTGCAAAAGGTGTTTCTACCCTAACTCCATCAACTAATCTAGTTGGTTTTATATAACCTTCTTGGACTAGGATCCACATACGATAATCAAGTGGCTGTAAGAAAGTAGACAAGCGTGTTTTCCAAAAATCAAAAGGTATATTGTCAAACAGTGGAGGTCTAGTAATAGAGTAACCCTCATGTGTATTTCGGTTTCTGAATGTAGCCATCTACGTTAATCAAAAAGTAGTTTAAACTTATGATTTTGAAACAAAGCTCTGATACTACTTGTTGAGTCTAGTGAATAGGTTGTTAGACCTAAGTTAATGTTCCAAGGCTACTAAAAGGGGGGGGGGGGGGTGAATTGGTATTTTTAAAAACTTAACCCTCTTTGAATTTTTATTGAACAGAAATGAAATTTTTAATGAATTTTTTTTTATAGAAAAATTTTCAACCACAGAGTTTTTTAAACAAAAGAAAAATGCGGAAAATAAAATTAAAGTAAAAGACACAAGATTTATAGTGGTTCGGACTAAACCAGACCTACATCCACTCCCTAGAGGCACCCTCTGAGTATTGCACTAATACAAATAGTGTCTCTCCTTTTGCACCCACAACAAGGCGGAGAAGCCTTTACAAATACTCTTTACACCACTACCCGGTGTGGCAGAGAACCGTCATCCTTTTACACAATCCCCAGTGTTGGCAAAGAACCTTTTGTCCTTTCACACTCTCCTAGTGTGGGCAGAGAACCCTTCGTCCTTTCACACTCTCCTAGTGTGGGTAGAGAACCTTTCATCCTTTCACACTCTCCTAGTGTGGGAAGAGAACCTTTCGTCTGTTCACACTCTCCAAATGTCGGTAGAGAACTGGATCTCCTTGACAGATCTTCTCACAAGAAATCTAGAAGGAAGAAATAAAAGAGTGAAGTAATCCAAATTCATAAGTAGAGATTCTTACCTTTAAACACCAAGTAAAGCCTTCACGCTCCAGTGGTAGGAATCCTCCTTTGAATGCTCTCTCACACTCTCTCCTTGACTTTTCTCTCAATAGGAACAAAGTTCAAATGGCAAAAAGATTGGATAGCAGTCTAATTGGGACTATTTATACAAAAGACAAGAAAAACCGCCTAAAAACTGCAAGTTTTCCATTCTGAACGCAGTTGATCATCCCGTACGATCGTGGATCTTCCTGGACAATTTTAGTTAAATGGTCGGAAACGAACCTTATGTATATTGGTACGAATTATTTTCGTACACGCTAATCATCCCGTATGAACCAAGTTCGTCCGTTACGAAATGGTTATTACATAGGTCGATTCACAAAATTCTTCAGGACGTAACCAACTAACGTATGTCGGTTCAGTTCGTCCTAGGACGAATAGGTTTCGTCTGGATGATTTTAGCGAGCCTCAATACATAGCCGTTCTTCCTGGGATGAACCATAAATTTTTTCTGGACGAACAGGGCATGGTGAGAATACAGAGACGTTCATCCTGGGACGAACCATTGATTTCGTCTAGATGAACAGTAGAAAGTGAGAATCCCAAGAAGTTCATCCCGGGAAGACTATTAAATTCGTCCCGTACGAACTAAGTTCGTCCTATATGATCCATTGCTCTCCATTGCTCTCCTTAGGGGTAATTGACATGATCGTCCCGTACGAACTAAGTTCGTCCTGTACGATCAGTTAAAAACAATTTCCCAAATGTGTATATTGTGATTTTTCTCTCAATTACAATCACTCCCTCTCATATTAAAAATATGAATATTTGTTGAATTTGATTACAAGTCTTCAATATCTTGGAGTTGATTTTCCTGAATTATTAGTATACACTAGAGCAAGAAATAAATGTTTGAAATAGTGTTAGGAGATATATGTAAAATAATAATTATTGAAATCATCAAAATAATACAAGTTGCAAGAATGTAAAACATGCAAAATAGCAACTCTCTTAACAGTTTTCCCAAAAAGAACGAAGTTACAATGGCTGCCAAAGACACTTTACAAAGTGCCTTGACATCTTTTAAATAGAAGAGCTAAAAATGAGCTCATTAATGCAAGTTGCCGACTTTATCGTTAAGGCCGATAGGCATATCGTCCTGGCCGATTTGTTCAAATATGAGGAAAATCGTCATGAACAACGCCCTGAAATGAAGCTGGACGATATAAATTGTCTAGGATATCATCCCATACGATCCTACGATCATCCTGGACGATGTGATCATATTAATCAGCCATTAATGCTTTCCAAAGACACTAGATTATTTTAGGCATAATTGAGTTAGATCGTCCTGGACGATGTATATATTGTCCTGGCCGATTTCCTAAAATAATGAATACCTAATCTGATTATGGCGGCTGATTCTTTCTGAATTGAGCTTACCATCCTTGCCGATACAAGCATCGTTTAGGCCGATCAGCTTATGATGACAGCCTTAATGAGGATGCCCTAATTAGGGTTTCTACTTTTGAACTGATCGTCTAGGACGATATAAAATCATCCCGGATGATGTTACCAAAAATAGTAAACTCTAGGGAACTGTTAGAAATCTTCCAAGTTATAAAGCATCAGGAGCCACACCAAATACAATAGACTTGAGAAAGGAAAAAGGGTACAAACTGACTCAAACCTAGTCTACCCAATCTTGAGCTGGTTCTAAATTGCAGTCTGATCGTGTAGACCTGAAATGTCAGTAGATAAGGAAGTCGTAGAGAAATAAGAGTGTTTGATATCATCAAAATCATAAACCATGACACCATATCCACAAAAATCTCCCCCTTTTTTATGCTGGCAAACACTACAATTTGAATTTTCAAAAAGGAACATTTTCTCCTAATCCTTCCCTCACTAGAATAATACTTTAAAAATAGGGGAGATAAAAAATTTTTTGTTGTTTTTAATATTTTGAAAAGAAAAGAAAAAAAAAGATACAAATTCAACAGTACGATCTCCCCCTTTGACATTATCAAAAAGAGAGGAGGCAAAAACAAAAAATAAAATGAATAAAAGACAAAAAAATGTTTCCTGATCTAGTGAAAAAACAAATATTCTTTTAATGAGAAAGTTACCTCTTGGTTTTGATCAAAAACTTAGTAGAATTGATTGACAACGTATAGCACAGAAAATGTTAGAAATTCATAATTTGATAATCCCAACTCAAGTTCTTTAAAAAGGCTCAAAAACTCTTTAATTCAATATCTAAATCATGGAATAAATTAAAAAAATAAACACTAATTTTTCAAAACTCCTTTCATAAAATATATCTAATAGAAGATTAATGTACGATTTGTTGAATCAGGAATCATGTTTTTCAAAATCAAGTATCAAAAATGTCAAGGGTTTTCTTAAGCTTTGAATAAAACAAAAAAGGTAAGCATACTCTTTGTGGGCTCATTTTATGCCTCTTGTCAAGTTTTTGGAGCACTTTGCGCATCTTTTCCTTTAGATGGACTTTATGTATCTTTCTCAATTTGGCGTCATTGCGCATCTTTTGATTTGGCATCATTGGCCACTTTTTTTTTTGATTTGGCGTCATTGGCCATTTTTTTTTAATATGCTACCTTTCTGGAATTTTAAAAACAAAAGTAAACCCATTCTATTGACATAACAAACTATTTGATTAGAAAAATTATGAGGTAGATTCAACAATATTACAAAAGATTCCTATGCGATAGATAAAATGTAGGGAGATGAAAAAAGTTAAGTTCCAAAATTTAATTTAAAATATGATGAAGATTTTAAATCAAAAGTAGAATAACCTCTTTATGGAAATAGAGATTCAGAGTCAAAATCATGAGTTTCCTTCCTTTGACTCTTTTTAGAGAAGTCAAACACAATTTTCATAAGAATTCAAGAAAAAATAAGAGGTAGATTTTTCATTTTTAGAAAGGTGATGTGTGTGTTGATAAGAGAAAAGACACATAAAAATTTAACAAAAAAAGAAAAGTACAAAAAATAGAATAAAAAATAGAAAATCACAAAAACAAAAGGACAAACAAAACATGTAAACATAAAAACAAATAAAGGTTTAAACACCATCTTGCTCCTGGTCCGATGCTTCAGAGACCAGGTCTGCCCAAGATATTTTTTTCTTTTAATTATTTCCCCAGTTTAAAATTTTGCTTCGCTTTACCCTTTTCTTTCGTAGGAAGAATTTTTAAATTAGGGCACTGATTTTTCATATATCCAAGCTTCCTACATCGAAAGCAAATAACGTTAGAAGAAATATTAACATCCTTATCATTTTTATCTTTCTTCCATTTTTTGTCGATGCTTATGCTTTGGTGAGCTTTTTAATTTGTCTGTCAAGTCATTGCTTTTGTCACCAACTAAGCTATCTTTTTCCGTATCTTCATCTTTTAGAACAATCATTTCACCTGCATAAAAAAGTCTTTGACCCAAACTTTGCCCGTAGGCAATGAGTGAGCCAATCAAATTATCAATAGAAAAATCATTCAAATTTTTTGATTCACAAATAGCAACAATTTTAGCATTAAACTTATCCAGTAGACAACGAAGAATTTTGTTAACTTTTTCAAAATTTGAAAATTCTTTTCCAAAAGCATGCAATGATGTCACAATTTGAATAAACCTAGTATACATGTCTAAGATCGTCTCATAAGGTTTCATGGAAAATAGTTCAAAATCATTAAATTAACATATTCAACTTGGATTGCTTGATTTCACTAGTGCCTTCGTATATGGTGTGTAGTTTATCCCAAACTTTCTTACCAGTAGTGCACGTGGATACTAATATAAAATCTTTAAAATTTAAAGCACAAAAAAATAGTTTAAAGATTTTGCATTCAATTGAGCATCAATTCGTTCATCTCTATTCCATTTTCCAAAAATCAAATGAGATATTTTTAAACAAAGGTGGTCTGGTGATAGAATAACCTTCCGCAACATTATGATTTGAAAAATTAGCCATGGATCGAAATTCAAGAGCTTTTAAACTAGATTTTATGAACACTGCTCTGATACCACTTGAAAGTGCTCATATAACACTAGAAAGTGCTCTGATACCACTTGAAAGTTTGTTAGGGATATTAGGCCCTATGAATTGGAAAAGAAGAATCTTTAAATCATAACACAAACCAAAACCAATATCACCACAATAAAAACCAAAGTGCGAAAATTAAAATGTGGAAGTAATAAATAAAGAACACATCAGATTTATAGTGGTTCGGTCAAACCTTGACCTATGTCCACTCCTTGGAGGCACCCTCAAGTATTGCACTAAACTAAGTGTCTCTCCTTTAGCCCCCACAGCTAGGCGGAGAAGCCCTTACAAAATCACTTCCACCTTCCCCGGTACGGCGGAGTTGCCGGGTCCTTTGACACCAAAGAGATCTTCTTCTTTGGTGAACTTCCCTCAAGAAAAGCCTTGAATCTGACGGTATTCAGGTGCGAGCTCGTCGGAGCAACCGTTTAGAACCCCCTCTACACTCCCTTGAGTCCCCCCTCACAGGATACTCCCCCTCTCTCAAACTCCACCCTTTCCTCACTCCCTTTCAATCTTTCTCTTTAAGTTTCCCCCAAAAGAATAAAGCTACAATGGCTACCAAAGACACTTTACAAAGTGCCTTGACATCTCTTAAACAGAAGATCTAAAAACGAACTCATTTATGCAAGTTTTTGACTTTATCGTTCAGGTCAATAGGCATATCGTCCTGGCCGATTAGTTCAAATATGAGGAAAATTGTCCTGAACAATGCCCTGAAATGAAGCTGGACGATGTAAATCATTCTGGACATCATCCCGGCCGATCCTACGATCATCCCAAATGATGTGATCATATCAATCAGCCATTAATGCTTTCCAAAGTTACTAGATCAATTTTGGCATAATTGAGTTAGATCATCTTGGACGATGTATATATCGTCCTGGACAATTTCCTAAAATAATGAATAACTAATCTGATCATGGTGGCTGATTCTTTCTGAATTGAGCTTATCGTCCTAGCTGATACAAGTATTGTCCAGGCCGATATAAGTATCGTCCAGGCCGATCAGCTTATGACAACAGCCTTAATGAGGATGCCCTAATTAGGATTTCTGCTTTTGAACTGATCGTCCAGGATGATATAAAATCATCCCGGATGATGTTACCAAAAACAGTAAACTCTAGGGATCAGTCAGAAATCTTCCAAGTTACAAAGCATCAAAAGTCACACCAAATACAATAGACTCAAGAAAGGAAAAAGGGTACAAACTGACTCAGACCTAGTCTACCCAATCTTGATCTGGTTCCAAATTGCAGTCTGATAGTGTGGACCTAAATTGTCAGTAGATAAGGCCGTCATAGAGAAATAAGAGTGTTTGATATCATTAAAATCATAAACCATGACAATAGATCCGCAACAATTTGCTGGTAGTCTGAATGTGATGTGAGTCTCCAAATAACATACATAATTCTTTTTGTTGTTCACAAGAAATTGGTAAGCTTTAGTTAAATTCTACAAATGAAAGATAGATATAATTCTTTTAATATATATCCTAGTGCGTGATAGATCTGTTATCACCTCAAAATGAATCCCTTGAAGTATGGCTTCGGATTTACTTTCAAGAAATTTTTGGGCTTTTTAGTGAGGCACTGGTAAATCAAAATTGATCCTGCTTAGTTCCAAGCCAGCTTCGCTATGTAACCTCCAAAACGTATTACTGTGTTTATGTCTCTTCAAGGTAGGTAGACATACATAAGAGAGTTCATATCCAATTTCTCTTGAAGATGTTAACCCTTTTATGTTTAAAAAGATTCCAAATTCATATAAGATGAGAATTGTCAAATACCTTTGAGAAAATCCAGCAATATCTTATAACTCCTCCAGCAACCCCTAATATATCGAAAGCACTAATCCTTTACACTACAATTTTAGATGAGTCACTTAGTTACTTATTGGCTTTAGTCAATTAAGAGGAAAAGGAAAATACCCTCTATTATCTTATCCAATTACTCATTCTGATAGAAATATTATATCCTTCCATTGAGAAACATTATCTTAGTTTAGTTTTTGCAGCCCAAAAGTTGAGACATTATATGATTTCACATCAGGTAAGTTTAATTCTCAAGTAAACCCATTTCAATATTTTATGACCCATCGTACATTTTTCATGATGCCTGGTATGGTGGCCTATGATATTACTTCAATTTGAAATAATTTTCATTCCCTTGCATGCTATGAAATGATAAGAAATTTCTGACTTCCTTACATTGTATATGCTTCCTACATAATCTTCTCTAAATGATGATTTATCTGAAGAGAAAATTTAGAGATCCTATCTTTCTCTTCAATAAGTAATGAAGAAGGAAAATAGATATATCAATTCATTGATTATATTCAACTAGGGAAACTTCCTCATGAGAATTGCTTACAAGTCAAATTAAGAAATATTCCCTCTCATGTGCACTTATGAAAGAAACCCTTTCCTATTAATCATTCAATCAATATGGCTATATTTTCCAAATAAGCATAAAGCCATAAAGATCATATATGAGGTCTATTCATACTGTGGCTCCTATTAATCAGGTCCTAAAATAAAATGAAGATTAAAAGACTTGGATATAAATGTCCACCCATGATTTATGATTGCATAAATGTTGTAATAATATTGCCATCAATATCAAGTTCATAGTGTGGTCTCATTAGTTACCAAACATGTTGCATCTCATGATAGCATCATGAACCTTTGAAAGCTATGGCACGAATGTTATTATGCCTATTGACCCTCCTTCCTCAAATGGTCATTGATTCATTCTATCTACAACTGATTACTTCTCTAAGTGGGAAAAAGTAGTTCTCCTACACTAGGTAAAGTCACACCATTTTATAAAAAATCTTTTATGTTCATATCGAATATCAATTTGGTGTGCCCCGTAGAATCATATTCAATAAGAGGTTTATATTCAAGTCAACTACGATAAATAAATTTTTAAGTCTTCATTACTTTAATTAGAGATACTCAACAATTTATAACCCATGAGCTAATGGATTGCATGAGGCCTTAAATAAAACTTTAAAATATATCATCAAAATGAGCTTATATGAAAATAAACTCTAGTGAGATGAGTAGTTGGTAGAAGACTTTTGAGCCCATCTGACCACTTATAAGACTTTGACCTATTATATTCCATTTTACTTGGTGTATGGTTCTGAGGTCTTGCTCCCTATAGAAGTATAAATCCCTTCACTGAGGATCACCATCCAAAATCAAATTATAACTAAATAAAATGCATGATTTTGATTTAAAGAGCTTGAAGGCTTTGAAGAGAGTCACTTCCAAACTCAGCAAAACTTAGAATTATATAATGTGTGAATGGTTCAAGCTCATGATAAGTTAGGGCAACCTAGGACTTTCCAAGTAAGAGACTTGGTCTTAGTCCATTGGAGGAATATCTTAGTTTTTTGAATCATCAGTGACATGCTTGAACTAATATGGGAGGGACCATTTATTCTTGAGATAGTTTATGAATGAGGCTACTACTAATTAGTTGATTATAAAAGATATCACCTGATGTTTCTGGTAAATAGGCATTTCGTTATGAAATATTGTGCTTGATGTATAAATCAAATCTAAAATCAATTGAAAATCTTTAGTTTCAAATCAAACTAAATCAAATTATTAAAAATCAAAATAAAATAAAATTCCTCAATCCTCAAGGTTAAGTATGAGTCCACGTGCTTCATTTTCCTTAAGATTAAATTTGATAATAAGTGAGCATGTCCTTTGTGGCACATCCTAACATCAAAATCAAAATCCTTCAATCCTTAAGGTTGGGTGTCCGTCCATATGCTTCCTTCCCTTAGGATTAAATATGCTAATGTCATAGCAAGCTCTCTATGGCACCACTGTAGTTTCAAAATCAAAATCTGTTCTTGAAGGATAGGTGTGAACCCTGGTGCATCCTTTCCTTAAGAATAAATTAGCTAGTGATGGAGGAAGGCCTCTATGTCGACATATGAGCATAAAAAATAGACCAAAATCCTTTGAAACTTTAGGAATAGGTATAAGTCCTTGAGTTTATTATCTCTTAATATTTTGGTTAAATTAGTGTTATATTTAAGCCTATCAGGGCACTCCATAGATTAGCCACCTCTTTAGTATCTTAAGATTATGTTTGAGACCTTGTATTTCTTTCCTTTGATCTAGAGGTAAATCAAACTCAAAATAAATCTATCTATCAGGTACAAGTGCCTTGTCAGCATCCTTTAGACTTGAGGTTAGGTGCTTCCTTTCCTTAGAATTCAAATCATAAATTTTATCTATCATGAGAATCATCAAATCAATCAACACCAATAGAATTCAAATCATAAATTTTATCTATCATGAGAATCATCAAATCAATCAACACCAATATATATAGTACAACTCTATTCTGCTATACATATTGTGGGTCTACTTGTTGGTTGCATTTTTTTTGTATGAATTTAACTAAAATATGTTTAAACTCAAATCAAAATAAAATTCAATTCAATTCAAACATAAATGCCTTTAATTTGTGGTCACCTAATATCTATCATTCAACCCAACCCACTCTATCATTAGTAATCACCTAAATGATTATTAATGGGATGAGTATATCAAATATAATCAACCTAATCTAAAATTAAAGCCAAATCCAAAATTTTAAATTAAAAGTCAAGGCCAAAATCCCTTGTCCCATAACCTTTTTTGTGTTATTTTTCAATCATCTCAAAACCAAACGAAATGACCTTGGATTCATGATTTATTAATTGTATATTGATTAGACATATCCCTAAGGTCAACCCTCTAAATTTGGGAGAGATGCAAGCTCTCTAACCCCAATAGCTACACTGAATTCCAAAGGTTATAAGCTTTGAAATCTTTATAGGCTATACCACTGAACCTCACATCTTATGGAAAATCACCTTATGAACTCCCCAAAAACCTTGAACTTGTTCATAATAATTTTTATGACATGATTAACCAAAAATTGAACTTTTGGTTTCCCTTAAGTGATTATTTTTAACCATGAGACCACTCAAAATACCAAAAACACTGAACTGAAATCAATTGACCCAATGTGTTACCCCTTTTAATGCACTGACCACATTGACTTCAACCATTATTGATTGTTCAAAACACCCCATTGTGAGATTCATATATAAAATCTTTTATGATTAGATCCTTAAACTAGTATTTTGACCCAATTGACTCAATTGAGCTAACTCAACTTATCCCAATTGATCAAATACCCAAATCACTTACAATCAAACACAAGCTCAACTTTGAACTTCAGCAAACTTCCCTAAACATCATTCCTAGTGAATTGGATAAGATTGGACACCCTGACACAATCAAGAGTTGTAAATCAACATAGGTTTGGTTAAACCATGTCAACTTGGGTCAATCTAATATATACAATCAAATCAAACATACCAAACTTTTAAAATTAGTTGATTGTAGGCTCCAAGCATACTGAAACCGTCCATAAGTCAAATCTTGAAGTGTTTGACCTAGTCAACTAATTAAAAATGATTAAATTGAAGCATACATTAATTCTTTCACTCTAACATCAACCCCTATGATTCAAACCTCTTAGAGTTTATCCCAATAGTAAACATGACTCTCCTAACTCCCATCCTAGTTTTCATTTATCCTTTTGAATTTTCAAATTATCAACTAATGTTTTAAATGAACTTCCCATGGTCAACCTTCCTATCAAACACCAAAGATAGTGCTTCAAACTTTACCATTTCAATCCAAGCACCACTCAAAACCTCCCTCAATCTCATCCCAATCTACCATGACCATTTCAATGGCTAGATAGTCAACAAAATTTAAAGGAGTGGTAAAATGGAAAAACCTCCTAAAGCATTTCATGTCCCTCCAAACCCCTATGCTCATATGATTCAAATTAAACTTAAAGTCTCTCTAAACACCTCCCTTCCTGAACTTAGGCCTTGGTTTACACAAAAATAGCAAGAGTGGTCCCTCCTGATATGTAGTTATGAAATAATTTTTTGGTTTGAGAATTTCACTCCATCAAGTCTCTAACTACATGGGATAGGCGTAAACCATCCAAAGAAGCCCTCATTATGATCCCAACCATTCCCATAAACCCTAGGGTTCAAAATGAGCAAAAGGAATATAATGCCTCATGTTAAGAAAAGATACAATCTAGAGCATCCCCAGGTAAAACCACTTTTTTCTAGCTCCCATTAATCCCCTCCACATTTCCTAAGCTTAAATCAACTAGTCGAAGGCCATCGGTGGGAAGTTTTTTTCCACACCAGCTCTGGGTTTGTCTAAAGCTCATATCTCGTAGTCTAGAGATTTTTAGGCTTCTACTTCTTCTTTGGAATTATTCTACACATCTCAACAAAGAGAATAAGCCATCATAGACCATTAAGACCAGCCTTGTTGAAGTAACTAGCTAACCCTAGCTTAGAACAATTAGGATCATATAACTTTTAAAATTTTCTTATGATGCCACCAAATCCCTTCCCCATTCTTCATTGGCTTAATCTTAAGCTATTTTTAAGATTTTGTGTCAAATGGTGGGGTATTTAATGAAATTAAGCATTTTTCTAATTATGGATGATTTTTATAATTATTTAACTTTACCTAATCCAAATCATCCGATCCAAATCCCACCATTCAGATCATGTCAAATGGTCAACTTCATCCAAACATTCCTACACTAGATCATTCCCTAGGCTAACACGGATAAGTGATATGCGGTGAACCATCATCGTGTGATGTATAACGCTCTTGTTTCTTTATGTGTTGTTGCAATCCAAGATCCTAAGCCCATGAATTTAATGATTACAAACCTTATTGTCTTCTTACCATATTTCCCGTACTAGTATTTATGGATATTATTTTTCTATGCACACTAACATTTCATGTAAAACACGCCACATAAAAAGGATCGACTCAAGACTAAGTAGACTAAGAGTGTTTTCATCTGATAAGAGTGTAAAATGTAATTTAATTCTTTTATATTTCTTGAGTTAAAAGTCTTGTATAAGGTGTATAGCAGCTTAGTGACCGTGCACATAGAGGGCAAGAATTTTAAAAAAATTAATTTCTGATCAAATCACATTATATGTTCTCCATTATTTTGTATGATCTGAGTTAAATTAGATTTACTTATTTCATTAAGTTAAGGATTTTTTTATTTTGATCTAATTATATTATACAATAATGATCTTATTAGATGATTATTATAAATCAGGAAACCTACCGCCAATCCTAATTAGGTAATATTTTGAAATTTAAAATGTGTACTAATCATACTTTATGATCCTCATCATACTAAATGATGATTTTAAATCTTGCCTAATCTAATCCCCTAATTAAGCAATCAAATCAAGATTAATTTATATTGAACAACATACTGTATGATGATCTTGTTCATATAGTACAACCTAATTTTAGATAGGGATGATAATTAATCATCACCAATCATCCTGGACAAAATGATGATTCTATTGAACTAATCATGTTGTATGAGACTTAAATCGTACTGAATGAGTAGTTCAAAAATATTTTAACTAATCAAATGGGCTTCTGCCAATCATAAATACTATTATGATATATTGAACTAATCATACTATATGATCAGAGTTGTCAAAATTTAAAATTTAGGTTTTTTTGAAGCCAGATTTAAATACTTGTTTTAAATCCAAAGGAAAAGATCTTTTAGCTATTGAAGGAACTTCAAGGGAGAACTCTTAAAATAACTCTTGTGCTTTAGAGATGAAGAAAGCAGAATTAAGTGTGATGGAGAAGTGTGAGAAGTTTCTTCATAGTTGCTCCAAGCTGGTTTGCATATTATTTCCTCCAGGGAATTGGTGAGTTTTGGAGTTTCTTTAGGGAGAGAAGCTTCAAGGTCAAGGTCAAGGATCTTTGCCATCACGAGGAGGGTGAAAAATAATTCCAAGGAATATTACCATCAATGGGATGGTAATTTAGCTTCAAGGTTCTTTGCCTTCACAACAATGGTGAGAAAGGATTTCAAGGTACTTTTTCGTCACCAGGAGGGTGACTTAGCTTCGAGGTTCTCTTACTTCACTAGGAGGCTAAAATGGATTTTGGTTCACAACCGCACTAGGTTTCGGTGGAAGTGATTTGTACGGGCTTCTCTACCATGGGTGTTGCAAATTAGTTTTCATAACTATGTTTTATTATCATGTGTGTTTTTGATGATTCCAAAATATTATTGTATTTACTACTATTTCTACTAACATTTATTGGATATACTGCTTTTATTATTTGTGTGTACTAACATTTCAGAGAAATCATACTTCAGGCAGTTGAAGACTTCAAGTCAGATTATATTGGGCTTACTGCTTCTGGAGTCTGTACTTTTTATATTTTTCTTGAGTCTAAAATAGTGTGATTGTAATTAGGTAACCGTGCACACACACACACTAGCAGAGTGTAAATTTTTTGTAAATTTTTAAACTAATTGTACTATATGATTTTAGATCATATAGGACAATTTGACCTTGGATTTCCTCCATAAAGTAGGTAATCGAGTCATGTATGAAACTTTTTCTAAGTATTTTTTGTACTGTATGAAGTTGCCTTCATAAAGATAACGTCCAGAGTACAAAATGAATGCGTATCTTTTTTTCCATATGAACAAGTAAATTTTTTGAAATGTTTGTACAATATAAACTTGGGTTTGTACAGATGAAGTCCATAGTACAAAATGGACTCCTCCATTTTTGCACTAAATGAAGCATGATTTTGTTAAGCCAGTTCGTACTGTACGATATTGAACTCATACAATACGATATTAATTCTATGAAAATGGTTCATACATAATCGTACTAAACGAATCAATTTACATTTGAACTGATCATACTATATGATTTAAGTTCATATGTACACCTATTATAGTATAAAACCAAATCATACTGGATTATACAAGCAATTTTTGAACTGATCGCTAGTATAATGTGCGATCAAACTGTACAATCATGGATGATCAAATCGAAAAGTTCTGGCTTTCTAGATAGTTTTCATGCCATTTATATTTAAAGCCCTTTAAACTAACTGTGGGAGACTTCTTCTTCGATTTTCTCTTTGGAAGAAAGTGTGAGAGTAATTTGGAGAGTGTTTAAGAGAGTTCTTGTAAGAGGAGAGTGTGAAGGATTCACAAGGTTGCCAAAAGGTGAGAATCTCTTAATTAGTGTTCCAAATCTCTTCTTTATTTTTTGAAGATACTAGAGAGAAGATCCTTAAAGAAGGTTTGGTAGTTTGCCGACACCAAGAGGGTATGAAAGGATAATGGTACTCTACCAACACCAGGAGGGTGTGATAGGATGCCGATACTCTGCTAACATCAAGAGGGTGCTAAAGGTTAATGGTACTCTGCTAACACTTGGAGGGTGTAAAAGGATAATGGTACTCTGCTGCATTGAGGAATTATGGAAAAGAGTGTGATTATAAAGGCTTCTCTGCCTTATTATGGAAATAAAAGGAGGGTAACTTTGGTAATAGTGCAATACCTAAAGAGGGAGTCTTCAGGGAGTGGATATAGGTCTAGTTAGACCAAACCACTATATTTTTATGTTTTTATTTTACTGAATTTTTAATTTTCTGCACGTTTAAGTATATATGGTTAAAAAATTTTAAGTTGATAAAAATTTTAATTGTAAAAAAATTAGAAATCTATTTTCAATAAAAATTTCTAAGAGAATTTTTAAAATAAGCATTTTACCCCCCCCCCCCCCCCACCCCACCTCCCCCCATCTTGATTAGCCTTGGGATAATCGAATTTGGTCTAACAAACTATACAAACTTTTCAAGTGGTATCAGAGCCTACATTTGACTTCTTTTCTTCATTTGTTTCACTATCGATGTTGATTTTAGTACAAGAAGGATATACTAGGCCAACTAGACAAATAAATAGCATTAGAATTGAAACACAGTTTGCTGACTGGTCTGTAGAAGAACGAGACTTTAGTTAAATGCTAAATGTTTGAACAGTTTTTTCAGTGCACTTAAATCTGAAGACTACATGTATGTTTAATCCTGGAAATGTAGAAATGAAATTTGAGATAGACTTTATATCACATATGAAGGGACTAACAAAGTGAAACAATCTAGATTAACTATTTTGTTACATGATTATGAACTATTTAGTATGAAACCAAATGAATCAATCAGTGACATCTATACACATTTCACACAATTAGTCTCCTCCTTACATGCCTTAGGTAGGGAACTAGTGAATGCTGAGAAAGTTAATAAAAATACTTCATTGTTTTCCTACAACTTATGTTGAAAAAATAACTACTATTATAGAGTCTAAAGTTTTAACTATTTATTCTATTTACAATCTTCTTGGATCACTAATTTCTTATGAGCAAAGAGTGACTCAAAGATGGATTGATATAGGTGAGAAGCACAAGTACAAGAACATTGCATTGAAAGTGGGTGACTCGGAGAGTGATCAGTCTTAGCTTAAGGATGAAGAAGATATTTCCTTGATGATAAGGCAATTCAAAAGTTTTCTAAATAGGAAGAAAAGGAGATGTCAGCAGTGGAATAGATGTAAGTTTCATAAAAATATTAATTCTTCTAACGATATGATTTGCTATGAATGTAGGAAGCCTGGAAATATTAAATTGAATTGCCCTAATCTTAAAGTCAATCCTAGCCAGGAAAAGGTGGAGGAGAAAAAAAATGTGAGAAAGGGCAAGAGGAAATTATATAGAGTATTTTAGGTGGACTCAGCTTTGGATTCCTCATAAATGGAAGTAGAGGAGAAAGTCACAAACCTGTGTTTAATGGACGAAAAGCTTGATTAGTCAGATCAATAAGAGGTATATGACTTAACTTATGAAGAGTTATTTGATGTTTCTGTTCATACTACAAATAGAAAACTCAAAAAGATGCATGCTATGTTGAATTTAGATTTTCTAGAGTTACAAAAAGAGCATGAAATTCTTAGGAAAGATCACGCACAAATTGATAGCAACCACATAAAACTATTGGATGAGTTTGATAAATTGATCAAACAGCATGAACTATTAAAATCAACCCACATTAAACTTGGAAAAGATTTCAAAACATTTATGGATGAATCATATAATAGAGAGCATTATTTTTAGGTGGACAAGTTAAATTTAGAAAATACAAATTCATATCTTAGAGAAGAATTAAAAGCTCTTGAGGAGAATAGGATACCTACAACACTTGAAATTTTTTGTGATCCTAAGTTGAGGCCAAAAATTTTAAAAGTTAGAAAAAGATAAAATAACATACATAGATTGAAAAATCCTTTTCCTGGAGTGAAATATTTTTCTTATGGATTGTTAGTGCATATCTCGCACACTTATATTATAAATAGTAAAGCTCATTTAGTGTGGAGACCTAACATGTTTGATTTAAATTGTATTAAAACTCCAAATGTTTTTTGTCTAAAAGAAAATTTTGATGAATCATGGTTATGGCATAGGAGACTTTGTCACGTTAGCATAAAAAATCTTAGGAAGGTTATCCAAAAAGAACTTGTTAGAGGAATACCAAAACTAGACTTTACAAAGGATCACCGATGTGATGCATTTCAACTAGGAAAATAGGTGAAGTCCTCCTTTCATTCCATTAAGGATCATAAAACTAGCAAACCATTAGAAATTATTCATATGGGATTTTTTGGACCGGTTAGCACTATAAGTCTAAGGGGTAAAGTTTTTGGATTTATGATTGTTGATTATTTTTCTAGATTCACATGGGTTAAATTTTTATTTTATAAGAGTGAATAATTTGAGGAATTTCAAAGTTTTTCAACTTGGATTCAGAGAAAACTAGGATGTGAGATTTTATTAATTCAAAGTGATCATGGAGGTGAATTTAAAAATAAAAAATTTGAAGATTTCTATAAAGAGAAAGGAATTAATCACAATTTTTTAGCACCTAGGACCCCTTAGTAGATGGGGTAGTCAAAAGAAATAACATAATATTAATTAAAGCTGCTAGAGCCATATTGACAAAATATTCACTTATAAAAAATTTTTGGGCTGAAGCGGTTATTACAGCTTGTTATGTTCTGAATAGGGTTAACATTAGATCCAAATTAAATACTATGAACTTCTTAAGGGGAGAACGCCAAATTTATCACATTTGAATATTTTTGGATGTGAGGTGTTTGTTCATAATAATGAAAAAACTCCTTTAGGAAAATTTGATCTAAAATCTTATGAAGGAATTTTTCTTGAATACTCTAGTGTTGAAAATTCATACTCAATTTTTAATAAGAGAACTTTGGTAGTTAAGGGGTCCACACATGTTGTGTTTGACGAATCTGACATTTTGGAAGAGCCAAGGTTAGCAGAGGATCATATTGAAATTAACTCCCGAGGAATTGAAAAAAAAATAGAAGAAAATGTGGAAAAAGAAAACCTTTTCCTAGAGAATAGAAATTTTCTAAGAATCATCCTAGGAAATTGATTTTAAGTGAACCTAATAAGGGTGTTGAACTAAGCATGAACTTAGAAAAAAGGTAAATCATTTCGCCTTTATATTGATAATTGAACCCACAAATATAAATCAAACACTTATTAATGATTTTAAATTTTGGCCATGCAAGAAGAGTTGAATCAATTTGTAAGAAATAATATTTGAGAATTGATTGAAAGGCCAAAGGATCAAAGTGTTGTTGGAACTAAATGGGTATTCAAAAATAAAATGAATGATTCAGGAGTTGTGATCAGAAATAAGGCAAAATTGGTGTCTAAGGGGTATAATCAAATAGAAGGGATTGATTTTGAAGAGACTTGTACCCCTGTAGCAAGACTTGAAGAATTTAGGATTTTCTTAGTCTTTGCCTATTTTAAAGGTTTAAATTATATCAAATGGATGACAAGAGTGTCTTTTTAAATCGGGTGATATAAGAGGATTTTTATATTGAGCAACCTCTAAGTTCTAAAAATTCTAAATGATCTAATCATGTTTTTAAATCTAAAAAGGCATTATATGAATTGAAACAAGCACCTAGGGCTTAGTATTGGAGGTTAAGCATTTTCATATTAGAGAGATCTTTTATGAAAGGAAGTGTGGACACCACTATCTTTTTGAAGAAAATAAGAGATAACATACTCATTGCTCAAATATATGTTGATGATAATATATTTTGATCTATAAAAAAAATCTTTGTGATGATTTTTTAAAAATAATGAGTAGTGAATTTGAGATGAGTTTAATGGGAATTTGAGTTATTTTCTTAGTTTTAGCATAAAACAAAATGAGAAACAATTTTTTCTTAGTCAGTCGAAGTATATTAAGGACATCCTTAAAAAATATGAAATGGATAATGCTTAACCAGTGACTACACTTATGAGTTTCTTAGTTCAATTAGATAAGGACCCTAAAGAAAAAATATATTGATCAAAAGAAATTTAAAGGTATCATTGGATCATTATTTTACTTGATTGCTAGCAGACCAGATACAATATTAAGTGTTTGTTTGTGTGCTAGATTTCAATCTGATCCAAAAAAATCACATTTGATAGTAGTAAAAAGAATTCTAAGATATCTTTTAAGAACTCAAAATTTAGGGATATGATATCCTAAGCACAACTCTTCATTTGAAATAGTTAGCTATTCTAATTCAAATTTTATAAGTTGTAGGGTTGATTAGAAAAGTTTATTTGGAACTTGCTAATTCATAGGAAACTCTTTAGTTTCTTGGTTTAGTAGGAAATAGAATTCAGTAGCCTTATTTACTACTGAAGAAGAGCACATTGCCTTAGGTAGTTATGTGACTAAAGTACTTTGGTTGAAATAATAGTTGATTGATTTAGGATTTTCAATTGGCACAATTCTAATTTTTTTGTGACAATACTAGTGTCATTTGCATTTCAAAGAATCCTATTCAACATTCTATAACTAAGCATATAGATATTAGGCATCCCTTCATTAGAGATCATGTAGCTAAGAAAGATTGAATTGAATCATGTTACTACATAAAATCAACTTGTAAATATTTTCACAAAACCATTGGCCTTTGACACTTTTAGAACCTTAAGAATCAGGTTTGGTGTCATTGATCTTAATGCTTAAATTAAAAATTCTACAAACTTGATGTGTTGTATATATGTATTTGTTTAATTTGTTTTCATTTTTATATTATATTTGTTTTATTTTTTTCTTCTATATTTTATTGTGTATTTATTATTTTTATTTTTATTTTGAAGCATGTCAATTGTTGAAGAATAATTAATTTTAAGAAGTTTTTCTGATGATCAAGCTTTATTCGAAGTGTTTAGATCATACTGTATGAATTCTGTAGCATATGTATAGTAGGTTTCAGTGTTGAGCATGTAAAACTTAAATTTTGTATAGGTTTGTACTATATGATGATGTCATCGTGCTGTATGATTGGTATAAATTTGTCTGTACGTGTGGGGATGGTTTACCAATCGAGGTTAGTTATTTATTGTTGATTGTAAGTACATAGTGTATTTTATTTGTATGATCCAAATATCAATTTCTATGGGGGATGAACCTAACCACCTTTAAAATGATCTTTAATATTATGATCATCTCGGACAAATACCTGTTTGTCTGTACGATCGTATGGTCAAAAAGCATGTATGAAAGGATGCCTCATAAATGGCATTTTAAGAAATGTCATTTCATTTTTTTCCATTTTTGTTCGTACTTACAAAAATAATTTTATCTCAAACGATTTTAAAATTAGAAGTACGATTCAAATTTTATATTGTACGATAGGTCATTTTTTTTAAATAGAAGGGTCTTTGAAATTATTTTCTTTCACTTTTTTTCCTTTTTTAAATCCTTCTAGAGCCCTTGTCTTAGGAATGACTAGTTCTAGCAAGTGACCTCATCTTTCTAAGGTTTCCTCTTCTATAGGCAATGTGCATGACAACTTCCTATCTAAGGCAAATGAGGATGCCTATTTTAGGTAAGTTGCTGCAAAGATCATCCCTTCTAGACTACTCATTCAAGGTGATCTTCACTTTTCTATTATGCCCCTTTCTGCATCAACTCAGTTCTCTTTCATTCTTACTCTCATCTACGCCTACAATAAAGAAACTTTTCAATATTTCTTGGCTAATATGAGATTCAATGAGGACCACTCTATGATTAGTTCTTATGTTAAAAAACAACAGGTTGAAATAACCAAGGAAGACTTTGGAAACTTTTATTTCATAACACATGGCATTCAGGCCCACACTTTAACTTATAGGGCCAATTTTGATTAGACTGAGATAAACCAAATTTTTAGAGGAGTAGGCCAAGTGATTCATCTATCTAAGGTTTACACTCTGAATCAAAATGCTAAGATTATCATGCATATTATGCAAACTTCAATTATCCCAAAAGCTAGTGATCGTATTAACATGACTCCACTCTTGTCCACAGTCACTTATATGATTTTAACTGAAAAACCCTTTGATAAAGCCAAACTCATCATTGACTATATTTATAATCTTTCTAAAATTGGGCTTCCACACCATAATAGGAAGAAGAATATGGCTTTAGGATATCTAGTTGCCTACATCCTTCATAAAAGTATAAGCTGATTCATCCTGATCCTCTTACTAAACTCCCCATCTACTTTACTAATGCCTCTTTCGAGTAATTTTAGGGAGAGATCAGAGTTCTGAAAGTGATGATTCTGAGGGAGAAGGGGGAACTCCTGCTCCGGCACCAACATCTAGATAGGACTACAATTTCTACCAAGAAATGATCCAGCACTTGGATTGATTGGAGACTCATTTTGATAAATGCTTTAATCAAATTGAGACTCACCTTAATCAGTAGGATGCTCACTACAATAAAGATATGGGGTGGATTCATGGACAGTTTGACTTAGTGAACATGAATATAGCTATAATTAGTAGTTATTTTTTAATGTTCAATCCTCGACCTTCTCTAGACTAGGGCCCCTCATATTTTTAGATGCATTTCTTAGTATTATTGATTGTGAGTTTTTGTATATGTTGTTATGATTTTCTACGAGTGAGCCTTGTATTTTCATATATTATTTTTGAATAAATGTGATGATGTTTATTATTTGTTGTTATGAGTGGTATCAATGGAATGTTTATATTTGATTATTATATCAATGTAATGTGATATGTTTTGTTGAGATGTTTTAATTCTTATTTCTTGAAATGTTACTATTTTTATTAAGAAAAACCTTATGAAATTAATTGTGGAAATAGATTATAAATTACTTTGCTCTAAAAATTAATTTCCTTACAAAACTTAATCTTTCAAAAATTAAAATTAAAATTATAACTAGATTTAAATAAGGAGATCAATTTCATGTTATTTTAGACAAAAATATCTAAATTATAATTATTGCAAGATTGATGTCTTATTATTTTTTATATCATTTTCATTATGTTTATTTTTGTTACAAGTAAAATTTAATTTTAAATTACTGATATTGGAAAGATTTAATTAAAAAAAATGCACAGTGTGTGCAAAGAAAAAGTGCAATGGTTCGCAAAGTGTAAAGAGGCACAAAATTTTCCAAAAACATAAAGATGCATAAAGTTTGTCACTGATATTTCAAAAGATATGCAATGTCACGAATTGAAATTTTTTATTATGTTCTTTCCACTATCTTTCAATCTCTAATCAAAATTTATCTAATTAACAAACATATATATTATTGAGTTCAAAGTTAATTATATGTCTTCTCTGCCATGTCATGGGTGTTGCAACTTAGTTTTCATAACTATATATCTTATCATGTATGTTTTCAATTATTCCAAAATATTATTGTATTTATTATTATTTCTCCTAGCATATATTGGATATACTTCTTTTATTGTTTATGTGTACTAATATTTCAAGGAAATCATACTTCAACAAGTTAAAGACTTCAAATCATATTAGATTAGGACTTACTATTCAGATTAGATTAGGGCTTACTATTTTTGGACTCTATATTTTTTTTTATTTTTCATGAGTCTAAAAGAATGTGATTGTAATTGGGTAACCATGCACACACACACTGGGGGAGTGTAAATATTTTGTAAATTTTCAAACTAATCGTATTGTATGATTTTTGATTGTATGGGATGATTTGACCTGAGAGTTCCTCCAAAAAGCAGGCAATCAAATCATGCATAAAAATTTTTCCAAGTATTGTTTATACTATATAAAGTTGCCTTCATACATATAACATCTAGAGTACAAAATGAACTCGTATATTTTTGTCCATAGGAAGAGGTGAATTTTTTTAACTATTCATACTGTATAAACTTGGGTTCGTATAGATGACATCCAGAATATAAAATGGACTCCTCCATTTACAAATAAAGCATGATTTGGTTAAGCAGTTCGTACTGTATGAAATTAAATTCACGCAATATGATATCAAGTGTATAAAATTGGTTCATACATAATCGTACTTGACGAATTAGTTCACATTTTAACTGATCATACTATATTTTAATTTGTATGTATGCCTATCAGAGTATGAAATTCATACTATATCAGACAAGCAATTTTTTAACTGATCGTATGTACGATGTGCGATCGTATTGTACCATCATGGATGATCAAATTGAAATTTTCAATTTTCTAGATGATTTTTTATGCCATTCATATTTAAAGTCCTTTAAACTGATTATGGGAGACTTCCTCTTCATTTTTCTCTTTGGAAGAAAGTGTGAGAGCAATTTGGAGAGTGTTTTAGAGAGTTCTTGCAAGAGGAGAGTGTGAAGGATTCACATGGTTTCCCAAAGGTGAGAATCTATTTATTAGTGTTCCAAATCTCTTCTTTATTTTTTAAAGATGCTAGAGAGAAGATCCTTGAAGAAGGTCTAGTACTCTGTCGACACCAGGAGGGTGTAAAAGGATGATGGTACTCTGCCGACACTAGGAGGGTGTGAATGGATGCTAGTACTCTGTCGACACCAAGAGGGTGTGAAAGGATGACGGTGCTCTACCGACACTTGAAGGGAGTGAAAAAATGATAGTACTCTGCCGCACCGGGGTTTGGTGGATGAGAGGATAACTGTAAAGGTTTCTCTGCCTTATTGTGGGAGTAAAAGGAGAGTCACTTTTATAATAGTGCAATACCTAAAGAGGGAGTTTCAAAGGAGTGGATGTAAGTCTAGTTAAATTGAATCACTATAAATTTTTGTGTTCTTATTTTATTGCATTTTCACTTTTCTGCACATTTAAATATTTATGGTTGAAAATTTTTAAGTTGATAAAAATTTTAATTGTGAAAAAATTAGAAATCAGTTTTCGATAAAAATTTCCAAGAGAATTTTTAAAATAATCAATTCCCCCCCCCCCCCCCCCCCCCCCCCCCCCCCTCCCCCCCTCCCTCCCTCTTGGTTAGCCATGAGACAATCGAATTAGGTCTAACAACCTATACAGACTTTTCAATGGGGGTTGAAGGAGAGACACTAAAGTAGTTAGTGTAATACTCGGAGAGGATGATTAAGGACATTGGACATAGGTAAGGTTTTGATTGAACCACTTTAAAATTTTGTATGTGCTTGTTCTTTTACTTGTATTTGAATTTCTCGTATTTTATTTTCTGTATATTATTCTTTTGAAATCTATGGTGAAATATTTTTTAATATCTATGGATTAGTTTTTGTGTGCAAGAATTAGTTGAAAAAAAATAATAAAATCAAAAGTATACAAAATATTTTTTTGATAAAAAAAATATATATATATATATAATTCATTTTAATCTTTGATACTTGTTTTTGCTAATATTTTTGTTTAACATCATTTTTAAAGAGGAAATTTTAAGGGGAAAAATTTTTAAAATAGAAATTCACCCACGCCCCCTCTTTTTGTGACTATTAACCATTCAATAGGTTTAACACCCTCCATTGAACTTTCCTGGACGTAAATGATTGGCACCGCCATCAATAATTGTGTCATCGGTCTTATTTATGGATTAAATGAAATTTTTTAATATATAAAAAAAGAAATTTAATGAAATTTTGTTTTGGGAATAAATGATGCATAAAACCTCTATGGATTTAGGGTAAAGAGCTCTATCATAAATAAATAAATTTAACATAGTTTGATTAATGGTGCAGTAAATATTTTAGTTACTTTATTTTTGTTTTTATTTATTTAAACTCGAAATAATTATTCAATAAAGGCCAGTTTTGGGAGGGAATAACTACTAATGTTCTACACACCCTATAGATTTCTAATCCTTTATTGAGCAGTCCAAAGTGCTCAGTTGAAATTTTAAATATATTGGTTAAATTTTAATTTAAATATTTAAAAAAAACATTACACCCTACACATATAACATTAGGACTCCATTTTCTATGGTTTTTTTATATTGTTACAAGGGTTAACCAGACCAAAGTTCAAGCTCATTTGAACACTACTAACACCTAGAGAAAATAATTAAAAATGATATCTAGTCAACTTAAAAAATCCTAAGAATTTCTATACACGTCGAATACGTCTAAAATTCAAAACTAGTAAACTTAGTGACATTATACACCCTAGTTTTTAATTTAACTCTATTTTGAAATCATTTTCTCTAAAACTCAATAGAACTAAAATTAGCCCCAAGTTTTAGGTTGAAAATTCTAAAAATTATATAATAATTCAAATTAAATAAAAAAATATAAAATAAGCTTCAAAATGCTCATAATTAAGTACCCCAATCAAACCAAACTAAAAGCCATATCACTAACCCTACAAATTAATGATAATTTAAAAATTGCGGATAACTATTAACTAATTTAAATAATTAAATTAAAAAATTTTTAAAATCCAAATTAATTTCATTTTTTTTAAAATCACCATTGTAGGTTATTCTTGACATTTAAGTGAGATTTTCAAAGGTTTAGAGTTGACTTGGTATAAAAACAAAATCCTCTAATTAAATAATTAAATAACTTAATTAAATATTCAAACTTCCAAAATACACAAATAATTATAGAAAACTAGAAATTTAGTAAACTCTAAGGCATTGAACTTTTCCTTATGTCTATTAAATCAATAAAATTCATTAAAAATAAAAAAGTCAACATTTGGTCAAATATATTTCATTGAAATAGATAAACTTATCAAATGTATAACTAATTATAGAAAAATTTTAAATCCAAAACATTCAGTGGTATTTTACTCATCTATGGGTCTAATATTTATAAAAAATATTAAAACTTTAGAAACTATTATAATTTAAGAAGTAAAAAAATAAACCCAATATTAAATGCATTAAAATTTTTAATAAAAAATAAAAATTCAATAAATGATCAAAATTTTAGTGAATCATCAATTTAATAAATTAAATCAAAATTTAAAAACTTAAATGAATAACAAACATTTTAATGATGAAGTTTATAGGCTGGACTTCCTTGGGATGTGGGTTTCCTTGACCTAAGGAGACCTTCGCCCTCATGCTCATTGGTACCATGCCATGAGAGAATTGGATGAAATGCAAACCATAAAAATTATACATCATAAATTAGTAACTAATGAATAAAATTTAAATTAGTAACATAACAACATCAATAAGGTTTATAAGTTTAACTACCCCGATATGCGGGGCTAAGTATTTTAAGAAGGTTATATCCTCGTGCCCATTATGATAATTCCACAAACCAATCAATGGAAAACTAATGATAAGCTAATAACTAATATAACATTTGGTTACAAGACAATCACAAATTTAGATAATTTAATCAAGTAAACTAAATCAATCTTAAATTTAAAGATAATTATTGGGTATAGTTCCCTACGAGATAATTAATTTTTGCCCAAAGTAGGGTAAGTTAAACCTCATGAATCTGGTATAAACAAAGGCATTTAGTACTAAGATACCTAATAAAAATTTAGGACTTTATAGAACTAATGATTGATCAACTTAACTCCTTTTATGAATGTTTTTTTTTTCTCTGTAATGTGGATTTTATGTTATATTTTATGCATGATGGTTTTAATTATTTTTATGTGACTTATGATAATTATAATGTGATATTTAAACTGTGACATTCATGATATGATATGTGATGTGCATTAGATTTTCCTTGGTTAGGAGTGACCCTGATTTTAATAGGATCGTTTGCAGGTAGTCATGCTCATGTAGAGCTATAAAAAGGAGGCTAATTAAAATGTGATTAACAGAATTTTTTACAGGTACTAAAATTGTTAAGCTCCTAAAAAAAATTAAAAACATGGTTAAATGAATGAGTTGGCTCGAAAGTGAGCAATTGATCATATAAAAATGCTTGGGATTTTTTAAAGATTTTATATGCATTTCTTAGAATAACATGTAGGGAGAATAGAGTCATTTTAAAATTTCATATATAATTAAATATAAAAGAGCTTTGAATGTTAATTAAAGTGGAATATTTATTATCCAATTTGTAATCTAAATGGGAAAGAAACGTTAAATTTAAATGATAGTTCCTTACATTTGGAGATTCAAATTTGGATAACTTGGGATCCAAAGTACAAAGGAGCACCCATTCAAGAAGGAGTTTTTTTCATTTAGATATGTAGACTTGGTAGATCTAAGGAACCTAAAGAAAAGAGTTGAAAAAAAAAAGAAGATAACAAATATTCTACTTCAAAACTTTCATCATTATATAGGATTAGAACCCTAGATATCATGAGTGGAGCCTAACCACTTCCAATTTCTACATACCCTAGTTTATAATTAAGTGGCACTTCCCTCATGGTCTTTTACTTTCATTTGATATAATTTGATGTATGTGATTTCATTTAAATTATAATCTTTAGAAACTGCCTATTTTTTAGGTTTATTACTTACATGTGAAATTTCATTTAGCCTAGATTTTCTTAGCCTCTTTAGGACACTAAAAATTTTCTACTTATAATTAAATAAAAAAAGAATGAAGGTCACATATAAAGATAAACTCTCCTAAGAAGTAATATCGAGTATGCTCAGGTTTTTCATGAATACATGCTTGTCTTCTTTCCTTGATAGGAACTATTCTACTTATGGGCTGAGGCAAATCACTTGACCTATTAGGGTGCATCTCTGTCTATGGAATGTTTATCATTTCTAAAAAAACACCTATTTTTAAAGTTCACACTAAGGCATTTTTGTATACAAGGCTAATTAACCTGCATTACTTTAAAAATAAATAAAAACTAATTAAAATTTAATTACATTGAGCATAATCCCCGCGTATATAAGTTATGGAGAAACTTAAAAAATTCTATAGAAGTCAGTCATAATTTCTCCAAAAAAAAAAAAAAAAAAAAAAAAAAAAAACTTAAACAATAAACTTTACCCATATGGAAGTGGTTGTGCCTGGAGATGTTCTTCTGGTGTCATTACGTTTATGTGGCCTAATTCTTGTATTACTTTTCTCCTAATCACATCCTTTGCATTATTTTTTTTATATTCCTGAGAGTGTTTGGGTGTAAAATTGAGTGGCATTGGGGTTTTCATCATGATGACGGCTATGGTATTTCCTTCTCAAGCTTAACAGGCCCATCCTTTTCTCTAAACTTCCTTTTTTGGTTTCTGGCCTATATTGCTGAGGGGGGCTTGCTTTTATTCAACTATGGACTATTTTTTATCTTTAGAATTGGGATTGATGAGTCGTATCCTTGGGTTGCACGTTATCTAAACTTGTGGTGGTTAGTGTACCTGGTGTTTCATGCTCGCTTAGTTTTTATATTTCTTCACGCATCCCTTTGGTGTTCTTCTAGGATGAATGTCATTTCCCATTTTATTCTATTTATTTCTTTTCTTGTTGTTTTGTATCTAATGTGTAGAAATTGTCTTGGTGTAGTCTTTAGCGGATGGGATTTGTGTTGGTTTGTTAATCTAATGCTTTCTAGTGTTGGTGGCCTGAGCTTATGATTATGGAGGGGTTGGTTCCTTGGGTTGCCCCATACATTATTATTGCTAGTTTTTTTTGGGTGTTGGGGGGGGGAGGGGGGGGGGGGGGGGGGGGGGGGGATTGCAAGTTTGGGCACTTCTAGATTTGTTGTGTTTTCTGTTGGGAGGTGGTTAAGTCAATTACCTTTTATTATATACCTGCACCTTAATTTTATTTATTTTGATGATAATTTTATTTAGCTCTTATGGATGGAATACCCTTTCTTATAGTATCTTCAGCTCCCATTTGTATGGCATTGGTAATTGGTATAACAAACACTTTATATTTTGTTGTTTTTCTAACTTACCCTTAATCTATTATATAAAATCCTTTTGTGCTTTGCCTTTTTTGTTTTCTTCTTTTTTGGTAGGTTTATTTCTAATTTAGATCATCTAGCTCCTAATTTTTTGAATGGAAGGATGATGCTCAAAGTTCATCAATTAATATTTTCTATTTTTTGTGTGTTGGCCTCTTGTAGCCCTAGATTTTATGTAGTTTGCGGTGTTCTTTTTCTTAGTAGGGTCTTTTAGCTAGTAAGTTTATTTTGATTTTCTTTTGTAGCTTGTCTGAGTAGTAGTTAGCTCGAGGACCCTTTAAGGACATTGTAATTTCATTTTGATTAACGCGTAGGCCCCTCTATGGGTGCCCCCCCCCCCCCTAAAAAAAAAACTTTACCCATCTTTCATAAGATTATACTCCTGGATTTAAAGTGTCATGGAGATCTATCTAGATTTTTTATTCAGGCCAATATAAGCCTAGAATAGCATTTCATTTGTTTGGTTCTGGTTACAATTATATTGTGTCTGTCTTAGATTTAGGTTTTGGGGCATAGCCAAAATCTTATGTCCCCAACATCAAGAATCTAATACTAAATTTCTAATAAAATATCAACTCAAATCTAAAATTTTTCTCATCTAAAATTTAAAGCCCAATATAGGATAGATTAAGGCATTTTTGAATTATTTTAAAATCTCAAAATGCCTCCTACTTCACATAGTTTTTACTCTAAAATAAGTGCTAAAATTTTTGATCCAATCCCATTTGATATTCCATCTTATCTCCTTTCATATAACTCTGTAAAAATTTAAATAAAATTTCTATCATTATTATAATCAAGAGTATTCGTAGGAAGCTTAATATCCCTACGATGTAATTAATTACAAAGGCTTGCCTTTGTAAGAGATTTCAGACTTAAATTTTAGTTTTAGCTTAGTTTATCTAGATTTTACTATATCTAAAAAGAATATAGTATTCATAGATACTAAGCCTTTGTAATATAAGTCTTAAATCTCTTACTTTATCTAGACTTACTTTAAGAGATTTTACTATATCTTTCCAAAATTTCACCAAAAGAATACTTTTCCCTAGATAAAGTAAACTCCATTCTTTCTAGCTTCTAAATAGGAGGGAGAAAATTATTCTTTTGATGAAAAAATATAATAATATCCAATATTATCATTAACATCATATTCAAAGTGCTCAATAACAAATGGTATTTTCATTTTCAGGATATACATATATATATATATATATATATATATATATATATATATATATATATATATATATATATATATATATATATATATATATATATATATATATATATATATATTCTTATTGAGATCCTCAGGTATAAAAATAATGATAATCACATATGTTATTATAGTTAGATAGATAATTGAATGCCATTTCAACCCCTCGAAGCCATATTTAGTCTTTATGATGATCTTACTAAAATAATTAATAATCAAATATCCCAACCATTACAGCCAAATATATTATTGAATATCATTTTAATTCTTCAGGGTCATATTCACTTTCTAGTAAAATTTGGCTATGACCGTCTCAGTATAATTTATAATTTTGTAATTTAAATCCATTAGAGAATGTTATTTTCATATCTCAAGGTGATATATCATTTAGAATGCTACATTCGATCATAATATTAAAAATCCAAAAGCTTATAATACTTTCTAGGGACCCCATGTGAGATTTATCTCTCTCTCCATCTTTAATAATGATAGAAATTTAATTATCGATAGAATACTAACCTTGGTATAAGTTGAGACTACATTCCTTTTGTTGGTCACTCTACCCATTTCTTTCTTGGTTGAGTAAGGCCAACGTCAAAAACAAAAACAAAAAACAAATAATAAGTAAAAGAGGTGAGTGGGGAATTTCTAATAAAATTGACGCTTAAACATCTTATCTAAAGTCAATTAGTGAAAAGAGAGACTTGTCCATTGAAACTCAAAAGAATATCCCATTAGTGGAGATTTCTTTGGGGTCATGGATTCATTCTCCCATCCATAAAATGAAGGCAGATGTAGCTCCCTTACCCTTGCATCTTCTATAATAGAGGAATAGAAGATGAAGTTAGTAATAGATTACCAACCTTCAGTATTTGAGAAATGATTGAGTTCTATGACCTAATTTACTAGCAAAGATTTAAGAAAATTTATCTGAGAACATTTATAAAGAAAATGACAAAGCATTTGAAGGTTGCTAAGCTGAAAGCCTTATAAGAAGTAGAATATGAGGCTATTGAAGAATTACCTATCCTAACTTTTTGCCCTCTACTAAAGGGAATTTGCTTTTACCCACTCTTAATTGCAGTGGGAGAGAAGAAAGTAAGCATGATAGTTTACTCTCCAACATGCCCAGTGGATTACTACATGAAGAAAACTCCTAGCGAGAAGTTAGCTCAAGGAAATAGGATGTTAGGAATATCATCCACACCTATGTTACCCAAGCAAGTGAAATAAAAGAGAAATACTTTAAGTATATGAATGGGATGATATCCCATAAACTTGAAAATGAGATTTTTAAAGAAGAAAGTAATGAGGTGAGGGTCTTAACCCCTCAATCATCTAGAGTAAGTAAGAAGTTTGTTAGGTTGCCTTCCATTTCAGTTTTAATAAATGGCTACCACTAGGTACCCCAATAACCATCAAGAAAGACTAAGGAGATCATCCTTATTGGATCAAAAAGATGCCACCATCATAGTGGTAGGCCGATGATCTATCCTATGAAGACTGCAAAGCTAGGCTCTATTGTGTTTAGACCAGAAGAATAGAAGAAGATAGTAGAGGTGAAGGGGAAATGCCCAAATCTCCCCAAAGAGAGTCTATTCCATCTAAGTCAGCAAAATTAAGAGTGAGCAGCCATCTGTAGTAATCTTCATAGTACCCACTTAGAGATGTGAGATTCCAACCAATCAGATGGTGTTGAGATTATTGGAAATATGGATTCAAGGATTATAATTTTGATAATATAAAAAAATTTTGGCATTTCTATTTTTCTACTGTTGCCCTGCCTACTAATATTTCGCATCCACAAGGTAAATTGCAAATAAAGCCATCTCAAGATTAGGTAAATTAGGATTGAGTCAGTCTATATAGGTATTTCCAATGTTTTTACCTTTTCTTAAGTCAAATGTAATAATATGGATCATAATGCTAAGTAACCTTACATCCACACACTAAGGGGAATATATATATATATATATATATATATATATATATATATATATATATATTTTAGAGTTCTCTATTTTTCGTCATATCGTTCGGGATGATCCAAAATAATCTTGGACAATCAGTTAAAAATAAAAACCCAAATTAGGGCATCCTTATTAAGAAAGTCGAATTCAGTAAATCATCCTAGACAATCTTAACATCATATTGGATGATAGACTCAAATCAGAAAGAATCAGTCGCTAACTCTTTTAGGCATGTTATTGTTCTTAGACATTATACAAGACATCATCCTAGACGATGCATTACAATCATGCCTAAATTAGTCACCTTATTAAAGGAAGTAATTAAGGTTTGATAGAATGATCATATCATCCTGGACGAACGCAATATCGTTCTGGACGATCAGTTAATTAAACCTTAGTTTCTTCTGAATGGTCCTGGAAGAATAGAACAATGTGCTGGATGATATTTATAGATTTGAACTAATCATACAGGATGATCCAAGAATTGTTCTGGATGATAAGTTATTTTTACATCATCCAACATGCAAAGTTTGGAAGACCAGAATGATGTGTTGGATGATATATATGGTTTTTGTTTTAATCACACAAGATGATGTTTAAAACATCCTAGACGATCATAATAAAGAAGTCTTCTAATCATCTAGCCCTCATAGATCATCCTGGTTGAATAGCTAAAAATACACTAATCGTACAGGACGATCATCCTGGATAATTTTTGACGACCAGTTTCAATTTAGGGCAAATTGGAAGCCCTTCTATTTAAGATATCCTGTTTACTCAAAATGAGATCTTTTGCTACTATCTTAACCTGAGAGAGCCAAAAAAAGGAGACGGAGAGCTTGGGAGGGAGAGAGGGGATATCGTGAGGGGGAGTTTGTGAGGGTTTCACAAAGGTTACTCTAAGCAAGAATCTGAGTAGTCTTCTCTAGTCGTCATCCCTAGTTCCTTGGTGGTTCTAGAGAGGTTTACTTCAGTGATTGATTGAGGTTCTCCAGCAGGAAGCAAAAGGAGGTCAAGGTTCTCTAACTGCTTTAGGATGAAACAAAATGAGGTTAAGGTTCTCTTCCTGATTCAGGACGAAGCGAAAGGAGGTCAGGTTCTCAACCTCACCAAAGTCGGTGGAAAGGAGTTTTGTAAAGGCTTCTATACCTTGATGTTGGAGCAAAAGGTTAGTCACTGAGTTTAGTGCAATACCAGAAGTAGAGGCTCCGGGGAGTGGACGTAGGTAAAGTTGACCAAACCACTATAAATCTGGTGTGTTCTTTCTTATTGCATTTTCGCATTTAATTTATGCACTTTATTTTATGTGGGTGATTGTTTATTTTAGATCGTGTTTTTTGTTTGAGAATTTTTATAAACACCAATTCACCCCCTCCCCCTCTTTGGTTAGTCTCGAGCTAGTTCATAAGAGCTTAACATCCTTAATGAACTTTTATATGGTATCAGAGCGGGATTCATAAAGTATTATTTTTAGAAACTTTTGAATTTTGATCAATGGCTAACTTTGGTAATCATAATACTACATAAGGGTATTTTATTAACCGACCTCCATTGTTTGATAATATACCATTTGATTTTTGAAAAACTTGCATGTTCATGTTTTTAAAATCTATTGACAATCACATGTGGATGCTTGTTAAGGATGGATATTTACCACCAACTCGTGAAATCAATGGCATTCAAACTGAACTTCCTTTAAATGGATGGACATTTTATGATAGGGATTTAGCATAACTTAATACAAAATGTTTAAACTTTTTTTCTATGCTTTGAAATCGAAAGATTATATGTTTGTCTCAACTTGTGCTACTAATAAAAACATATGGGATAGATTATGTATTACTTATGAAGGGACAAATAAAGTTAAACAATCTAAGTTGAATATCTTACTGCACGACTACAAACTTTTTTGCCTGAAACCTAGTGAATCAATATCTGAAATGTATACTAGGTTTACTCAAATTATCACCTCATTACATGCTTATAAGCATCCCACACTAAACTTGATATTGATTTTAAAACATATATTAATGAATCTGAAAGTAGGGAGCACTATTTAAAAGTTGATAACACTATTTTAGAAAGTGTTAACTTTATGTTTAAAGCTGAATTGAAAGTACTTAAGGAAAATAGGACTCTACCCACACCTGAATA
This sequence comes from Dendrobium huoshanense, assembly GCA_016618105.1. NCBI lineage: Eukaryota > Viridiplantae > Streptophyta > Magnoliopsida > Asparagales > Orchidaceae > Dendrobium > Dendrobium huoshanense. The sequence goes on from CM028360.1 coordinate 41,432,793, forward strand.
GTTTTTCAATCCTGATCCAAAGCCAAAAGTTTTGAAACTTAGGAAGAGACACTATAACTCAAATTGATTAGTAAACCCATTTCCTGGTGTTAGATGCTTTTCATATGGTATGCTATGACACATCTCACACACTTGTATTATTCACTATAGTATTCATTTAGTGTGGAGACCTAAATTATATTATTCCTAATATAAGATACATGTATTGTATTCTTATTTCCATAAGAAGGGACCCAAACTTGTTTAAGTTCCTAAATATGATGTTTGATGATTTTGTAGGTGTTCACTCACCAAAGACCTCATGAGAGCTTATGGTACCTAGATAAAGGATGCTCATGACACATAATTCGAGATACCAATCAATTCATTTCACTAGGGACTAGGGCTGGAGATAAGGTAACTCTTGCAGACAACACAACCAAGAAAGTGGTGGGCGCAGTTATAATCGAAAAATCTAAGAACCTTTTTAATTAAAAATACTTTCCTTATGGATGGACTGAAACACAACTTACTCAGCATCCATCAGCTTTGAGATAAGGTATTTATCATAATTTTTTTTGCAAATACATGCATTATTAACTTGAATAACAACACTACTTTGTAGGGAAAAAGGATTAACAACATGTTCATGCTTGATGTAAATAACATTGATTCTGCTGCTTTATTTTGCTTAAAAACTATCGTTGATGAGTCTTGGTTGTGGAAGAGGAGGTAATGTCATGCCAGTATAAAAATCCTTAGGAGAGTGACTCAAAAAGACCTAGTTAGAGTTGCCCCCAAGTTTAAGTTCACTAAAGACCACCAATGTGATGCCTATGAACTAGGGAAGCAAGCTTAATCCTCTTTCCATTCCATTAAGGATATTAATACCTCCAAACCTTTAGAAGTCCATCACATGGATTTGTTTAGACCCATTAGCACTGCCACCTTATGGGGAAAAGTCTATGGATTTGTGATTGTAGATGACTACTCAAGGTTTACTTAGATTAAATTTCTATCACATAAGAGTGATTCTTTTGATGAATTTAGATCATTCTCCAAATGAATTCAAAAAAAGCTAAATTGTGATATCTTGAACATCCATAGTGACTATGGTGGAGAGTTTGAAAATAAGAGATTTAGAGAATTTTATGAGGATAAAGGGATTAGTCACAACTTCTTAGCTCCTAAGACCCCTCAGTAGAACAGGGTAGCTAAAAGAAAAAATAGGACCTTAGTTGAAGCCACTAGAGCCATGCTTACTAAGTATTCTCTTCCAAAATACTTTTAGGCTGAAGTGGTAAACATAGCTTATTATGTGTTGAATAGGGTAAATGTTCGATTCAAACTGAATAAGGCACCCTATGAGATCATTAAGGGTAGGACACCCAACCTTTCTCACCTCCATGTCTTTGGCTGTAAAGTTTTCATTCTTAATAATGGGATGAACCCTTAGGAAAATTTGATGAAGGAGTGTTCTTAGGAAATCCAAGTGTTGGGAAATCCTTTAGGGTGTTTACCAAGAGGACTTTGGTGGTAGAGAAAACTACTCATGTAGTGTTTAATAAATTTGATCCTAAAAAGTCTGAAGCTGAGGATGAAGATGAAGTTCGAGAGATTATCGAAGAATTTAAAACTTTTCATAAAAGGGTAGAGCCTCAAAATATTGAAGGAGTTGGTGAGATTACCGAAGGAGAAGAAAATACAAATATGGAGGAAAGGGTAGAACCTAGATTGCTTAGAGATTGGAGATATTATTCGAGTCATCTTAAAGAATTGATTCTAGGAGACCCTTATGAAGGTGTTAGAACTAGGCATAAACTTAGGAAGAAAGTGAACCACTCAGCCTTTATCTCAATGACTGAACCCACCAACATTAATCATGCCCTTTCGGATGAATTCTGGATCTTAGATATATAAGAAGAACTTAATCAATTTATGAGGAATGATGTTTGGGAGTTAGTAGAAAGACCTAATAATCAAAGTATAGTGGGAACCAAATGGATCTTTAAGAATAAAATGAATTATTCTTGTGTGATGGTTAGGAATAAGGCGAGATTGGTGGCTAAGGGGTACAACTAAATAGAAGGGTTTGATTTTAACGAGACCTTTTCTCATGAAGCTAGATTGGAAGTCATTAGAGTATTACTATCCTTTGTCTATTATAAGGGATTTAAAATTTTCCAAATAGACATCAAGAGTGCCTTTATAAATGGGGTGATAAAAGAGGATGTGTTTCTAGAGCAACCCCCAAGTTTTGAGAGTTCTTAATTTCCAAATCATGTTTATAAATTAAAAAAGGCAATATATGGATTAAAATAGGCACACAGAGCTTTATATGAGAGGCTTAGCAAGTTCCTACTAGAGAGGGAGTTTGTTAAGGGGAGCATAAACACCACCCTTTTTCTGAGGAAAGTAGGAGATGAGTTACTCATTATTCAGATCTATGTTGATGATATACTTTATGGATCTTCTGATAAAAAGTTACGTAATGATTTTTCTAAAATAATGAGTAAGGAATTTGAGATGAGTATAATAGGAGATTTATCCTACTTTTGGAGGTTTAGCATAAGACAATCGGATGATGGAACCTTTCTAAATCAATTAAAGTACATTAAGGATATCTTGAAGAAATATGAAATAAATAAAGCCAAGCTAATAAATACTCCCATGACTGTCAGTGTTCAGTTGGATAAGGACTCAAATGAAAAATCTATTGATCAAAAGAAGTACAGAAGAATGATTGAATCGTTACTTTACTTGATTGCTAGCTGACCTGATATAGTGTTTAGTGTTTCTTTGTACTAGATTTTAAGCTGATCCTAAAGAATCCCACCTGACTGCAGTTAAGAGAATCCTAAGATATCTCTTAGGGATGTAAAACTTTGGAATCTAGTATCCTAGGCCCAGTACTTCTTTTGAGATTATTGGATATTCTGATTCTAATTTTGTAGGATGTATGGTGGATATAAAGAGTACTTCTAGTACTTCTCAATTCATAGGACAATCCTTAGTCTCCTGGTCAAGTAGAAAATAAAACTCTATTGTACTTTCTTCTATTGAAGTTGAGTATATTGCCTTAAGAAGTTATGTGGACCAAGACCTTTGGTTGAAGTAATAAATTTTAGATTTAGGATTACCTATAGGCACAATTTCAATCCTATGTGATAATACTAGTGCCATCTGCATCTCTAGGAATCATATCCAACATTTAAAGACCAAACACATTGACATAAGGCATCACTTTATTAGGTATGATGTTATAAAAGGAGTCATTGAGTTACACCATCTAGCAACTGAGAATCAACTTGATGACATCTTTACTAAACCAGTAGCCTTCAACACATTCAGCATCTTAAGGATTAGATTAGGTATGATTAACATAAATGCATGAACTTGATGCTTATTGAATTTTAATTTTATTTTTTTCTGATCTGCTGTTCGTTGTTGTTTTTTTTTTTCTTCTTTTGTTTATGTTTTTTTTTATCTTTAGTTTTAATTGTTAATTTTTTTAATTTTTTGTTATGTTTGCATTTCTATTATTTCAGTTTTTTTCTATTTTTTTATTTTTTTTCTTTTGGTCACTGCTGAAATAATATTTTATGCCTTAATTTTATTTTTGAAAATTTGTAGTTAATATTTTACATCCCTAAATTAGTTAAAGTGATGTAATTTTCTTTTCTAAACAAAAGTCTATCTAAACTAATAACTGAACTTTATAATTAAGATCTTTTCTATCTTTCTATAGTCATTTATCTTATATAAATAATATTCAAAGTCATTAAATCACTTTCAAGCTTTCGTAATCTTGTCATTGCATTTATTATATGAATTTGGTTCTACTTTGTGGTTTACTCTTCCATATATTAGAGACTGAGTTTTTTTCTCTATTATCTAAAAGATATTCTCACAACTGAGTATAGAAACGTTTCAAAAGGGAGCTAGTTTACAAAAATGATAAGAGGTATAAAATTAGCACAAAAAGAAAAATAGAAAAAATGTGCAACGATTGCCAAAAATTAAAAGATATACAAAGTATATAAAAAAGGGATACACAAAGTGTATCAAAAATCAAAAGATATACAGAGAACCATCCAATTGACAAGTGTCATAAAATGAGCCTAAAAGAAAGCAAACTTTCTTCTCTTTCAAACCTTTAAATCTTTGAAGAATTCATGTGTCACTTGTAATTTCAAACACTTGATTTCAAAATTCATGTTTTTGACTAATTACTTTGACATATTATATAAGAAATTTTTCTGGAAATAAGTTTTGAACATATCATGTTTTCTTATCCAATTGCTTTTTATGAGTTGGACCCTTATTTTTAAAAGATAAATTGCCCTATAAGAAGTTTGAGCTAGGGTTAACATGATTGGTTGTTCTACTATTTTCTGGATTCTGTTAAAGTTAACTCATTTTTTTACAAATTTTAATTCAATCACAAGAAAAATTTATCATATTCTAGCTTTGATAAAAAAAAATTGTTCATTCTTTTAGTCATCTTTTTATTGTCTTTGTGTCATTTTTTATTGTCCTTTTTATTGTTCTTTATACTTGTAGCCTATTTTTCTTGTGATATATATATATGTTGTTAGTCTCTATTCTTTATTTTTTATTATGTATTTCTTTTCTATTTCCTCCTCTTTTTTGTGATGTCAAAAGGGGGAGTAATTATATTGTTAGTGTGTTTGTATTATTTTGTTAAATTATTTTATTTTTGTACTACTATTGTTACTTTGATTCTATTTCATTTATTTTCTAAAGTTGAATTTTCCTACCAAATATTTGTCATCATAAAAAAGGGAGAGATTATTGTAAATCATGATTTTAGGATTATAATTTTGATTATAGAAAACATTTTTTGCATTTCTATTTTTCTACTATTGCCGAGCCTACTAACATCTAAGGTCCATAAGGTCAATTACAAATCAAGCCAGCTCAAGATTGGGTAGAATAGGACTGAGTCAGTCTGTAAGGGAATTTCTAATATTTTTACCATTTCTTGAGTCAAATGTAATAATGTGGATTATGATTGTAAGTAACCTTACACACACACTCAGGGGGAGAAAATTATATCTATTTTAGAGTTTTATGTTTTTAATCATATCATCTTCTATTTTTTATCATATCTTCCAAGATGATCTAAAATCATCCTGGACGATCAGTTAAAAATAGAAACCCTAATTAGGGCATCCTTTTTAAGCAGCCAAATTTAGTAAATCATCCTGATAATTTTAACATCATTATAGACGATCTTAACATCATCCTAAACGATAGACTCAAATCAAAAAGAATCTGCCACCAACTCTTTTAGGCATGTTATTATTCTTACACATTATATAGAACATTATTCTGGATGATGCATTATAATCATGCCTAAATTTGTCACATGATTAAGGGAAGTATTAAGGTTTGATAGATCAATTATATCATCCTGGACGATCGCAGTATCATCCTAGAAGATCTGTTAAGCAAACCTTAGTCTCTTCTGAATGGTCATGGATGAACAAAATGATGTATTGGATGATATCTATTGATTTGAACTAATAGTACAAGATGATCCAAGAATCATTCTATACGATAAGTTATCTTTGCATCATCCAACATGTAAAGTTTGGAGGACCAGAATGATGTGTTGGATGATATATATGGTTTTTATATTAATCATACAGGATGATGTTTAAATCATCCTAGTCCATCATAACAAAGAAGTGTTCTAATCATCCAGCCCTCCTAGATTATCCTAGCTGAATAGGCTGAAAATACACTAATCGTACAGGATGATCGTCTTGGACAATTTTTTACGACCAGTTGTAATTTAGGGTAAATTTGAAACACTTCAATTTAAGATCTCTTATTTACTCAATATTTGATCTTTTGTTGCTATCTTGACCTGAGAGTGCCAAGAGAATGAGAGGGAGAACTTGGGAGAGAGAGATAAGATCTTGTTAGGGGGAGTTTTTGAGGGGTTCACAAAGGTTGCTCCAAGCAAGGATCCGAGTAGTCTTCTCCAATCATCATCCCTTATTCCCTACTGGTTCTAGAGAGGTCTACTTCAGTGATCAATCAAGATTCTCTACCTACTTTAGGAGGAAGCAGAAGGAGGTTGAGGTTCTCTTCCTGCTTCAGGAGGAAGCAAAAGGAGGTCAAGGTTCGCTACCTGCTTCTAGAGGAAGTGAAAGGAGGTCGGGTTCTCTGCCTCACCAGAGTAGGTTGAAAAGAGTTTTTTAAAGGCCTCTCCACCTTGCTGTGGGAGCAAAAGAAGAGTTAATGAGTTTAGTGCAATACCTAGAGGAAAGGCTCCTGGGAGTTGATGTAGGTCAAGTTGACCGAACCACTATAAAATATGATGTGTTCTTTCTTCTTACATTTCCATATTTAATTTTTGCACTTTATTTTATGTGGGTTATTGTTTGGTTTAGATCATGTTTTTTGTTTGAGAAATTTTAAAAACACCAATTCACCCCCCCCCCCCCCCCCCCTCCCTCTTAGTTAGCCTCGGGGTAGTTTATAAGGGCTTAACATTCCTAACAAACTTTCAGAGTTACCTTCTCATGACCCTTCGCCATATCCAACCTAGGTTAATAAAACTCAACTTGAAAAGAAAGAAGTGTCAGTTGTCATAGACTTAGATTCGGATGTGTCTTTTAAAGTTAAGGATAAGGATGAACATATAAGAAATTTGGAGAAGAAGGTAGAAGAGATGTTGTTAAGGGTTGTAGAAATGCAAGAATAATTATCTAGAACACAACAATCTTAGTTTAAATAGTCTCAGCTGATAGTATAAGTATTCAGATAGGAGAGGAAAAAAAGTAGAACAATCCCAAAATTCTTGTAGTTCCTACAACACCACTAAAAACATATATCAAGAAAAATGATAGAATTCCTTGTAAGGGAGGATTTAGTCCAATCTCAAGGGGCTACATCTATTATAAAGCATAGGCCCTACCCTAAGGAGTATTATTTAGTCCCTTATCCAAAGGGATTTATACCACCTTTATTTGAAGCCTTTAATAGTTTAGAGATCCTGATATAATATTTATACCATTTTTTATGTGAGTTATTGTAATGTTAAAGGGTCAGATGCTCTATTATTTTTTTAGTTTATTATTAGTGTTTCTAGAACGGCTTTTGAATATTATGTCAATCTACCAAACAATTTAGTGAGGACCTTTGATGATTTGGAGAGTCTATTCTTAAAGAGATTTTTTAGAATTCAACATCATATCACAATGGGAGATCTGATCATCGAGAAGAAAAAGCCAAGAGAGTCTCTAGTCGAGTTCATTTTAAGATGGAGAAATATCTCAATTAAATGTGAACCTTAGCTGCAACAATAATATACAGTGGAAATTATCTTAAAGAATATCCATTGGCTTATCACATTTCTTCTAAAGTTGCTCACAATAAAGACTTTTGAGATCTACTTAATAAGGAAAATAACATGCAAGAAGAGGCTTCTCGAATGCTATTCTTGAATTATTTTTTTGATGAAAGGATGGCTACAAAGCCTTAAAAGTTCTTTGAGAAAGTCATCTACCATATCAGTAGTTGATAAGGTGAAGTAACCAATGAAAAGTCAGTCAAGTGATCCTCCACCTCGGCTATTCCATGTAACTTCTTACCTTCCTAGGGTTCCTTTCTTGACATCTTGTAAAGAGAAGATGATGAAACTCTATCCATTTAAAAGTGAGTTAGTAAGAAAAATTTTTAAGAGCATAGTAAAGAAAGAAGGCTTTAAATTTCTTGAGGCCAAGAATCTTGATAAGAATAATAAGAGGGATGTTCTTACTTTATTCCCCTATCACTGCATGTTGGGCCACATAATTAAAGATTGCTTTACATTCAAAGATTAGCTTGAAAGAAATTTCAAGCAGGGTAACATTATCATTCTGAAGGAGTATTTAGTATATCCAAATCAAGGGCCTTTAAAGGTTATATTGGGTAAAAATTCCAACACTTCTCTTTCCATAATAAATGATTGGGATTTGTTTCTATCTTAGGTATTTAAAAAGTTGATCAATAAATTATTTCAACTTTTCTCAACTTGTGCTAATAAGAGCCCACGAACTGATCAGGGAGGTTTATTTTTTTTTAACCCCAAAAGGGGGATACGCGTTAAAGCCAAAAAAGGATTACAAAGATTAAAAGGGAGTCTATCAAAGTAGAGAAGCTCAAAGAGCTACAAAACAAATCAAAAGAAAGAAAAGAAACCGATAAACTCCCCAAACATAGAAAGTAAAAGTAACCTAATAACAAGCTAATGATGCTATAGACTAGCTTCCAAAAAAGATATATAAGAATATAGCTATAGTCACCAGTATTTCTACAAAAATCTGTGAGTTGATCCAGCATGTGCTCCTCCTACAAAAAGAGAGTAAAACAAAGAAAAATCCTGCACAACCACATTAGAATTATCAAATAATCACAAGGGGTTAAAGGGATATAATAAGTACTATGAAAGAAATAAAAATTGGGAGCAGTAAAGCCTAACGTGGAATTAAGACCTGAAGAGCTCAGAAATAAAATATTAGCCTCATTTGGAAACTCCCCACGCCACTCAATTTCCCCTTCAGACCAGCCAAGAATCAACTGAAATGAAACCCAACAGCCCCAGGCGACCCTCCAGAACAAAAACAAGTTAAAATAATACCCCAAAAATAAACTAGTCAGGAGCATCTCCCAAGTACCAACCCAGCCACCGAACCAAAACAACCCCCAACTTCTATCAAACAAAAGCAGCGCCCAACTCAACCTAATCCAAAAAATAAAATAATAGAAAGCAAGACCACCCAGCGAACTGGCCAACCACCAATTAGATACCAATACAGGATCCTCCAAAAAATGTAACCACAAAACAATCATTGTAACCCATAATTCTCCCAGGAATGAAGGTAAAAGAGCAAAAATAAGGAGGACCATCAGCCATGAATCCATAAAAATCATCGCTCAAGCCAAAATTCACAACGATTAAGGCTAAACCATGAACCCCAAAAAACTTCAGCTCCATAAAAATAGAATCATAATTAAAAACCATCACTACAAAAAAACTTAACCAAAAAAATAAAGCAGAATAACAAAGCAGTTCATAAAGCAGAGCAACCAATAAGTGAACCCACAAATGCAAACTAACACCAATCGTTAACATAAGGAACCTCATTCTCCTCAAGTTTAAGATACCCCCTAAGCTGATTAGGACAGTTGCTCTAGAAAAAATCATTATTCCCATTGAGATCACAACCCAACCGAGCAAGCCAAGATGCACAGATATTACCCCCTTTCATAATATGAAGAAAAGAATAATTTAAACCCAAAAGGTTCTTCTTAAGCTCACGAATAAGATAGAAACTCTTAGCATTAAAACAAGAATCCACCTCATCAATAATAGGGATAAAATTAAAGGAAGAATGGACATCAATAAGAAAATTAATAACATTAAGAGTGGTGCAAAGTTGACAACCATAAAGAATGGCCTTAGTCATAGCATGATTATAATCACCAATATTCAACGTACCCGCAAAACCAGCAACGAGCAAACCGTTGCTATCCCTAATCACCCCACAAAAACCAGCAAATTTATCAGAAATACTAACATCAATATTTAATTTATAAAAATTATTAGATGGTTTAATCCACTGAATCGTACGCACAATAGGACTATAAAGATCCAAAGAACCACCTAAAGCTTCAATTACAAATAAATAATCTTTATAATGTTTAAAAGAGATCAACTTGACAGCCATAAGCACCGCCACCTTATCTTTAACTTTCTGAATGACATTAAGATGCCCCATCCTCACACCATTAAAAATGGAGTTATTCCTTTCCAACCAATGAAACCACAAAATAAGGCAAGGAATAACGTTACGAATATGACCTTTAAAGTTAACCAACCAACAATTCAAAAAAGATTTAAGAGAAAGGTGATAATTAAAGCAATTTGATTTGAATAAATCATCAAAGTAAACCCACATCCTCATCGCAACATAACATGAAATCAAAACATGATGCATGTTCTCATTGTGAAAACAACATTGGCACTTGGAAGTAAGAATGAAACCCTTAATAATAAGATTATCATCCGTAGGAAGATATCTATGTAAAGCTCTCTAAACAAAAATAGAAACCGTTCTAGGAATGTTCTTGTGCTAAATTTGAGTATAAATAGTCTCACAATCACCTTTAGATCTAAAGGCATTCCAAGCATTTTTAAGAGAAAATTGACCATCTTTAGATAAATTAAACATAATAATATCCTTAGAATGAATATTAATAGGAACCTTAACAATACGATCAAGGATGCAGTCTGGAACCACATTAGATAATTTATCAGTATCCCAACAATTATTAATGTAAAAATAGTTCACTTTAAGCGTAGACATAGAAGATGTATTAAGAATGGTTTAAATAGATTCATTGCCAAGCCATTAATCTTGCCAAAAAAAGATATCTCCAACCCCAAGCCCCCAAGAAGAAAAGGAGTCCACCTCCCACTTAACCTTGTACATCCTTCTCCAAACTCTAGAGATACCATACTTACTATAGATATTAGAAGGGTACTTACCATCACCGTATTTGGCATTCATAAATTGAGCCAGAGGTTATCTTTAGACCAATAATTAAACCAAAGCTTATGGGAGAAAGCATTAGCAAGATCCCAAAGCTTCTTGCAACAAAGACAACCTTCTTTTCTAACACTGCAACAATTATCCCACTTAGCCCAATTGATTTTAGAGGAAAAAGTAGTGCCACGCCAAAAAGAATTATTAACCAGCTTATGAATCTTACTACAAACAATTTTGGTCGGTGAAATCGTTTGAAAACAATAAAAAGGTGAAGCACAAAGGACACTTTTAATCAGATTGAGTCTGCCACCAAAACTAAGAAAATTTGACTCCCAAGACTGCAGTTTGTTTTGAACAGAGGCAATAAGATCATTAAATAAAAAAGAAGTCTTTCTACCTTTAAAAAGGGGAATACCAAGATACTTTAAAGGTAAAGTAGAATGCATAAAACCAGTAACATTGTTTATGGCCAAGATATGATCATTAGTAATCCTCATAGAAGCAATAAAATAACTTTTATTCTTACTAAAGGAGAGACCACTAATCTTCTCAAATTGGTTCAAAAAGTCCATAATCCTATGAACTCTGTTAATGGAAGCATTATTAAAAACAATAAAATCATCCGCAAAACATAAATGAGAAATAGGCAAACCACCTAAAGTTCTAAAATAGAGATCAGGGTGATTCTGAAATAAGTAAGAAAAACCCCTAGACAAAAGATCAGCAGCAATAATAAAAAGGACTGGTGAAATAAGATCACCTTGCCTCAAACCATTAGAATACTTAAGGAAACCATGATTAGAACCATTAATAATAACAGAAAAGTAGACATTGTTAATGTAGTTCTTAATAAGATTAATGAAAGCTGAATTAAAACCAAAAAGCTTAAGGGCTAAATAAATAAAATTACAATCAATGTTATCATAAGCTTTAACTATATCCAACTTCAAAATCAAGTTGCCCCCTCTCACTTTAACATCCAAATCATGAACAAACTCCTGAGCCAACAAAATGTTATCAGTAAAGGCTCTCCCTTTCATAAAACCCATATGAGAAGGAGAAATAATTTTAGGTAATAACATAGAAAGATGATTCATAATAAGTTTAGAAATTAATTTATTAAAGAAGGTACAAAGGCTAATAGGACAAAAATCATTTCAATTTTTGTTAGAGTTATTCTTGGGAATAGGAACTAAAGAAGTAGAAGAAAAAAATTTAGGCATAGGGGAGCCCTCGAAAAAATCTAAAACCGCATTATAAATGTCAAAAGAAATAATATGCAAAGTTTTTTGAAAGAAAAGGGTGGTAAACCATCCGGTCCAACAACAGAATCACAGTTCATACCCATAATAGTCTTCTTAACCTCCTCCAAAGTCGGGTTTCTATAAAGGATAATATTATCCTCCATAGAAACAAGACTAGGAATAATAGAAAGATCAACACCATGATTAGAAGTGAAACCTTTATTAAAAAGGCTTTGAAAATGCCTAACCGCTAAATTACAGGCATCGTAGAAGGATGTTGGGATGATTTCTTCTCCAGCAGTCAAAGGAACTGCTATAAATAATAAAAACAAAAAAGTGATTCATTTATTGAGAGGAAATAATAGTTGATGAGAGATGCATTTAGATGAAGGATAGTGGAGTGAAAACCTTATTACCACTAACTTTATCTGATTTTTACTTTGCTCCATCAAAGGTAAAGGGCCAAAAATCAATGAAAAATACTTATGCATATATTTTTATTATTAATAATGAAAATGAAGTGAAAATAGAATTTATTGGAGATCAAAATTAAAACTTTGCAATGATTTATGAAAATCTATCAAAATTAATTTTCAAATTTAACCTCTAAAGAGAATAGTGAACCTAAAATCTTATTAGATAGTGACACCATTGAAATTAATTTTCAAGGGAGTCCTATTGTGATAGATATTTATATTCAAATTTTTCAACAAAAAATGAAGTTGTAATGCCAAAGGATAGCGTAGATCCTATCACAGTTTATCATCCTTAAGAGATCATGGAAGTATAACTTTTTGGTGGCAATGTCTTACCGCCTAGGCCTTTAGATAATAAAACAGGCAAATTAGTCATATACAATGATTTGATTTAAACTTTAATTCGACAAGAAAATCTTTCTTCATGCACAACGGGTTCTGAGTCTAGTATTCCTATGATTGGAAAAACCAAAATTGGCCTAATTGTTATAGCACCATAAAATGGGAAAGTTGTATTTCTCATATCATTTATTATGGCCTTGTACAAATAATGAGGCTTAGTATGAAGCTTTGATAACATGTTTGAAGCTTTTGATATTGATGGAAATAGAAGAAATCAAAATATTTAGGGACTCCCAATTGATTATCAATCATATTGAAAAAACCTACAAGCTTTTGAATTCAAAACTCCTAAAATACCATCAATACACAAATCATCTTCTCAAGTAAATTTCCTCTAACTTTGTATAGAATTCCCTGTGGGTAAAACTCTACAATGATTTCCTTAATAAAGCATGCAAAGGAATTTGCTTTTCCATAAGAGGACTCTATTTCTATAGAAGTTTAGAATCGATAGGTTCTAACTCTTATAGATTTGGACCACAACAATGTGAAATTTTCTAAGATCCTATCTCCTTCTTCAATAAGTGATGAAGAAGATTTGGAGATAGCCTTTCATTGATTATATTTAAGAAGAAAAGCTTCCTCAAAACAAATCACTTGCCAATCTAATCAAGAAACATGCCCTCTCATACAATCTATCATTTAATCAAATCTGTATGCATTATCTAGATAAGCTTGAATCCTTAAAGATGATGAATGAGATCCAAGATGGACTATGTGGTACTCATCACTAAGGTCCTAATATTAAAGTACTTGAATATTATTGGCCTTCCATAATTGGAGATTGCATGAATGTTACAAGACATTATCATTAGTGTCAATTAAATGGTGTAGTCTTACATCATCCACATAATATGTTGCATCCCATGATAGTGTTGTGGCCCTTTAAAAGTTAAGGCATGGATGTTATTAGACATATTGTGCCTCCTTCTTTAAATGGTCATCGCTTCATTCTAACTGAGATTGATGACTTCTCTAAGTGGGTGGAAGTAGTTCCCTTATGCCAAATAACATCACACAATATTACGAAATTCTTTTATGACCATATCATATATCGATTCGGTGTGCCCCATAGAATCATATTCAATAATGGGTCCATATTTAAGTCAACTAAGATAAATAACTTTATAAGGAACCATTGTATCAATTGGAGATACTCAATAATCTAGTACCCATGAGCTAATGGATTGGTTGAGGCCTTCAATAAAATATTGTTACATATCATCAAAAAATCTTAGATGAAAATAAACTCCAGTGGGTTGAGAGGTTTGTAGAAGCTTTTTATGCCTATCAAACTACTTATAAGACTAAAATCCAATCCACTATGTTTACGTTGGTGTATGGGCATGAATTTTTGCTCCCTTTGCAAGTACAAATCCAACTAGTTAGTTGATTGTAAAGGAAATTACCCAACGCTTTAGATCAATGGGCATTTTCTTAAAAAATATTATGCCTGACATAATTCAAATATGAAATCAATGAAAAATGTTTAATTTCAAATCGTATTAAATTAAATTATCTAAAATCAAAATCAAATCAAAATTTTCAATCCTCAATATTAATTATGAGTCCTCATGCTTTCTTTCCTTCATCTTAAATCCACTAGTGATGGAGCAAGCCCTCTATGACACTATCCAAGCATCAAAATAAAAATCCTTCAATCCTTAAGTTTGGGTGTAAGTCTTCATGCTTCCTTTCCTTAGGATTAAACCTATTAATGGCAGAATAAGCCCTCTATGAGCCCTCCCTAGTATTAAAATCAAAATCTCAAGTCAAGTAAGGATTGGTGTGATCCCTCATGCATCCTTTCTTTAAAACTAAATTCATTAGTTATGGAGCAAGCCCTTCGTGACACCATCTTAGAATTAAAACTAAACTAAAATCCTTTGATCCTTTAGGAATAGGTGTGAGTTGATCAGTCTAATCTCCTAAGTTCATGGTTAAGCTAGTGTTTGATCTAAGCCTATCAGGCCCCTCAATAACTTAGCCACCTCTTCACTTTCTTAAGGTTAGGTGTGAGACCATTTGCTTTTTTTCTTTAATATTGAGGTAAATCAAACTCAAAAGAAATCTATCTATCATAATTTTTTTATGAATTTATATGAATTGCTTAAGTTAACATAAATAGAGTATAGAGTCATTTTAAATTTTCACGAGTAAGTAAATAAAAAAGAGTTATGAAAGTTAATTAAAGAGGAATATTTACTATCTAAATTTGAATCCAAAGATGAAAGAAATACCCTTAAGGGAGAGTTACTTCCATTTGGAGATCCAAATTTGGATAACTTTGTATCCAATTGAGAAAAAGAACAGCCCTTTGAGGAGGTTCATTTTGATATATGTACTTGGATGATCAAGGTGCCCGAAGAACGAAGTTGAAATGAATACAATAAAATAATATGCTTTATAACTTGAATCATTATATATGATTAGAACCCAGGAGGTTGTAAGTAGAGCCTGATTACTTTTTATTTCTATATATTATAAATTGTTATTAAATGACACTTACAACAAGGCCTTACATAGTCATTTGATTTGTTTTGATGTGTATGATTTTATTTAAATTACATGCTTTAGAAATTACTTGTTATTTTAGGTTTATTACTTGCATGTGAATGTTTTGGTTTAGATTTTATTAGGGTCTTAAGGACAATAAAACTTTTTTTACTTGTAATTAAATATAAAAAAATCTAGCTCACATAGAAAGATAAACTCTCTTAAGAAGCAATTTCATGCACACTGGGGGTTTTTTATGCATACATACATGTCTTCTCTAGTGGCTAGAATCCTCCCAACCTGCGAGTCATGGAAGATCACATAACTTATCAAGGTACAAATTTTCTAGGGTATTTTATGCATCTCTAGGGAAAAATTAATTTTCTAAGTCTATCTGTAAAGTTCACAACATGCCACTTTTGCATACATGATCAATGAGCATACATTGCAATAGAAATAAATAAAAGCTAATTAAAATTTAATTACATTGAACATAATTCCACCATACATAAGTAAAGTGGCAACTTATAAAAATCTTTAGATATCAATCCCAATTTCTCAAAAAAAAAAAAAAAAAAAATTAAACAATAAGCTTTACCCATCTTTTATAAGATGGGATTCATGGTTTTAAGGCATGTAGGTGGTCTAGTTGGCTTTCCAATCCATGCGATATAAGCTCAAAATTGTATATCATTAGCTAGGTTCAGGTTACTATTGCATAGTGCCCAATTTATATTTAGGTCTTGGGGTGAACCAAAAATCTTAAGTCCCTCATACCAAGAATCTAATCCCAAATTTTTAAAGAAATATCAACTCAAACCAAAAATTTCTCTCATCTAAAATTTAAAGCCCAACATAAGATTGATTGAGATTTTTCTGAATTATTCATAATCTCAAAATTTTTACTACTTCTCGTCCTTTGGCCTTCAAAATAAGTGCTTAAAAATTTGATCCAATTCTATCTCAAATTTCAACATCTCTCCTTTTATATCACTCTTTGAAAATCCAAATAAAATTTCTAACATTATTCTAATCAAGAGTATATGTAGGAAGCCTAATCTTCCTACGATATAAATAACTACAAAGACTTACCTTTCCAAAAGATTTAAGATCCCAAATAAAGTAAACTCTATTCTATTTAGCTCCTAAATAGAATGAAAGAAAATTATTCTTTTAGGAAAATAGAAAGATAATACTAATAATCTAAGATGATCATTATCATCATATTCTAAATGCTCAATAAAAAATGGAATTTTCATTCTTAGGAAATATATATCACTTCTTATTGAGATGTTTAGATATGAAATTAATGATAATCATATGTAAGTTATTGTAGTTAGAAATATAATTGAACGACATTTTGACCCCTCAGGGCCTATGTAGTTCACTACAATGATCTGACTACAATAATTAATGATGAAATATCCTAATCATTATAGCCAAATATATGATTGAATAACTTTTTTAATTCTTTAGTCATATGCAATTTCTACTAAAATTTTGGTATGATAATTGAGGTATAATTTAAAATTTTATTTTTTAAACCCATTAAAAAATGTTATTTTCATCTCCCAATGTGATATATCATTTAGGTTGTCACATTTGATAAAAAAATTAAAAATCCAAACGCTTATATTTAAATTTTCCCAGAAACACAACTACAACTGATTTGCACATAACCCAAAAATAGTTTACAGACAAACTTTACCTAGAGGCTCTCTTATAAACCATGGGGCATTTTTTTATTATTGTGCTCATTCAGTTCATTATAGCTTATGTTCATATTTAACCTCAAATTGGATTTGATGGCTATAGTAATAGAATGATATTTCAGCCAACATATAAAAGGTTTTATTTTGGCTTTATTAGGACCTAATTGTATTATTCAACTCTGAATATTTTTTAGTACTTTGATGACAATGAGATGGAAATTCATACTTTTTTTTGGCTATTTGGTGGTTTATGTTTGCAAAAGTGGACTATGATGAATGATATAAATCAATCCAATTTTGTCCCCTTGGAAGGTCATTTTAGGCAACAAGTAGCTGCATCTTGAAAGTTGTACTTGGCAATGAGTTTTTCATTCCTCTTCATGATGTATTATTGATTAATTTGATGTAGCTTTTCCCATTATGAGTCCTTATATGTTTCGAATTTCTTCGTTGCTGTTGTTGGTTATGTGCCTTGTTGTGTCCTGAAACATTTGCAGCCATAGAGAGATATAGGGTTAGCATTATAAATTTGTACGAAGATCCAACACACAGAGAGATAAGAGAGAGGTGTGCAAGAATCATAAAAGACATAAATGTTTTTATGTGGAACCTGAAAAAAGGAAAAACCATGGGGTCTGCACAAGTTAAAATGATTCTACTAGTGTTTGTAGTCGATTAAAATAATTCTCTTCCTCAAATAAAGGCCTTAGCATAATGTTGCAAATATACATCATACATAGCACCTTATGTGGTGGGAGTTGGAAGAATCCATTGGTATGAGAGTTGTTGTTAAAAGAATGTTGGTCTATTCATTTGGTTGGTTGGACATAAATAGGTGACAGAGGTAAAAGTTGGTATGCTCGACAGAGCATAGAGGTCAGAGGGTTTGTAGTCAACAGAAGATGGAGGTTGGAGTGACCATTGTTTGTGGGAGACATAGGTTTGAGGGGATGTAGTTGATTCGTGATGGAGGTTGAAGGAACTTAGTCTGCAAGTGATAGTGATCACAGGGATCATAGTCGATGGGTGATGAAGGTTAAAGGGACCATAGTCAGCAGCCAATGGCAGTTGGAGGGACCATAGTCGGTGGGCAATAGTGGTCGAAGGGATAGTAGTCGGTAAGTGATGGAAGTCAAAGGGATTGTGGTTGATGGGTAATGGTGGTCGAAGATACCATAGTTAACAGGCAACGGTGGTCAGAGTGACCATAGTCCATAGGTGACATTGGTCAGAGGGACTTTTGTTGGAAAGAGGCAAAGGTGAGAGGAACCATAGTCGAGAGGCAATGGAAGTCAAAGTGACTATAATCAGTGGGATACCTTGGCTGGAAAGATTGTATTCAGCTGGTGAAAGTGGTTCGAGGGATTGTAGTCGGTGGACGATTTTGGTCAGAGGGACCCTAATACGCAGGCGATGTTGGTCGGAGGGATTATAGTTGGTGGGCGATAGAGGTTAGTGGGACTATAGTAAACATGCGATGGTTATTGGAGGAATCATATTTAGTGAGCAACAGTGGTCATAGGGACCATAATCAGCTATCTATGATGGTTGGAGGGGCCATAGTCTCCAACCATCGTCGACGGTCGACTGTGTACAAAGGGACTGTAGTCAACAAGAGATTAAGGTCGGAGTGATCGTGGTTAGTACGTGTCAGTGGTCGGAGGGAAAGTTGTTGGTGAGCAACGAGGTCAGATGTAGGCCTAGTGTTGGTTGTCAGATGGGGGTTCGATAGCATTGGTGATGATGGTTCGCAAGTGGTGGAGCCATGGTGGAGCTATGGGGTGCTTCAAGCCCTATAACTATTTTTATGAACCTAACGTCCAAGTTTCCAAAAGTCCAAACCCTCAAAAGCTCCCCCAAAGGTCCTATCTCTCCTCTTGATGGTCCTCTTCATCTAGACAATTAGAGTCTACCTATAGATTTTGAGAGTGTTATGCCCCATAAATGCAATGATCTAGGGCAAATTCATTGTGCTCCATCAGACTACCCATACTGATTCCCTTGATCATGAATCACTTGTCATGCATTTAAGCACCTTAATGATGCAAGTATTAAGCAATCTTTGGCTCGTTGGACCAGAGCTGCTCGATTTAACTATAAGCATGCCATATTTAGAGATCACTTGGTCATCCAATTAATGCTTTGAACCTTCCAAATATGCTTCATTCGCTTGATTTCAACCCATTTTTGCTTGGATTGGATTGATTTGGTATCGTTGGGTTCATCTCCTTGAAATGTTTAATTTTATTATAAATTAGCTAAAATTAGAGTTCAGATGTCTCACATTTAATTTTGTAAGTTACCAACTAAAATATGCCTTAGAATTTGGGCTCGATCAAAGCAATTTTTGGTGACCTATCAAGCTTTTTCTTCAATATTTTTTATGGAGCATTGCTGCTCGCTTTTTTGTTGCAGCAATATGTAAGTTTTTGCATTTCATACACTTAATCTATAAATGCTCTCCTCATTTATAATTATTCTATAGTCAATGAAAATAAGCTTTGCCCCAAATTTTCCCAATTATATAATATATTAACAACACCATTAGAATGTGTAAAATGTATTGTTAGGAGTGTCAAACAAGTAACAGCTACATATATTACATATACCAGAGAAGCTAGAATGTCAAATAACCTTTAAAATAATTTTCCTTAAAGGCGAATTATTACGTCCGGTCACCGGATGTCCGGACACCCAATCCAGACTCGCCACATCACCCGAATACACTAGGTCCCGATGTATTTTGGTGATGTGGAGTGTCTGGATTGGTATCCAGACGAATCCGGACACCGGACGTAATAATTTTCCTTAAAATGGCCTGCATGATGTTGCAATCTTGATTTTATCTACTGCACCGGCAAAACTT
The DNA here is from genome assembly GCA_016618105.1 of Dendrobium huoshanense. Classification (NCBI taxonomy): domain Eukaryota; kingdom Viridiplantae; phylum Streptophyta; class Magnoliopsida; order Asparagales; family Orchidaceae; genus Dendrobium; species Dendrobium huoshanense. The sequence continues at coordinate 41,452,536 of CM028360.1, forward strand.
TCAAAGACCAATTAAAAGTATTTGCTAATACATATAAAGAAAAAATTGTATATAAAATCACAAACATATCATTAATAATGACTTAATCATACAAAAATCTGTGATTTTCATAATATCGATATTCACCAAAAATAACATGAAAAGATTGATTAGTATAAATATAAAATTTGGCACCCTCTTCTCTACTCAAAATATTGTAGTTCGTACATACTAATCATGCAATCCCTTCTGTTTTCCTTGTCAATCCTTTTATTTGTCCTAATCCAATCTTTCATCCAATTTCTTCTCAAGAGATATAGAAAAAAGCATCCTTTTTATTTAATAACTCAAAACATAAAACTCACTCCTGGGACATGGAAGCTCCCATTATTAGGAAGCATTCATCAACTTATAACTAGAGAGCAAACCCATCAAAGATTTACAGGCTTGCACAAAAATATGGTCCTTTATTTCATATTAAGCTTGGCCATGTAGACTTACTTTCTGGTCGCATCTAGCTCGAGCACTGCTCGCGAGGTGCTCAAAACTCATGATCATGTTTTAGCCTCTCCACCCACACTCTTAGCTATTGAGAAGATTGGTTACAACTCGAGCGGTATTGGCTTCTCCCCGTACAGCCCTTATTGGAGACAACTATGTAAGCTTTGCAGTCAAGAGCTTGTAAGCACAAAGAAGGTTAAATCTTTAAGCTTCATTAGATATGAATAAGCTCAAAATCTTCTTTATAAGATTAAAAAATTAGCTGGATCTCTGTTGAACCTAATGGAGATGTTTCATGAAGTCAGTAACAAGTAGATAACTAGAACTGCATTTGAAAAAGAATGTAAGAGCCAGCAAAGGTTCATATTAGCTATGAAAGAGACTATGAAGCTTCTTCCTATGTTAAGGGTGGCAGATTTGTTTCCATCTTTTTGCTCTCTTATTAGTTTTTTTGATGGGTCAAGCTTGTAAATGAAGAGGTTGCACCATGAGATGGATCATGTCTTGGAAGAGATAATTATGGAGCATAAGGAAAAGGAAGTAGTTACACATGAAATGGAGGAGGATTTGGTCGATGTTTTGTTGAGGATTCAAAAGAAAGGAGAGTTGCAAGTCCCTTTAACAATGGATAATGTCAAAGCCGTGATCTTGGTAAGTACCCACTCATGGGAAATAATTTTGTCCGGTCACCGAATGTAGGGATACATTTGGACAGCAATAAAATATTGAGGTGGAACGTACACGTGTCCGTGGAATTTTAAGTCAAACACGTCAAAAGTGCAGGTAAAGTGCAATCAAAGCACAGTCAAAAAGCGCAGTTAAAGCGCAGGTAAAGCGCAGTCAGAACACAATCCACGTGACAATTTTTAACTGGATGTACGGACCTATTTTTAGGTCCGGTGACAGGACTTAATAATTTCTCCCACTCATGTCTCTGAAAATATTTAAATTTTTATTTCTTGTTAAATGATAGAGTACAAATTCCAGTAAGTGTAAGGGATCTTCTCTTAGTTTGGTTTTATTTTCTAAAATCTCTTAATTTGCTAAATTTTATTTCTAGGACATGCTTGTAGCTGCAATAGAGACGACATCAAACACAATGTGTTGGATCATATCGGAGCTAATATGTCATCGAGAAGTAATGTATAAGACTCAAAAAGAGATAAGAGAAGTCATTGGAGCAAAAAATAAAATTGAAGATAATGATATCCATGAGCTACATTACCTTCATAATATTATAAAATAAACTTTTAGATTGCACCCTCCATTACCTTTGCTTCTTCCTAGAACTTGTAATGAGCCCACAGAACTATGTGGATTTGTGATACCAAAAAAGGCTTGTGTGATAGTTAATGCGTGGGCAATTGCAAGAGATCCAATCAACTAGGAGAATCCTAATAACTTTTGTTTAGAGAGATTTGATGAGAGCACACATGATTTTAGAGGAACCAAATATGAGTATTTACATTTTGGTTTAGGACAAAGAATTTGCCCAGGAACAACATTTGCATTGGCTGAGATTGAGCTTTTTATCTCATTATTGCTCTTACACTTTGATTGGGAACTACCATGCGGGAAGGGCCCAATGGAGCTCGACATGGAAGAGGAATTTGATGGCACGGCTAGGAGGAAAAAAGATTTATATCTTGATGCCACCACACATTCCTTTTGAAATAGTTTTGAATAATAATTTCATAACGATATTTTTTAGCAAGTCATTTGATCTTCTTTGTATCCATAGGTGTTTATATTTACATGTTTTTGTATCTTTCAAGTTTTAGTTTCAGTGTAAGCATTTTATGTATACAAAAAGATAAATCAAGGACACAGGCATCTCTACTTTAGCTAATTGCAATATTGTCTACTTTAGCTATTTACATTATATATATATATATATATATATGTTGAGATAGTTGCTACTTGGTTCTTGCATGTTTGATATTCTTACAACTTGTATGTTTTTTATGATTCAAAATATTATTGTTTAGATTATTATTTTTTCTAACATATTCTGGAAGAATTATTTTTCTCTTGTGTGTACTAACATTTCAGGAAAATCGTACTCCGGATTGTTGAAGACTTCAAATCAAGATCAGTTTAGAGTTTATTTTAATTGAAGTGTGTATTTTTCATTTTATTAAGTCTAAGAGAGTGTGATTGTAATTGAGTAATTGAGTACACAAACACCGGGGTTGAGTTTAAAATTCATATTTTTTAAATTAATCGTACTCTATGATATCCATTCATATAGGATGATCTGATCAGTTATACTCTTATTGAGAAATCATACGAATAGGAATGAAAATTTTTTCTAAGTATAAATCGTACGGAACAAATTAAAAGTTCATATAAGGACGAACGTCTCAGTTCTATCCTCACACGAAGATTGTACGGGATGATATTTAATTTCATACTAGGATGAATGACTCTGTTCTGTCCTCGAACGTAGATCGTACAGGACGATATTTAATTTTGTACCTGGACGAACATCTCTGTTCTGTCCTATGACGAAGATCATACGGGACTATATTTAATTTTGTCCCAGGACTAACGTCTCTGTTCTGTCCTCAAACACAAATTGTATGCGATGATATTTATGATCGTACCAGGACGAACGTCTCTATTCTATTCTCGATCATTTTGTTCATATGTTTCGCACAAATAAAATTTAATCTTTTAACTGTTTGTTCCGGACGAAATTAGTTCATACCAGATGATGATCGCGTATGAAATGAGTTCGTATCAATTCACAATAGTTTCATACAAAATAGTATTAGAACTTTTCATACATACGAATAAATGATTATACAGTACAATCATAAACACTCAAATTTGAAAATTTTAGTTTTCTAGATGGTTTTTTGTGTCTTTTATATAAAAGGTCCATAAAAAATAAAGTCATATCTTTTTCCAAAGTCTTGTATACATGATTTTTCAAGGGCAATTGAAGGAGAGAGTGTTAGAGAGTGTTTGAGAGAGATTTCTTGCAAGTGGAGTGTGAAGGTTAACAAGATTTCTCAAAAATAAGGATCTCTTTATAATTGTGGTTATCACTTTTCTTCTTGTCTTTCTAGATTGCTCATGAAAATATCTTCAGATAAGAACCGATTCTCTGCTGACACTTGATAAGTGTGAAAGGATGATGATTCTCTGCCTACACATGGAGGGTGTAAAAGGATGAAGGTTCTCTGCATACACTTGGAGGGTGTAAAAGGACAAAGGTTCTCTACCTCCACTTGGAGGGTGTGAAAGGATGAAGGTTCTCTACCTACACTTAGAGGGTGTGAAAGGACGAAGGTTCTCTGCCTACATTTTAAGGGTTTGAAAGGATAAAGGTTCTCTGCCTACACTTGGAAGGTATCAAAGGACGAAGGTTCTCTGCCTACACTTGGAGGGTGTGAAAAGACGAAGGTTGTCTACCTACACTTGGAGGGTGTGAAAGGATGATGATTCTCTACTGCACTAAGATTAGTGAAAGAGAGTTTTGTAAAGGCTTCTCCACCTTGATGTGGGAGCAAAAGGAGAGTCACTTTGGTAAAAGTGTAATACCTAAAGTGGAAGACTTTAGGGAGTGGATGTAGGTCGTGTTTGACCAAACCACTATAAATCTGTGTGTCTTTTATTTTTTTCGTTGCTTATTTACTACAAGTTATTAATTCTGTAGTAAAAAAAAATCTTTCAAATTTATAATTAACTTGCTACAAATCATTAACTGATTTCTAATTTTTAAAATCAAAGTGAAGAACTTTTTAAATTACCAATCCCCCCCCCCCCCCTCTTGGTTAGCCTTGGAACATCAATTTAAGTTTAATAACCTATATGTTCTCAACAAGTGGTATTAGAGCCTTATTTCAAAATCATAAATTTAGACTACTTTTTTATTTATAAGCATGGCTACTTTTGGAAATCGTAACACACCTAAAGAGTATTCGATCACAAGACCTCCTTTATTTGATAGCATCCCTTTAAATTTTTGAAAAATACGCATGTCAATATTTTTATTATCATTAGATTATCATATGTGGATCTTAGTTCAAGAAGGGTATACAAAATCAACTAGATTAGTTGATGGTATTATAGTTAAAACACCATTTACATATTGGACTATAGAACAATATGAATTAGCATAACTAAATGCAAAATATTTGAATAGCTTCTTTTGTGCACTTAAGTCTGAAGACTACATACGGGTTTTCACTTGCAAAAGTGGAAAGGACATATGGGATAGACTTTGTATTACTTACAAAGGGAATACTAAAGTAAAATAGTTTAGGTTAAATATCATGTTATATGACTATGAACTATTTCACATGAAATGCAATGATTCTATCTGACATATACAGAAGATTCATACAGATAATCACTTCTTTGCATGCACTAGGTAGGAAACTAACAAATGCTGAAATGGTTAATAAGATTCTTTATTGTTTTCCTACTACATATAATGCTAAAATAACTATAATTATAGAGACTAAATATTTAAATATTTACTCTATTAACAATCTTCTTGGATCACTAATTGCTTATGAGCAATGAGTGAATCAAAGAAAGATTGATATTGGTAAATAGTGAAAGAAAAAGAACATTGCACTGAAGGTGGAGGAGTCGGAGAGTGATCTATCATAACCTGAGGATGAGGATGACATTGCCTTGATGACTATACAATTCAGAAGATTTCTTAAAATGAAGTTGAGGAGATGTAATTTGCTATGAAAGTAAGAAACCTAAACATGTTAAATTTGATTGCTCAAAATTGAAAGTCACTCCTAGCAAGGAGAAGGTAGAGGAGAAACTAAATGTGAAGAAGGGCAAGAAGATATTCCATAGAGCTTTTTGGGCGAATTTGGCTTCAGATTCATCAGAAATAGAAAATAAGACTAAATAGCACTATTTGAATTTTAAAAAGATAATACTTGAAAATTTGAACATACTTTTGAAATTAAAAGTACAAGCTCTCGAGAAAATAGGAAATCTCCAACACTTGCAGATTTTACTAATCCTATTTTGTATCCAAAATTTTTAAAACCCAGAAAGGGTTAGAATAGTTATAAAAGATTGAGAAATCCATTTTCTGTAGTTAAGTGTTATTCTTGTGGAATATTTGGACATATGGCACACACCTATACTATGAATATAAAAACTCATTTAGTGTGGAAACATAAGATATATAAACCTAGACATATCATACATGCATATATTTTTAAATTGTCAAAAGGAGAACCTAAACTTATTTGGGTTCCCAGTTCTAACATTTGATAATTTTGTAGACATGCTCTTATACAAGATCTCATGAGAGCATTTGGTATGTAGACAATGACTGCTCAAAGCATATGACTGGAGACATTAAGCAATTTATAATGCTAAAAGCTAAGAATGGAGGCAGGATTATGTTGAGTCTAGTAATTAGGTTGTTAAGCCTAAGTAAATTTCCCACGGCTACCAAGAGGGGGGTGAATTGGTAGTTTTAAAAATTTTAAACCCTCTTAATGATAAAGTTGAACCGAAATAAAATTTTCTTTTAAAGTTTGTAGAAAAATGTTTTTCAACCACAGAGTTGTTAAAACTAAAATTTAAAGTGCAGAAACGTAAAAGCAATAAAGTAAATGACATCAGATTTATAGTGGTTCGGTCTATAACCAGACCTACATCCACTCCTCAGAGGCACCCTCTGAGTATTGCACTAAAACCAATAGTGACTCTCCTTTAGCACCCACAGCAAGGCGGAGAAGCCTTTACAACACACTCTTTTCACCACTACCTGGTGCGGCAGAAAACCGTCGTCCTTTTACACAAACCATAGTGCTGGCAGAGAACCGTCGTCCTTTTACACTCTCTTAGTGTGGGCAGAGAACCCTACGGCTGTTCACACTCTCCAAGTGTAGGCAGATAACCTTTCCGTTGTTCACACTCTCCAAGTGTAGGCAGAGAACTCTTAGGCTGTTCACACTCTCTAAGTGTCGGCTGAGAACCGGATCTCCTTGACTGATCTTCTCACAAGAATCTACAATGAAGAAGGAAAAGAGTGAAGAAATCCAATTTCACAAGTAGAGACTCTTACCTTAGTAATCCAAGTGAAGCCTTCTCGCTCCAGTGGTAGGAATCCTCCTTTGAATGCTCTATTCCACTCTCTCCTTGGCTATTCTCTCAAGAGGCACGAAGATCAAATGACAAAAAGATTGGGTGGCAGTCTAATTTGGACTATTTATATAAAAGACAAGAAAAACCACCCAAAAACTGCAAGTTTCCAATTATGTACGCAGTGGATCGTCCTAGACGATTTTACTTAAACGATCTGAAACGAACCAATTTGTATATGTGTACGAAATGACTTCGTACAGATGATCGTCCTGTACGAACTAGGTTTGTCCAGTACGAACGGCTATTACAAGGTCGGTTCTAGAAACTGCTGAAAACTGTTCTAAGTCGGTTAATCGTTTGGACGAAAATATGTTCGTCTGGACAAAAATTTTCCAAAGACCCGATCGTCCTGGACGATTATTTATTTTGTCTGGATGAAAATATTTCAGAGGACCAATAGCCACGGATGATAATTTATTTTCGTATGAACAAAAATTTTCCAGAGACTTGATCGTCCGGTATGATATTTAATTTCGTCTGGACGAAAATTTTCCAGAGGACTGGTCGCCTCGTACGATAATAAAATTTATCTGGACAAAAATTTTACAGAGAACCCATCGTCCAGGACGATAATAAATTTTGTCCTGGACGAATAGGACTTAGAAAAAAAAATTTCGAGCAAGTTCCTATTCCTTCCATGTGCTCTGTAGGAGATAACTGACAGATCGTCCAGTATGATAAATATTGTCCCGTATGATCAGTATAAAATTTTATGATCTCCTTATGTGTGTGTGAATTTTTTTTTTTTTATTCACTCAATTACAATCACTCCCTTTCAAAATTAAATCAAAGAATGCAAACTTCAAATAAACAAAATATCTCATGTTGAATTTGATTTGAAGTTATCGTAGTCTGGAGTCTGATTTTCCTGAAATGTTAGTACACACAAGAGCAAATACAAATCTTCTAAAATTGTCAGGAGATAACTATACATTTGAACAATAATGTTTGGAATCATCAAAACTACATAAGTTGCACAAATATAAATCATTCAAATAGCAACTATTCTAACAATCTCCCCCTTTTTGATGATGGCAAAACAATTATTGTTTGTATGGTTTCAAGTTAAACAAATCTCCTATCTCCTAAACTCCCCCTGAATTGATGAGTACATTAAAATAAGGAGGCATAAAGAATAAAATTTTTATTTTTCTAAAATTTTAACACAAACAACTACAAAGTCAAAAACTTGCAAACAGAACAATCAAAATAGAAAAACAATAATTTCTCCCCCTTTTTGACAGCAACAAAAAGTGAAGAAGAAATAGACAAGAAATGTAAGTAATTATATGAAATTCATTTTTAAAATTTAATCTAAATTGTGATTGACATAGGGCATGCAATTTTAAATTAAAGATATTAGGTCAATCATAGAAATTCATAAAATTTAAGAAGTGATATAACATTGTAAGTAAGAAGAATTTATCAAAGATATGATTCAATTTAGACATTTGACTATAGAAAATCATTACAAGAGAGATGTATAAAAATTCTAGATTTCAAAGTTCAATAGAATATAAATGAACATAAGATCAATTTGAATTAAGAGATTGAACGAATTTGGAAAGAAGAGAATTACCTCATGTGGCGCTTTGCGCATCTTTTTCAAAATTTTGGGGCACATTTTTGTGCATTTTTTCTTGGTTGGGTTTATTTTGTGCCTCTTTTTCACTTTGCAAATCTTTGCGAATTCCTTTTGATTTTTATACATTTGTACAATGTTCAAGAGTAATTGAGACCAATTCTTTCCAAAATCTATAATCTAAAATTTCAAATATTTCTAGGTGCATAAATATCTCTTGAGCATAGAAATACAAAATAAGAAAACATCTAAATTGCAAATAGTAATATTAACTTTTATGTAGTCTAAATGAATAGACATGAATTTAAAAGTTCTAATTACAACAAGTTATAAACAACTTATAAATTCAGAAAGTCTAGATTTTCTAATATAGATAATCTCAAATTACAATCGAATTTAAGCACTATATAGATTAAATAATACTAATGAAATTCATAAACATTAACCACATTTGAAAACAAATCTAATAATAAAAAAAAACATAACAACTTTCATTGATATTAAAGAAACGGATTACAAAAAAAAACAACAAGAAGAAAATTCATTGAACTTAAAAAGAAAAATCAACATAAACACAAACACTTAACAATTAAACAGACACGATAAAAACATAAAAAACAAATACAACAGACACACATAAAATCATTTCTACTGTTCTGGAGGAGGAGGAGGAGGAGGAATGCCGCCAAAAAGGTTGAAGTAGGAGGCCATCAACATTACATTGGTATTAATTTCTTGAACTTCATTTCTAATATTACCAATGTCTTATTGCTGCAGCGTAAGTTGAGCATCAAATTGATCAAACCTTTGATCAATGTGAGTCTCTAATCTATCAAATCTTTCAATCAGATTCTAATAATCTGATTGAGGAGCAGAAGCTTGCACTCCTTCTTCTTCTTCCTCTTCTGAAGCACTAGTATGTGTTTTTTTCTTTTTCCTCCTTGAAGAGCAATCTGAATGATGCATCATTATAGTAAACTGGCTCTTCGTATTCTTCATCAGGATGCACTATGATGTATTTCTTTTCCAAAATATAAGTGATTAAGTGTCCTAATGAAATGTTCTTCTTCCTCTTCTGATCTGCATGTCCTATTTCTGAAAGCCCATAGATATGGTCTATGATAAGTTGGGCTTCGTCAATAGGATGTCTTTCCATAATTAAAAAAGTTAGAGAAGAAAGGAGAGGAGTAATGTTAATCCTATCACCAGCTTTAGGAATGATTGAGGATCGAAGGATATGCTGGATGATTCGGACATTTTTGGTCATTCCAGAAACTCTAGCAACATGATAGGTTATGCATATTTCTCTAATCACCCTATTGACTTCATACCATTCGAATTTCTTTTCACTCATTAGGGTATTGACTCTATATCCCTCAGTTCTTAAGTTTAAAAATGCACCAAGGTCGTGCTTGGTGATCTCAACTTTTTGCTTAAAAGCATAAGAACTAATGGTGGAGTGGTCAGAATTGAAACTCATGTTAGCTAAAAAGTAGTGGTAGGTTTGTTTGTTGTAGAAGTGGACGAGAGAAAGAATGAAATGAAATTGGGTTGAGGCAAAGAGGTGCATTACCCGAAATTTCAACTCAGTTTGAATAAGAATGCGAGAGGGAGTGATTTTTGCAGATGCAAAACGAGGAAAAGATTCCTCATTCGCCTTAGAAAGAAAGTTGTCTGGGACATTCCAATTTGGTTTCTTCACCAACACCTTTTGTCTTTTGCTTGAGGAGGCCATCGTTGATTTGAAGTAGAAAGGGATTGAAAATGAAGTTTGGAAGTGTGATTGTTAAGTTAGAAAGCCTTCATATTTAAAGAAAAATGATACGTTCGTCCTGGACGAAAATATTCGTCCTGGACGAAAAATTATCGTTCGTCTGGACGAAATAATTTCGTACAGATGATCCAATTTGTCCAAAATGTAACAGCTTTTTATAATTAACACAACTTACGATGCGTCCCTTCGTACAGGCTTTTTGACCTGACCGATCGTACAGATGATCTAATTAAAAACTGCTCTCAAAACGGTTAAAATTCGCGCAAACTGTTCCTTCACACATCGTCCCGTACAAAAACATTTTCGTCCTGGACGATTTCATCCAAAAAAAATTTTAATTTCAAATTTTTAAATTAAGAAAAACAAACAAAATATTCAAAAACACATAAAACATAAAACAAAACCATAAATCCGAAAACAATTCATTCAAAACACACAAAATTTCACAAAATAAAAAAACAAAACAAAACAAATATCAATGTTGCAAAGACATTTTGTTTAAGCATTCAAATCAATAACACCAAGCCTTGTTCTTAAAGTACTGAAGGTATCAAAGGCTAAAGGTTTTGTAAAAATGTCTGCAAGTTGATTTTCAGTTGAAACATGTATGAGTTCAATTTCTCCTTTGGATACATGATCCCTTTTGAAATGATGCCTTATATCAATGTGTTTGGTTCTAGAATATTGAATATGATTTTTGGAAATGCAAATAGCACTAGTATTGTCACAATAAATTGGAATAGTGCCTATAGTTAATCCTAAATCAATCAACTGTTGTTTTAACCAAAGTACTTGTGCCACACAACTTCCTAATGCAATGTATTCTACTTCTGCAGTAGATAGTGCCACTGAATTTTGTTTTCTACTAGACCATGAAACTAATGAATTTCCAATGAATTGACATGTTCCAGAAGTACTTTTCCTATCAACTCTACAGCCTGCAAAGTCAGAATCTGAGTAACCAATAATTTCAAATGAAGAGCTAAACTTAGGATACCAAATTCCTAAGTTTTGAGTTCCTAGTAGATATCTTAAAATCCTTTTCACTGCTGTCAAATGTGATTCTTTTGGATCTGATTGAAATCTAGCACATAAGCAAACACTGAACATAATATCTGGTTGGCTAGCAGTCAAGTAAAGTAAAGATCCAGTTATCCCTCTAAATTTCTTTTGATCAACAGATTTTCCCTTAAGGTCCTTATCCAACTGAACTGAATAGCTCATTGGTGTACTAACAGGTTTAGCATTGTCCATTTTATATTTTTTGAGGATGTCCTTAATATATTTAGTTTGACTAAGAAAAGTACCTTCCTCAAGTTGCTTAATGCTAAATCCTAGAAAGTAATTTAAATCTCCCATTAGACTCATTTCAAATTCACTACTCATTGTTTTAGAAAAATCATCACAAAGATGTTTATTTGAAGATCCAAAGATGATGTCATCCACATAAATTTGAACAATAAGTATATCCTTTCCAATTTTCCTTAAAAAGGGAGTTGTATCCACACTTCCTTTTTCAAAAGATCTTTCAAGTAGGAAGGTGCTCAACCTCTCATACCAAGCCCTAGGTGTCTGTTTCAATCCATATAATGTCTTTTTTAATTTGAAAACATGATTTGGAAATTTAGAATTTTCAAAACCTGGAGGTTGTTCTACAAAAACATCTTCCTCAATTACCCCATTTAAAAAGACCCTTTTGACATCCATTTGAAACAATTTAAAACCTTTAAAACAGGGAAAGGCTAGTAAAACCCTAATTGCTTCAAGTCTAGCTACAGGGGCAAAAGTTTTCTCAAAATCAATTCCTTCAATTTGGTTATACCCCTTAACTACTAATCTAGTCTTATTTCTAATGACTACTCCTGAGTCATTCATTTTATTTTTGAACACCCACTTGGTTCCAACAATACTTTGATCTTTTGGCCTTGTAGTTAGTTCCCAAACTTTATTTCTTACAAATTGATTTAACTCTTCTTGCATGGCCAATATCCAAAATTCATCTGAAAGTGCTTGATCAATGTTAGTGGGTTCAATAGTTGAAATAAAGGCTGAATGATTGACTTCCTTGTTTAATCCACGCCTAGTTCTAACACCCTCACTTGGTTCACCTATAATCAATTCCTTTGGGTGGTTTTTAGAAAATCTCAAATCTCTAGGCAAAGGGTCTTCTCTTTCTAAATTTTCTTCCACATTTTCTTCCAAATTTAATCTATCAATATTTTGGGAGTTTTCTTCAATTTCTTCTTCAACAACATTTGGCTCTTCCATGTTTCCATTTTCATCAAAAACAATATGTGTGGTTTCTTCAATGACTAAAGTTCTTTTGTTGAATACTCTATAAGATTTTCCAACACTTGAATATCCAACAAAAATTCCTTCATCTGATTTTGGATCAAATTTTCCTAAGGCATATTTTCCATTATTATGTATGAACACCTTGCAACCAAATACATGCAAATGAGACAAATTTGGTGTTCTTCCTTTTAGCAACTCATAGGGTGTTTTATTCAAATTTGATCTCACATTCACCCTATTCAGAACATAGCATGCAGTGCTAACCGCCTCAGCCCAAAAATATCTAGGAAGCGAGTATTCTGCTAACATTGCTCGGGCGGCTTCTATTAATGTTCTGTTCTTTCTTTCAACTACTCTATTTTGTTGAGGAGTTCTAGGTGCAGAAAAATTGTGATCAATCCCCTTTTCTTTACAGAAATCTTCAAATCTTTCATTTTCAAATTCTCCTCCATGATCACTTTGTATAGAAATTATTTTACATCCAAGTTTTCTTTGTATCCAAGTTAAAAAAATTCTGAATTCCTCAAATGATTCACTCTTATGAAAAAGAAATTTAACCCAGGTGAATCTTGAAAAATCATCTACTATAACAAATCCATATACCTTTCCTCCTAGACTAACAGTGCTTACAGGTCCAAAAAGATCCATGTGAAGAATTTCTAAAGGTTTACTGGTCCTAAGATCTTTATTGGACTTAAAAGAGGACTTCACTTGTTTTTCTAATTGACATGCATCACATAGATGGTCCTTGGTAAAGTCTAGTTTAGGTATTCCTCTCACCAAATTCTTTTGGGTAATTCTTCTAAGATTTTTCATACTAGAATGATAAAGTCTCCAATGCCAAAGCCATGATTCATCAGAAACAGTTTTCAATCAAAAAGTAGTAGGAGATTGAATACAATTTAAATCTAGCATGTATACATTGTTTACCCTTTTTCCATTTAAAACAATTTTTCCATTTAGGCTAATTATGCAGCTAGTAGGTAAAAATTTTACATTATAGCCCTTATCACATAGCTGACTTATGCTAAGCAAATTATGTTTTAAGCCTTCAACTAATAAAATATAGTCTATGAAAAAGTTTTTCAAATTTCCAATCATACCTGATCCAACCACTTTCTTTGTGGTATTATCTCCAAGTGTAACCTTGCCTCCACTACTGGCTTCCAGCGTTATGAATTGAGCAGTATCTCCAGTCATGTGCTTTGAACATCCGCTGTCCAGGTACCATATACTCTCACAAGGTCTTGTGTGAGAGTATTCCTCTTCTTGATCTGATTGTTCAGCATTATCTGCCATCAAGCAAAGGTTGGTGACTTCTTCTTCTTCTTCAGTCTCAGATGAGTCTGAAGCTGAGTCTGCCCAAAAAGCCTTTTAAAACTTCTTCTTGCCCTTCTTTACCATTGGTTTCTCCTCTACCTTTTCCTTGCTAGGAGTGGCTTTGATTTTTGGACAATCAGTCTTTATATGACCTGGTTTCCTGTATTCATAACAAATCACTTCATTAGAAACCTTGTCATTTCTGTTATACTTACCTCTATTCCATTGCTGGCGTCTCTTCTTCTTCCTCTTTAAAAAGCTTCTGAATTGTCTAGTCATCAGTGCAATATCATCTTCATCCTCAGGTTGTGAGTGTTCACTTTCTAACTCTTCCACATTTAGTGCAATATTTTTGTCCTTTCTTGGTTCATCTGCATCAATCTTTCTTTGACTTACTCCTTGCTCATAAGCAATGAGTGAACCAAGAAGATTGTCAATGGAATAAATGTTCAGATCTTTAGACTCTGTAATTGCAGTAATTTTAGCATCGTATGCAGTAGGTAAACAACGAAGAATCTTATTAACCATTTCAGCATTAGTTAATTCCCTACCAAGTGCATGCAAAGAGGTGACAATTTGAGTGAATCTTGTGTACATGTCAGATATAGATTCATTAGGTTTCATGCAAAATAATTCGTAGTCATGTAACAAGATATTGAGTCTTGATTGCTTAACCTCATTTATCCCTTCATAAGTAATACAAAGTCTATCCCATATGTCTTTTCTGCTTTTACAAGTGGAAACTCGCATGTAGTCTTCAGATTTTAAAGCACAAAAAAAACTATTTAAACATTTCGCATTTAATTGTGCTAAGTCACGTTCTTCAATAGTCCAATCTGCATAGGGTGTTTCTACCCTAATTCCATCAACTAATCTAGTTGGTTTTGAGTAACCTTCCCGGACTAGCATCCACATGCGATAATCAAGTGACTGTAAGAAAGTAGACATGCGTGTTTTCCAAAAATCAAAAGGAATATTGTCAAACAGTGGAGGTCTAGTGATAGAGTAACCCTCAGGTGTGTTTCGGTTTCCAAATGTAGCCATCTACGTTAATCAAAAAGTAGTTCAAACTTATGATTTTGAAACTAAAGCTCTGATACCACTTGTTGAGTCCAGTAATTAGGTTGTTAAGCCTAAGTAAATGTCCCACGGCTACCAAGAGGGGGGTGAATTGGTAGTTTTAAAAATTTTAAACCCTCTTAATGATAAAGTTTAACCGAAATAAAATCTTCTTTTAAAGTTTGTAGAAAAATGTTTTTCAACCACAGAGTTGTTAAAACTGAAATTTAAAGTGCGGAAACGTAAAAGCAATAAAGTAAATGACACCAGATTTATAGTGGTTCGGTCTATAACCAAACCTACATCCACTCCTCAGAGGCACCCTCTGAGTATTGCACTAAAACCAACAGTGACTCTCCTTTAGCACCCACAACAAGGCGGAGAAGCCTTTACAACACACTCTTTTCACCACTACCCGGTGCGGCAGAGAACCGTCGTCCTTTTACACAAACCACAGTGCTGGCAGAGAACCGTCGTCCTTTTACACTCTCCTAGTGTGGGTAGAGAACCCTAGGGCTGTTCACACTCTCCAAGTGTAGGCAGAGAACCTTTCTGCTGTTCACACTCTCCAAGTGTAGGCAGAGAACCCTTCGGCTGTTCACACTCTCCAAGTGTCGGCAGAGAACCGGATCTCCTTGACTGATCTTCTCACAAGAATCTAGAAGGAAGAAGGAAAAGAGTGAAGAAATCCAATTTCACAAGTAGAGACTCTTACCTTAGTAATCCAAGTGAAGCCTTCTCGCTCCAGTGGTAGGAATCCTCCTTTGAATGCTCTCTTTCACTCTCTCCTTGGCTATTCTCTCAAGAGGCACGAAGATCAAATGACAAAAAAATTGGGTGGCAGTCTAATTTGGACTATTTATATAAAAGACAAGAAAAACCGCCCAAAAATTGCAAGTTTCCAATTCTGTACGCAGTGGATCGTCCTGTACGATCCTGGATCATCCTAGACGATTTTACTTAAACGATCTGAAACGACCCAATTTGTATATGTGTACGAAATGACTTCGTACAGATGATCGTCCTGTACGAACTAGGTTCGTCCAGTACGAACGGTTATTACAAGGTCGGTTCTAGAAACTGCTGAAAACTGTTCTAAGTCGGTTAATCGTTTGGACGAAAATATGTTCGTCTGGACGAAAATTTTCCAGAGACCCGATCGTCCTGGACGATTATTTATTTCGTCTGGACGAAAATATTTCAGAGGACCAATCGCCACGGACGATAATTTATTTTCGTATGAACGAAAATTTTCCAGAGACTTGATCGTCCGGTACGATATTTAATTTCGTCTGGACGAAAATTTTCCAGAGGACTGGTCGCCTCGTACGATAATAAAATTCGTCTGGATAAAAATTTTACAGAGAACCCATCGTTCGGGACGATAATAAATTTCATCCTGGACGAATAGGACTTAGAAAAAAATTTTTCGAGCAAGTTCCTATTCCTTCCATGTGCTCTGTAGGAGATAACTGACGGATCGTCCAGTACGATAAATATCGTCCCGTACGATCAGTATAAAATTTTATGATCTCCTTATGTGTGTGTGAAGTTTTTTTTTTATTCACTCAATTACAATCACTCCCTTTCAAAATTAAATCAAAGAAAATGCAAACTTCAAATAAACAAAATATCTCATGTTGAATTTTATTTGAAGTTATCGTAGTCTGGAGTCTGATTTTCCTGAAATATTAGTACACACAAGAGCAAATACAAATCTTCTAAAATTGTTAGGAGATAACTATACATTTGAACAATAATGTTTGGAATCATCAAAACTACATAAGTTGCACAAATATAAATCATTCAAATAGCAATTATTCTAACAGGTTACACTTGGAGATAACACCACTAGGAAAGTAGTTGGATCAGGTACGATTGGAAATTTTAAAAAGGTTTTCATTGAAAATATACTACTTATAGAAGGCATAAAGAATAATCTATTAAGTATTAGCCAATTATGTGATAAAGGTTATAGTGTAAAACTTTTTTCCCATTAGCTGCATATTAAGCCTTAATGGTAATGATGTTTTGTAAGGTTTATGGGTAAACAATATTTATATGCTAGATTTAGATAGTATCAAAACTCCTAATACTTTTTGTTTGAAAACTATTTCTAATGAATTATAGTTATGGCATAGGAGACTTTGTTACTCTAGCATGAAAAATCTTAGGAGGTTTACCCAAAAGAATTTAGTGAGAGATATACAAAAACTAGACTTTACTAAGGATCACCTATGCGATGCATATCAATTAGGAAAACATGTGAAGTTCTTTTAATTCCAATAAGGATCTTAGAACTTGTAAACCTTTGAAGGTTTTATATATGGATCTTTTTAGACCAGTTGGAACTGCAAGTCTAGGAGGGAATGTATATGAATTTATGATAGTTGATGATTTTTCTAGATTCAATTGGGTTAAATTTTTAGATCATAAGAGTATTTCATTTGAGGAGTTTAGAGATTTTTCGACTTGGATTCAAAAGAAACTAGGATGTGAGATCTTATCAATCCAAAGTGACCATGGGGGAGAATTTGAAAATAAAAAATTTGGAAGACTTTTGAAAAGAAAAAGGAATTCATCATAATTTTTCTGCACCAAGAATCACTCAATAGAATGGGGTAGTCAAAAGAAAGAACATAATATTAATAGAAGCCGCTAGAGCTATATTGGTAGAATATTGACTTCCTAAATATTTTTGGGCTGAAGCGGTAAGCACTGCATGTTATGTTCTAAATAGGGTGAACATCATATCAAAATTAAATAAAATACCCTATGAGCTTCTTAAGACGAGAACACCTAATTTATCATATTTGTATATTTTTGGATGTAAGGTATTTATTTATAATAATGAAAAATCTTTCTTTGGAAAATTTGATCATAAATCAGATGAAGGAATTTTTCTTGGATACTCTAGTATTAAAAAATCTTATATAGTATTTAATAAAAGAACTTTAGTAATTGAGGAGACCACACATATTATATTTGATAAATCTGGAATTTTAAAAGAGCCAAAAGTGGAAGAAAATGAAATAAAGATTAACTCCCAAAGAATTGAGAAAGTTAATTTTGAAGAAAATGTGGATAAAGAAAACTCTTTGCTTAGATATTTGAAATTTCTAAAAACCACCCTAAGAAATTTATTATAGATGAACCTAGTAAGGGTTTTAGAAGTAGGCGTGGACTAAGCAAAGAAGTCTATTATTCTGCCTTTATTTCTATGATAGAACCCACAACTGTAAATCAAGCACTTTTGGATGAATTTTGGATTTTGGCAATGCAGAAAGAATTAAATCAATTTGTGAGAAATGATGTTTGAAAATTAATTGCAAGGCCAAAGGTTCAAAGTTTGGTTGGAACTAAGTGGGTGTTCAAAAGCAAAATGAATGACTCAGGAGTTATTGTTAGGAATAAGGCTAGATTTGTGGCTAAGGGGTATAATCAGATTGAAGGAATTGATTTTGAGGAAACTTTTATCCCTATAGCAAGACTTGAAGCAATTAGGATTTTGTTAGTCTTTCCCTAATTTAAAAGGATTCAAATTATTTCAAATGGATGTTAAAAGTGTCTTATTTGAATATGGTAATTCAAGATGATGTTTATGTTGACCAACCTCCACGTTTTGAAAATTCAAAATACCTAAATCATATTTTTAAATTGGAAAATGCATTATATAGATTAAAATAGGCACCAAGAGCTTGGTATGAGAGCTTGAACACTTTCCTACTTAATAGAGCTTTTGAAAAAGGAAGTGTTGATATTACTCTCTTTTTGAAGAAATCAAGAGACGATATACTCATTGTATAAATTTATATTGATGATATCATCTTTGGATCTATAAATAAATATCTTTATGATGATATTTCTAAAACAATGAGTAGTGAATTTGAGATGAGTCTAATGGGAGATTTAAACTACTTTCTAAGTTTTAATATTAAGCAAATTGAGGAAGGAATATTTCTTAGTCAGTCAAAGTATGTTAAGAATATCCTCAAAAAGTATAAAATGAATAATGTTAAACTTGTTAGTACACCTATGAGTTTCTCAGTTTAGTTGGATTAGGACCCAAAGGAAAAATCTGTTGACCAAAAGAAATTTAGATGAAATATTGGATCTTTGCTTTACTTGACTACTAGCAGACCCGATATTATGTTTAGTATTTTTTTGTGTGTTAGATTTCAATCGGATCCAAAAGAATCAAATTTGATTACAGTAAAAAGGATTTTGAGATATATTTTGGGAACTCAAAACTTAGAAATTTGATATCCTAAGTATAGCTCTTCATTTGAAATTATTGAATTTTTTTATTCTGACTTTATAGGTCGTAGGGTTGATACAAAGAGTACTTTTGAAACTTGTCAATTTATTATAAATTCTTTAGTTTCTTGTTCCAGTAGAAAATAGAATTATGTAGCAATATCTACTACTAAAGCAATATTTATTGCCTTAGGAAGTTGTGTGGCATAGGTTCATTGGTTGAAATAATGTTTGATTGACTTAGGATTTATAATAGGCACAACTCCATTTTATTGTGATAATACTAGTACCATTTGTAGGAAATCCAATTCAACATTCTAGAACCAAACATGTAGATATAAGACATTATTTCATAAGGGATCATGTAACCAAAAGAGAAATTGAATTAAAACATATTTCAACAAAAAATCAACTTGCAGATATTTTTATAAAACCACTAGCCTTTCATACTTTAGTACATTAAGAATAAGGCTTGGTGTGATTGATCTGAATGCTTAATTAAAATTTTTTGCAAACTTAATATGTGTGTTTGTGTGATTTCCATTTTTATATTTTATGCGTGTATTTGTGTTTGTAATATTTATGTTTTTGTATTTTGTGTAATTTTGAAATGTTTTCACATCGAATTTCTTATTTTTGATCAATTGTATGAATTTTTCTATGTTCTATTCGTATTGTACAAAATTATTTTCATATTGTAAGAATTTTGTAGCATGTTGATCATTGGTTTTGACTTATTGCATATAGTTTTATTTTTTCAATACATATCGTACTGTATGATCTCTAGATCGTCTTGGACGATATGTATTCAATCGTATGTACACACCTTAATGGTTATACAGGCATAATCAGTTATTATAACTAATCATATGTACGAACCCTCAGTTCGTATGTACGAACCATGTGTCATTTGATGGGGGAGACGAACCTAACCGTCATTAAAATGATCTTAAATAACCGTTCATCCCGGACGAACACCTGTTCATCTGTACGAATGTTTGGTCAAAAAGCTTGTACAAAAGAACGCTTCATAACTCGCATGATTATGAAAAGTCATTTCATTTTGAATGTATTCGTTCATACATATGAAATCTATTTTGTATATACAAATAATCAAATCATACTATAAGAAGCCTCGTTCGTACATATGAAATGTTATTTTATTAAAATAGAATGGCTTTAGAATTCATTTTAATCCACTTCAACAGCCTTCTCTAATCCTTCTCATCTTAGGAATGGCCAGCTCTAGAAAAAGGGGTAGACTCATTAAGGGTTCGTTGTCTAGGAGTGCAGACGATAATTTTCTTTCAAGGGAGAATGAGGAATCCTTCCTTAGGTTTTCCTCTACTAAATTTACGCCTTCTCGAATCCTTATTTAAGAGGATATTCACTTCCAAGTGATGCCTCTTTTTGCTACCACCCAATTTGCATTTATCCTGACCCTGATTCACTCCTATAACAATGAAACATTTTACTACTTTCTAGCAAATTGACCTTTAGTACTTATCAAAGTAGGATAAATTTTTATGTTCTCAGAAAGCGAGCTAAAATAACTAAGGAAGATTTAGGAACCTTCTTGCACTTAAGGACTCAAGGAGTTAAAGCCCACACTTTAACCTATGCTTCTAATTTTGACTGAACTAAAATAAATAAAGTGATTGAGGGATTGAATAAGTGTGTCATTTGCCTAGGGTGTCCACTTTGAACTAAAATGCAAGGATCATCCAGCATGTTCTTAGATCCTCCATAATTCCTAAAGCTGGTGACCATAACAATATTATTCCTCTTCTTTACATTGTTACTTATCTTATAATGACTGGTCAATCTATAGATGAAGCCTAACTCATTATTGACTATATTCATGGGCTTTCTAAAATTAGACATGTCTCATATAAGAGGAAGAAGAACATTGCTTTAGGACACCTAGTGACCTATATTCTTAAAAAGAAGTACAATCTAGTTCATCCCGATCCTCATCTAGAATTACCTATCTACTTCATTGATGCTTCATTTCGAACACTTTTTGGAGAGATGATGGAAGTGAGGATTCTGAGGGAGAAGGGGGAGCACCTGCACCTGCTTGTGGACCTGATTTTCAGGAGATGGTCCAGCACTTTGATAGACTTGAGAGTCATTTTAATCAGTACTTTGATCAAATTCAAACTCACCTACACTAGCAGGATGCTCAATATCAGCAGAGCATGGGTTGGATTCGGAGTCAGTTCAACTCTATGAATACAAATGTAGCTATGATGAATAGCTACTTTTCTATATTCCACCAGCCTCCTCCTCAAGACTAGGGCCCCTCAGATGAATAAATGTACTTCTTTGATAATTGTCTTTGCCAGTTCCTAGTGATATGAAGTGATGACTTTGTACTTATGTTTGTTGAGTGTTTTCTATAATTGTCCTTTGTTAGATTTTTGATGTTATTTTGTTTTTTAAAGATTTGAGATAGTTGTATAGATATCAAATATGGTTCTTTGTATCATCTTTATATTAATATCAATAAAAATGTCTAGTTTGGTTTAGTTATTTTTATTCTTTATTTTTAAAATGTTTGCTTGCCTATATTATAATCCTGACTTAATTGATCTAAAAAGTGTTTTAATCGGAACTGCAATATAAATATAATTTTTCATTATGAAAACTACTTTTTCAAACATTTCAAGTTAATATATAACTTAGATCAAGCTAAAGCTATCAATCTCATATTCTTTTTTAGCATATATAATTATAATATTATTATTATAATTTTGATGTCTTACTATTTTTTAAATCTCTTTTCAATATAATTATATTTGTACTTATAGAAGTTTTAGTTTTTTAGATTATTGATTTTGAAAAAGATCAATTTAAAAAAAAAAAAAAAATGATATGTACAAAGTGTATAAAAATTGAAAGAATGTGCAATAGTTCACAAATTAAAAAGAGGCACAAAATTAGCTCAAATACAAAAAGATACACAAAATGTCTCACAAATATCTGAAAAGATGTGCAATATCGCCTAAAATAAGTTTATTAATATTATTCTTTCCTCTATCTTTTAATCTTCAAGTTCAAATCTATCTAATGTTCAATTATATTTTGTATTGAAAATTGAATTTAATTAATATTTATTTCATCACTTTTGCAATAATTCTCTTCATCCAATTATCTAGATTGTTTCATGATCTTGGTATTTTTTTGCCTATCTTATAATTTAATTTAAATATTTTTGAATCTTTATTTTTCTCTAATGAACATTAATCTTCTTATTGTATTTATAATTCAATCTCTTTAAGGATTAATTATCAAAGATTTCTCATATGACACCTTTCATTTCTTTTATTTTTTTTCCTCCCTTTTTATTATTGTCAAAAGGGGGAGAAATATTATTTAATTTTTTTTATTTGTTCATGTTTTCCTTGTTTATGTTTTATTTGTTGTTCATGTTTTCACTATCTGTTTGTGTTTTTTTAAATTAAAAAAAAATTGCACTTAAAAGAAATCCCTTATATTCACATTCTTACTCATTTAGGAAGAGTTAAGGAGAAATTTAGAATTTTTAAGGTTATTCAAACAATAATTGTTTTGTAATCATCAAAAAGGGGGAGATTGTTGAGATAGTTGCTACTTGGTTCTAGCATATTCGATATGCAACTTGTATGTTTTTTATGATTCCAAATATTATTATTTTCATTATTATTTCTCCTAACATATTTTAGAAGAATTATTTTGCTCTTATGTGTACAACATTTCAGAGAAATCACACTCTGGATTTTTGAAGACTTTAAATCAAGATCAATTTAGAGTTTATTATAATTGAAGTCTATATTTTTTATTTTATTGAGTCTAAGAGAGTGTGATTGTAATTGAATAACTGAGCATACACACACACACTAGGGGAGAGTTTAAAATTCATAATTTGTAAATAGATCATATTGTACGATGTACATTTATACGAGATGATCAGATCAGTTATACTATTGTTGAGAAATCATACGAACAAGAATAAATTTTTTTTCTAAGTATAAATTATACTGCATGAATTAAAATTTCATTCAAGGATGAACGTCTCGATTCTATCCTCATACAAAGATTGAATACAATGATATTTAATTTTGTACCAGGATGAACGTCTCTATTTTATCCTCAGATGTAGATCGTATGGGATGATATTTAATTTTGTACTAGGATGAACGTCTCTATTCTATCCTCAAATGAAGATCATAAAGGACGATATTTAATTTTATCCCAGGATGAATGTCTCTATTTTTCCCTCGGACGCAGATTATACGGGATGATATTTATGATCGTACCAGGACGAACGTCTATGTTCTGTTCTTGCTTATTTCATCTTGATGTTTCGTACCTATGAAATTTAATTTTCTAACTATTCATCCTAGACGAACTTAGTTTGTACCAAATGATGATTGCATATGAAATGAGTTCGTACTGATTCACAATAGGTTCATACGCAATAGTATTTGAACTGTTCTTACGTACGAACATAGGATCATACAGTATGATCGTAAATGCTCAAATTTGAAATTTGCAATTTACTTGATGGTTTTTTATGTCTTTTGTATAAAAGGTTCATTAAAAACTGACGTCTTATCTTTTTCCAAAGTCTTGTTTATGTGATTTTCAAGGGTAATTGAAGGAGAGACTGTTTGAGAGAGATTTCTTGAAAGTGGAGTGTGAAGGATTCACAACATTACTCAAAGGTAAGGATTTCCTTATAATTATAGTTATCACTCTTCTTCTTATCTTTCTAAATTTCTAGTGACAAGATCTTTGGATAAAATCAAGTTCTCTGTTGATACTTGGAGAGTGTGAAAGGATGAAGGTTATTTTCCTACACTTAGAGGGTGTAGAAGGATGAAGGTTCTCTGCCTATACTTGGAGGGTGTAAAAGGACAAAGGTTCTCAGCCTACAATTAGAGGGTGTGAAAGGACGAAGGTTCTCTGCCTATACTTGGAGGGTGTGAAAGGATGAATGTTCTCTACCGACACTTGGAGGGTATGAAAGGATGAAGGTTCTCTGCCTACACTTGGAGGGTGTAAAAGGACGAAGGTTCTCTGGCTACACTTGGAGGGTGTGAAAGGATGATGATTCTCTGCCGCACTGGAGATTGGTGAAAGAGAGTTTTATAAAGGCTTCTCCGCCTTACTGTGGGAGCAAAATGAGAGTCACTTTTGTTATAGTGCAATACCTAAAGTTGGAGGCTTCAGGGAGTGGATGTAGGTCGTGTTTGATCAAACCACTATAAATATGTGTGTCTTTTATTTTTTTGCTGCTTATTTACTGTAAGTTATTAATTATGTGGTTAAAAAATTTCTTTCAAAATTTTAATTAACTTGTTACGAATCATTAACTGGTTTATATTTTTTAAAATCTAAGAGAAGTACCCCCTCCCCTCTTGGTTAGCTTTGGGACATTAGTTTAGGTTTAACAACCTATACATACTTAAAAAAATATGTTGAGAGATAAAGATTTTAATGTCCTAGATTTGTATGATGGTCTGACACACGTATAGATAAGAGATGTATGCAAAAGTTATAAGTTACACTATAATTTTTCCATGGAAGAAGGCCACAATATAGAAGACATACTTTAGATAAAATATGTTATAAGGTTAGAATTGGAAGAATCCAATTTCATGAGAGTTGTTCTAAGGAAATCATTTGCTAGTTTGTTCGTTCGATAGGATCGTTATCGGTGGATATCAGAGGATCGTAATCATGCTACTAAGGATTTTAGTCAAGCGAAGGTGGTTAGGGGATCGTAGTCAAGCGACGCATGTTAGAGAGACTATAGTTTGGTGATAGTTATTGGAGGGACTGTAGTTGGGCGATTGAGGTTAAAGAGACCATTATCCTGCAATGGAGGCCGAGGAGCACGTAGTTGGGTGATGGAGGTCAAAGAGATCATAGTCGGGAAACTAAGGTTGGACAGATCATAGTCAGGCAAATTTGGTTGGAGGGACTTTAGTCGATCAGGCAACTATAGTCGGAGGGATCATAGTCAACAGGCGACATATGTGAGAAGGATCATAGTCAGGGGAAATAGAGGTTGGAGGGACCGTAGTTGGGGCAGCAAAGGTTGGAGAGACCATTATCTAGTAATAGAGGTCGAAGAGTCCTTAATTGCCGGGCGACAAGGATAAGAAGGACTGTAGTCATATGATAATGGTCAGGCAACTAAAGATAGTGGGATCATAATTGAATGATTGAGTTAGAGAAACCGTAGGCAAGTGGTGGTGGTTAGAGTGGTTGTAGGAGGGTGACTAATATCAGCGATATTGTACTCAATAATTGTTAGAGGGACTGTAGTCAAGTGACTAAGGTCGAAGGCACTGTACTAGAGCAATGGAGGTCAGTGGAGTAGTAATTGAGCGATGAACATCAAAGATCATAATCAAGATATATATGTTAGACCAATGTCAGACGATGGTGGTCAAAGGAGATATAGTAGGGTGATTGAGGTTGAAGGGATCGTAGACAGATGATGGTGGTTGGAGGGTCGTACTCTGGCGATGATTTCCCAAGGTCCATAGTCATAGGCAATCATGGTTAAAAGAATTGCAGTTATGCAAGAGTGATCTGAGGATCATAATCAGGTGATGGTGTTCTGAATACTGTAATTGGCAAAAAACTAAGATTCAAAGGATCATAGTCTGGAAATAGTGGTCTAAGGATCATAATCAAGAGACGTTGGTCCAAGTTACATACTTGGCAGGTGACCGAGGTCAAAAGAATTTTAGTTAGTAGATGATGGTTTAAGGATCGTAATTGGGCAATCGAGGTCGGAGGATCTGTAGTCGAGCGACAATTGTCAAATGAACATAAATGAGAGACAATGGTCAAAGGGACTGTAGTCAAGCAATGGTGGTCAAGGGGGTCATAGTCCGGCAGTAGAGATCTAAGGGATCATAGTTGGTGATAGTGATCAAAGGGGTCATATTCGGGTGAAAATTGGATTGATTTTGGTTTCATTGGATTCATCTCATCGTTAATTTTAATTTAACAATATGTTTTTTTTTTAAATTGGGGTTCAATTTACCGTGAATTTTATCTCAAAAATTTTTAACATGAATATGCCTAGATATCCGTGCATGTTCAGGATGATTTTTGGGATGATTTTTAGTGACAAATCAATACTA
The DNA here is from genome assembly GCA_016618105.1 of Dendrobium huoshanense. Classification (NCBI taxonomy): domain Eukaryota; kingdom Viridiplantae; phylum Streptophyta; class Magnoliopsida; order Asparagales; family Orchidaceae; genus Dendrobium; species Dendrobium huoshanense. The sequence continues at coordinate 41,478,589 of CM028360.1, forward strand.
CAACTTCAATTTTAAAGGAACTTCCAAAATTTTGTGTAGTTTTCTCAGCTGCATCTGGAATCCTGCTCTCATCTGAGCCACATAATATAGAAGCACCACTTTTTAACCTTTCAGGAATCGAATTCCACAATTTATATAGAATCTAATTCAAAATCTCATCAATTTAGTTATTTGAATGAAGAAAGTTGTTTTCTCACTATGTTTTAGATTTTTTTTCGAGCATTGAATTTTTTTTTCTTTTTACTATTAAAGGTATATTGTATCATATATTGTCTTGTCTGTTTTTCTAAGTTTTTATTGATTTTAATTTTTTTTGGTAAAAATTTAATTAAATCTTCTTGTACAAAATTTTCCATTCCTTCGCGTCCCATCAATATTTTTTCTCGTTTGTTGGTTCAACCATTTTCTAATTGCTAGCATTATAGAATATCTTGAGAAACCCTTTCATTGTCTAAAAATTAATGGAAATTTTTTTAATTACTCCACTTGAAGCCCCCTTAAAGCATTCATGCAAGTTTTTTTAGCATATGTTTGGAATTGCTGCAGTATTTTATAAAATAGGCTTTGAAGTTGCGAGGAAGAAAGCAACTTTGCTTCTATGGTTGTGAAGCTGTTTTCCACAACATAAATTTTGGAAAGCAATGAGAAAACAACAAGTAAGTAGTAGCCAAATGAATTTATGGTTGTTGTTTGGTAGAGAGAAGCAACCAAAAAATTGTCCCAAACATATACTTAGGCTTTGTTTGGGACGGCTTTCTTACCACTTCTTAAAGCAGTTTTTTAGTTTAAATTTTTTAATATTTATACTAAAAAACTACTTTAAGAAGCGGCAAGAAAGACGTCCCAAACAAAATTGTATTATTTCTTAATTTATGTTGATTTTCATATATGTTCCTTTCAATTCAAACAAATCCATGCTATTGCCGCTAACCTGCAATTTCAGAGCCACGTGAACAGCAGACCATTGCTACTCCACTACTTTAGTTGCTTTACCCTTTCCATTGTGCACGTTTCCTTTCATCTTTTTAATTTCTTTGTTTTAAATGGCAAGTTTGTTAGTAGTGCTACAGGACATATATACCCACAAACACCAAAATAGAGGCATATATGAAAATACTATCTTCATCAACTACTGCTCCATTCGGATTGTGTTTTTCCTAACCTTCTCGTAAGTCTAGTCCTGTGATCATTTAGGAAAGGTTCACCTCCGACAACTTATCGCAGGTAAGATACATCAGGTTGGTATCAGAGCCAGCATCCGGGAGATGGCTGCAAAGAGTTTTTGAAGGAATTTTGACGACGATCGAAGCATGGATGATGTGTGGGAAGCGCAAGCTAGCGTCACTTGACAACTATATGAACTAAGGGTGGACTTCATTTGCCTCTTGACAGAACTACACAATGATATCCTGGATATCAAAACCTCCATCGATAATATTTTTGCGCTGGGTCAGCACCAACCGGCACCAGTACCAGCTATGAGAACTCCCTCTAGCAGAATGGGTCATCACCGACCACATTGTCCAACTATTATGGATTTCTTGGGGTCGGATGAGGAGATTAACTATCAACCACATGGAAATTTCATCGATTCAGAAGATGAAGGCCATATCCAGCATTATAATCACCCCATGTTTCGCAAACCAAGGCACGACGGACAACCCAAATTTTGGGTCAAATTGGATATTCCATTTTTTAAAGGTCGCCTGCATATCAAAGATTATCTTGACTAGGAGCAATCGGTTAAAGTGTTCTTCAAGTACATGGATATTAGCATAGAAAAGCAAGTTAAATATGTCGCGTGCCATTTGAAAGGTGGTGCCAGCACGTGGTTGTTACAACTATTGCAATCCCATTATAGGGAAGACAAGGGGTCGATTCACAGTTGGTTCCACATAAAACAACTGCTTCGAGGGCACTTCTTACCCACCGACTATGAGCAAATGTTGTACGCATGAGCTTGATTCATAAGGTTGTCATGGATTGAGTAGTTTCAATCAAGCCAGCTCGAAACTCAAACAAGCTAGATCAAGCTAGATTTAATTTTGATTCAAGCTAGCTAAAATTTAATGAATCGAGCCACAATTTCATTATGAGCCATAGTCTAATCAATCTAGTTGACCCTAAATTGACTTGAAATTAGACCATAGTTATACTAAGGTTTCATATGGGATAACTTTTGGCAATTATTTTTTTAAAGGTTACAAAAAAAATTATACTAGAAAGTTAAGAGCAAAAAAAAAAATTGTCCCAAACAAAACCTAAATTAATAAAGGTTGACCCTCTTGAAATTTTCCTCTATACGTTTCTCCATAAAAGGGCATTGTTATAATTAAATAGTCTGAGTGGATGTCGAACACCATTCTGAAACGAATTAGAACGTACCACACCCCCGTTTGCTCGATACCACTGATGTGGCGCATTCTGGCTGGTCTTCGAACAATGTTCTGCGTCCGGTCTTCACACAATTTCACCAATGTTTGAGGCATAAGAGACTTTTTGTTTTGTTTTGTTGTTTTGTTTCCTTGATATATAAAGAAACAGGGAATTCCCTGTTTGGCCACAGATCTTGTTTGTTTCTTGTATGCCTTCCTTAGTATGATAGAAGGGGTCTGTGCTCTCCTTCTCCATGAAACAAACTCCATCAATACACATGCGTATAGTATACATCATATTCCCAATATTAACGCGTAAGCCCGTAGGTGGGTTTTAACCAAAAAAAAAAAAAGAAGTATACATCATATGAATATAAATGCAATACACATCATAGTGTATGTTAGGATATCATGCACATACATCATATCTACAGTGTATGCTATGTTTGTACATATCCAAGTGTAGATGTAAGACATTATATGGCATCTAAAGCTTCTCTATAATCAATGAAATGCAACATAAGTAAATCTCAACATATCTGCAATGTATCAAACAGGAGATAACAAACCCATACCATGAGGTGGTTCATAAAGGCACTCCAATCGAAGAGCAGAATATTAATAGTTTGACATGTTGACATAAAAATTGACCAATTTTGTACTAAAAAGCTTCTTTAAGAAGCCATAAAAAAGTCATCCCAAATGAAGCCTAAGCCAGAATTTCATTATAAACAAAAGTGAGAAATTGTTAGGAATAGCAAGAGAAATTCATGTGAAGCATAGTAACAGCACTGCTCTCAAGGTTCGTGCTCGGTGATCGAATACACTAAGGAATTCTACCGATTGAGCGCCTGAAATAATCTTTAGGAAAAAAAAAATTAGCTCATCGCTAGGTATATCGATGGCTTGAAAAATGTGATACAATATAAACTTGAACTCTAACTCTGTTTGGACACTCACGTAGGCAACCAACTTCGCTTTGAAAGTTAAAACTCAGCTGACCTATTACTCATGTAGCAACTCTATTCGCAGGTCTTATATAGAGCAATATACATACCATAACTAGGGAAATTTGACAACCCTAAGGCCCGCGCCTATCACCCTAACATACAATGCTTCAATACCTAATTCGAGTTCAAATGTCACTACCAAACCTAAGGGATCGAACAAGGCACTTGTTCTTGTCAAAGAAAATCCTTATAGCTAACCCAACACTTTGAAGTGTTTCTAATGATTTCAGCCCGGGCACAAGTCCAACGAGTGTCCAAATGAGCAACAAATTCAGCTATTATAAGGGGATGCCCATAACACTGAAGGCAAGAAGGTTTTCACCGAGCAAGAATCCAAACCAATCATTGAACATGTTCATGGTGACGACGGTGAACCCCTCATCTGTGTTCTACAAAAAATTATTGTTGGCGCCTAGAAATCTTAATGCATCTCAATGCAAAACACTTTTTAAAACAAGATGCATCATCCAAGGTAAGGTTTGTGACGTACTGATTGATAGTGGTTGTACCGAGAACGTCATCTCTCAGTCTGTCATCCAAGCTTTGTAGTTGAAAAAAACCAGCAATATGTAACATTACAAAATTAGTTGGATTAAAAAGGGTATGGAAGTGGCTATGTCCAACATGTGTTGTGTCACCTTTTCTATCGGCAAACATTATGTTTGTGAAGTCCTATGCGACGTCATTGATATGGATATTTTCCATCTCATTTTGGGCAGACCTTGGCAATACGATATGAGTGTTGTCTACAATTGCTATAGAATGTCTATACATTAGATTGGAAGGGAAAAAAACTCAAGCTATGCACGCTGGCCTTCATAATGCTTGGAACATACAAGAATACAAATGTTGTATTCCTCACTTCTGGTAAGCTATTGGCACAATGTCGGCAACATATAAAGACACTGTTAGCCTTGGTGGCATCCGACATCCACAAGGAGGTGCCCACTACTAGCTACCCAAGTGAAGTAAAAACGTTGCTGGAATGTTTAAGTGACATCCTCCCAAATGAGCTACCGTCAGAATGGCTTCCCTTATGTTATGTTCAACATCATATTGAATTAGTTCCTGGGGCCACATTATTTAACCTTCCACACTACCAATAAATCCAAAGGAGTGCTCTATCATACAAAACATCTTGGTGGAACTACATGAAAAACAACTAATTAAACATAGTTTAAGCCCAAGTGTTGTACTCTTACTATTGGTTCCTAAGAAAGATGGTCAGTGGCGAATGTGCATTGACAGTAGGGTGATCAATAAAATTACAGTGAAATACATCTTTCCCATTCCCCAGCTATCTGACTTGCTGGATCGCTTGGCTGGAGCTGTGGTGTTTACAAAGTTGGATCTACGCAGTGGCTACCACCAGATATGCATACGTCTAAGAGATGAGTGGAAAACCACATTCAAGATGCATCAGGGGTTATACGAATGGAAGGTAATTCCCTTTGATCTTTGTAATGCACCATCCACATTTATGAAGTTGATGCATGAGGTGATACAACCCTTTCTAGGAAAAAAAATGTGTCACTTACTTTAATGATATTATTATATTTAGTACTAACATTTCAAACCACCTTCACTTAGTGATATCCTGCAAGTTCTTCGGCATCATAAACTCTACTTAAGTCTGGCAAAGTGTGAATTTGTAACATCTAAAGTTTATTTTTTGAGCTTTATACTCTTTGTGAATGGTGTAGAAGTGGACCCAAGGAAGGTTCTAGCTATTCGAGAGTGGCCTACTCCCCCGATCACTATTTCATATACAAAGTTTTCACGGGCTGGAAAATTTTTATTGATGATTTATGATGGGATTCAGTATCCTAGTGGCATCGCTTATGGATTATTTGAAATCAAGTAGTTTCAAATGGACTATGGAGCACCAAACCAGTTTTGACAAATTGAATGAGGCATTGTGTGTTGAAATTTGTTCAATATGAATTAGGTTGTTAAACCTAAACTTATGTCCCAGTGGCTAACCAAGAGGGGGGAGAATTGGTAATTAAAAACTTAGTCCCTCTTTATAATATTTTAAATCGAAAATAAAATTTAATGAATTTTGTAGAAATAGATTTTTCAACCATAAGTTAATAACGATAAAAATAAAAGCAGCGAAAAAATAAAAGACACGAGATTTATAGTGGTTCGGTCAAACACGACCTACATCCACTCCCCGGAGGCACCCTCCGAGTATTACACTAACACCACTAGTGACTCTCCTTTTGCACCCACAGCAAGGCGGAGAAGCCCTTACAAAACTATCTTCCACCACTACCCGGTGCGGTAGAGAACCGTCATCCTTTCACACTCTCCCAGTGTAGGCATAGAACCCGTCATCCTTTCACACTTTCCCGGTGTAGGAAGAGAACCAATCATCCTTTCACAATCTCCCAGTGTTGGCAGAGAACTCGTCGTCCTTTCACACTCTTCCAGTGTAGGCAGAGAACCCGTTGGTTGTTAACACTCTCCAAGTGTAGGCAGAGAACCCGTCAGCTATTCACACTCTCCAAGTGTAGGCAGAGAACCTTTCATCCTTTCACATTTTCAAAGTGTCGGTAGAGAACAAGATCTCCTTGACAGATCTTCTCACAAGAAATCTAGAAGGAAGAGAGAAAAGTGTGAAGTAATTAAAAACCACAAGTAGAGACTCTTACCTTTGAGTACCAAGTGAAACCTTCACGCTCCAGTAGTAAGAATCCTCCTTCAAACACTCTCACACACTCTCTCCTTGACTCTCCTTTCAGTAGGCATGAAGATCAGTATGCAAAAATATTATGAGGCAAATCTAATTGGACTTTATATAGGAAAGACACAAAAAAATCATCCAAAAATTATTGATTTTCAAGTTTTTACAAAGTGGATCGTCCCGTACAATCGTTGATTGTCCTGGATGAACTTACTTAAATCAGTTCCATACAAACCTAATGTATATTGGTACGAACTAACTTTGTACCCGATTATCGTCTCATATGAACAAAGTTCGTCCGGTACGAACAGTTATACCATAGGTAGGTTTGACAAACCGCAGGAAGTTATCAAAATTACAAATAATAAAACATTTTCATCCTGGGACGAATAAGAGTTCATCTAGACAAAATTTTTACAGAGAGCATTTTGTCTTGGGCCGAATAAGAACTCGTCTGAACGAAAATTTTCTAGAGAGCATTTCATCCTGGGACAAATTGAAATTCATCTGGACAAAATTTTTATAGAGAGCATTTCGTCCTGAGTTGAATATAGGATTTTGTTAGAACAAAAATTTTCCAGAAAGTCATCCTGGAATGAATTGAAGTTCGTCTGGACAAAATTTTTCCAGAGAGTAATTCGTCCTTGCACGAACAGGATTTCATCTGAGCGATAATTTTCAAGAGATCATTTCATCCTAGGACGAATAAAAAAATTCGTCTGGACGATCAGGACTTAGAAAAATTTTCTTATTTCTTGTTCGTTAAATTGGTCTTCCGAGGGGATAAATGACTTGATCGTCCCGTACGAACATGATTTATCCCGTACGATCAGTATGAATTTTAAAGATCTCCCTAAGTGTGTGTGTACTAAATTACTTAATTACAATCACTCCCTCTCAAACTCAATACAATAAAAAATACAAGCTTCAATTTACAAATTATCTCATGCTGAATTTTGATTTGAAGTCTTTATTAGTCTGGAGTTCGATTATCCTGAAATGTTAGTCCACACAAGAGCAAAAACAATTCTTCCAAAAAGTGTTAGGAGAATACAAAACTTAAAACAATAATATTTGGAATCATCAAAATAATAAAAGTTGCAAGAATGTAAAACATGAAATTAGCAACTCTCTTAACATTGTGTTCAGGTCTTGTGCTAGCTTTACCCAACATTGAGAAGTCATTCCATCTAGATACAAATGCCTCCAGCATAGGCATCAGAGCCATTCTATCACAAGAAACCTTCCCGGTGGAGTTATTCAGTGAAAAACTAAGCACCACTCGTCTAAAAATTGTCAACGTACGAGTAAGAGTTGTATGTTGTTATCCGAACTTTGAAGTAATGAGAACACTATCCCCTTCATCCAGATTTTATCTTATGTAATGACAATAAGGCCCTTCAATACCTCAACAACAAGAAATCCATCAATCGAATGCACGCCCGTTGGATCATTTTTTTTTTTTTTTTTTTTTTTTTGTAAAAGTTCACATTTGTGCTACAGCACAAAGAGGGAAAATTAAACCAGGTGATTGATGCCCTTAGCAGGCGATTCACAATGCTAGTGTGTTTCCAAACAAAATTATTGGGTTACAAGAGATGAAAGGTTTCTATGATACAGATGCATATTTCACCCTGTTTTGGGAACAATGGGTGAATGGTCAACTAAGTGGTTACTACAACATATGGCATGGGTTCTTATTCAAAGCCAATTGTCTGTGTATACCAAATTCATCGTGGCGTCAGTATCTTATAAAAGAAACACATTCTGGTAGCCTTACCACTCATTTGGGTTATGAGAAGACTGTTGCTCAGCTCCAAGTTCATTTCTTTTGGCCTCGGTAAGCTCGTGATGTATTCAGATTCATAGAGAAATACTCGGTATGCCAAACTTACAAGGTGACGACTCAGAACAACGGCCTATACTTTCCACTTCCTACGCCAGATTCCATCTGAGAGGACCTTAGTTTTGACTTTGTTCTCGGTCTCCCTCGAACAAAAAAAGGGGTCGATTACATCATGGTGGTCGTCGACAGATTCTCCAAGATGGTGCACTTTATTTCGTGTAAGAAGACATTTAATGCAATTAATGTGGCAAAGCTGTTTTTTAAGGAAATAATACGTTTACATGTTCTTCCATGAAGTATTACATCCGATCGTGATGTTAAGTTTGTTATCCATTTCTGGCCTCTATAACATGCTGCAGTGCCTAGTCCAAGAACATCCTATGAAGTGGGAAGAGATGTTGAGCCAAGCAGAGTTCACCTTCAACTCTATTTCCAATAGATTAATGGGTCACAGTCCCTTCAACATAGTCAATATTAAGATGTCCAATCATTTAATTGACGTTGTTGTTATACCAAAGTGCCGAAGCACCGCCACTATTCAATCAGCACAACAATTCCAAAATATCTTAGAATAAGTCCATACTAAATTGGATCAATCCAACTTAAAATATAAGGAAGCAATAAATTTACATTGTATGCATAAGGTCTTTAACCCCAAATATTTTGAGATTCTCCAAGCCCGTAGAGAACTTTTTTCTTTCGGCATCTATCTAAGCTCAGTCCCTAGAAGATTGGGCCTTTTCCCATTCTGTGGAGAATTAATGATAATACCTACATTATTAATTTGTTGGCTCATATTTAGACTTCACCCACCTTCAACATGAGTGATATCCATCATTATCATCCCCCCGAAGATGCCAACACTCAATTATCCTCCTCGGAGACCAGCTCTTATGAAGAAGGGGCAACATGATGGGATAATCCTAAGCCACATGAACAGCAGACCGTTGCTACTCCACTACTTTAGTTTCTTTACCCTTTCTGTTATGCACGTTTACTTTTAGCTTTTTAATTTCTCTATTTTAAATGGCAAGTTAGTTAGTTGTGCTATAGGACATATATACCCACAAACGCAAAAGGCATATATGAAAATACTATCTTATGCGACTGCTCTTCCATTGGGATAGTGTTTTTCCTAACCCTCTTGAAGGTCTATTCTGGCGATCCTCTGAGGGAAAGGTTCACCTTTGGCAACTTATCGTTGGTAAGATACATCAATATTGATGTAAAACTCACTGTTATAACGTTTGTATATTGCCTTGTGTATATAAAGAGATGTATTAGTATAGAGCTTTACATGTGTAGGCTAGAGATTCATTTGGTTTGTTATAAGTGAGCGGCTGGATGTGTTAGGTGCTGTTAGCCGTAGCTTTGTTAAAAGTAGTGGGCTTTGCTGCTTTTACATACCTATCTCTTTACTGTTATTGCTGCCTTCCGCATGCATCTTTGAATACATTTTTAACATCTGATATGTCAATATTTCTAACCATGCCCCCTTTTTGTTATTGTAATTCAAGTTGTTTCATTCTGAGATTTGCAAATACATTAAATATTATAATTGAATGAACAAGTGATTCAAAGACAGTGAGATGCTTCTACTTATTTCTAAGCAAACTGATGAATATCTACCTTCTATTTGTTTCATATTGTATTCATTCTAGCCATATAAAGCCTAAAAAAACCTATCTTATAAGAAAAAAAATAGATACATCAAATGAAAATATCTTTAATTTTTTTATATGTGCACCAACCAATGCGTGATGAATTCTTTTGCTGTCTTGTTAACAATTCTGTCTCTGTGAGGTATTGGCACCAAATAAGATAGATGTATGTTTCTCTTGTGATCATTCGCATTTTGCAGCAACGAGAAGGGACTTGGAAGTGCCTGGGCAAGGATCATGACCAAATTTCCTTGGTGATATAGGAATTGAGCATCCACTTCTACCTAAGCAGGCCTGTTTTAAGATCAAATAGTAGGGTTAAAGCCCGAGAATGAAACAAATTGAAAAGCCAAAAACGTCAGCTGAGTGTAATAACTCAATCTTGTTATTCAAGGAAATGCTTAATAAATCAAATTTAAGCTTTGTTAGTAATAACTTTCTTATTGCTTTCTAAAACAATTTTCTAGTATAAAAGTATTTCGTTCAAAAAAATTTTGAACTAAAAAGATGCTTTAAGAAGTAATAATTAAGTGTCCCAAATGAAGCCATAGCTTGAGATAGGATGAGCCTCCCAAGAGCTGGCCGAGCTCAGCCTGAGCTGAAAGAAGAGGTGGTTCCCATAAGCACAGGTAAATTTAGATTGGGAAGCACTTAAATTATGTGAAAGGATTCATGACTCATTGGTACTGGGAGAATTTTAAGATCACAAATTCAAGCAACATATTTTATGGTTTATCGCACACCATTAAAAAAATTAATGTTGTGCTAGTAGAAATAAAAAATTTACAATGCAAAGTTAAGAAAAGTAAGAGTTGTCATGAACTCACCTTTTCTGCAATCGTTCTGGATGTTGCTGAATGGCAGCTTCCCACCAAGTAGGAATCACAATTACCTACAGGGCTTCCATAGCTTGCAAACTCTATGGATGATATGGCCTTACCTTTGGGACAGTGAAGCTTAACAGATGGGTATTTGTTCAGTGAAACAATAGTTTTTGGATAAGATTCAGACACCCTTCCACATATACCAGTAACTGAAATAGCTTCCAATGTTATTGTTGAAGGGTTCCCTCCCATTTCCTCAAACAGAACAAGAAGGTTCCCAGATGCTTTTAAAAAGGAACGGGGAACGTGATACCTATTCAGTAATTCAGTAAATAAATTTACAAGTGTGACAATGAAACTGAAAGTGATCAATACAAACTTTGCTTACAAAGATTGAGATGGAACTCCTTTAGGAGTTTTAAAAGAGATCCAGTAGCGGCCAATGCTTTGACCATTGATCCATACTTCACCTTTTCCCATACCAATTAAGTTGAGTGCCAATGGTTCATCACTTAAGGGAGCATCAAATCTTGTCTGTTTATGATTCACAACCATTTTCTTTATGTTTCAGAAGAGAGATTATTGACAAGTTGTATGTTGAAAAAGTTAATTACCATGTACCAAACTAATGGCTGATTAGGAAAACTCTCAACTGTCTTCCAATCTGTAGCTTTTGTTCCTTGTTCTGTGAAAACATTTGACTTCTCTCCAGACAAACCAACCTGCATTTACTTTTTTCATGAGATGAAGTCCACCTAGTTGCTTAACATCCAAATTTTTTGATAAAATTTACACGCCTTTGGGCGCATTTGGTTGATCTTGAATACAAAATATGTTTTAGAAAATGATGATTCCATTTCTCCTAATTTTATATGTAAAAAAGAAGCAATCAGATTTAAGGGTTTTAACAAAGTTTATAGAGCTTAAATTCAGAATTAATTTAATAATTTCTAGCTACATCACTCCAAATTAAGAAGTCTAAAAAAGTCATCAATTTTCAAACTGTTTTATAGTTTTATGCCATCGAAAATAGCAATAATGGTTTAGTAGACGATCTAAAATTCAATTAAGAAAGTATTAAGCCTTGTCTGGGAAGCATTCTTACGTATGATTAGTGAGAAGAGCAGTAGAAGAGTTGAAATTTCGGTTTCAACCGGTAAAATCGCATCAGTTTAAATTCTGATAACAAGGCAATTCTAAACTACCCATTTGCATTAGAAAAATATTTACTTTTTTTTTTTCTTTCGAACATTTAGGTCAATTAAGCAAGTCTCGAACTCAAGACCTTTTGGTTAGTAGCCAAAGCTCTTATGCAACAGACCAAGCCGAGTTGTGAGAAAAAAAATTACCATTATAATGAACATATATATTAAATGCAACATTTATTTCTATGATGCAATGAGATGCTAAAAGCTCGAGTTTGCTACCTGATATGTCCACTGATTGTTACTGAGATCTTCGAACTGGTCTTTTGAGTTTGAAATCCTCACTCTTTGTAAACCAGCAACCCGGCGCTCTAGATATGCTCCAGAATCCTTCATAGAAAAAAAAATGGTATCTTAGAAGCACTCAGACAGAATAAGAGGGTGGAAGCAAAGAGAACAAGTAAAACATACCTATTGGTTATTCTATTCTTCTATTTTTTTAAAGGTAATTTCAAACGATAGATATTCTTAGCACAATTATAGCATTAATTGAACCGCATGGCCAAAAGATGAAGCAATTTAAACAGTACAGTTATCAGCATATATAGTCACCCAGTGCTAATGTCTGAATGTTCATACTGTTTTCTATTGATCATTCTAAAAACTTATTTTAATGCAAGTTTTTAAAATATTTTTTTGATATTATGGATGTTTATACAATAATGATGATCCAAAAGAAGCTCTTACTGGTAATCCAACCATGACACTCAACAATGAGATATCATTCTGTCCATTGTTCAGTGAAATGGCTTTGCTGAGAACGAAAGCATCCCTTGAGCCATGACTTCCGTGTACAGTTCCTAACATGACATAAAATGAAAACATATTTCAGCATCATTAAGTCCATTGTCATCCTGTCATATCATTTTCATAATGTCTGAAGTAACAATTTTTGAAGTTACTTGCATTATAAGAACTGAATTTCATCTAAAACCTCACTTAGAAAATATGATTCAACCAACTTTAGATTCTTACAATGGAAAAGCACATGAACATTTCTGAAAAAATTGTATTAGATTTTAACTTACCAACATATTCATTATTTACGAAAGCATGTATCACATGAGCTAATGAATCAACATGAATCATGCTGTTTGGATTGCCTGATGTCTTGTTGTATCTGCACACAACATGACTGTTAGGATCAGAAATAAATTATCAAACTTCGGCGTTAAATCTGATGTGTTAGAGCCTTTCTACTCAATAGCATGCCAATTTCAATTACAAGCTCTCTGAATGAATGTGAGAATGTAATTAATGTGCATAATATTGGTTTTCTTAAGATCACCAGGTAAAAGTAATTTTAAAACATTTTGAACATATCCAGTGGTTGAAAGATTTCTTGTTACCTGGTTAGATACCAAAGATAATCCGTCGAATCTTTAGTTGCTGCCATTTGTTCTATAAGTTCATTTTCTACCCAAGTAGAAGAATTAGAAGTTGGAATTTTTTCCATTTGTACTTTCCATCTGCTTGCTTGATTAAAAATTTCTATAGTTTTTGTTGATCTTGTGCCATATTGAGCACTGACCTGGAAAGAAGGAACCATATAAAAAAATTACTCGAAGACTAGAAGTTAAATACTTAACAAAGACTACAATCAATTAGCTTAAAAATCTTAAACAAAATGAATAAAAATTTTTACATGAAACTTTAATTTATTCTATGATTTTAAAATCACAAAAACTATAACATAGAGGAAACTTGAGACCAAGCAATAAATAAATTTTTAAGGTGCAAAGTTTCTTTAGACACACCTTGGCCGTATTGAAGGCAACATTGTTGCAGTTAGATAAGATGCTTATTGACTTCTGAGGCAATTCATATGTACTATTCTGAAATTGAACGGTGGCTTCATGAACTAAGTCCTGATTTATAAGGAAGGCAAGACACTTTCCTATATCTGTTTGAAAAACATGTGCCTATGATAGACGCTTTTTGTTATTCCCAATAATAGATTAACTATATATAAATGCAGCTAGAAAGGTAGTTGTAAATACTGATAAAGCTAAATATAGATCTTACCTCTTGTGCTTGGCCAATTGAGAAGCTGATATATTTCCCATTAAGTAATGCTTCAGAGTTTAGCTTAATTGCAGCATGTAATTCCTTGAGATGGGCCCATTTTGGTTGCCATATTAAACCTAGAAAAAGAAAAAAAAACTATTAAATTGTAGATATGTTTATAAGACAAAAGCATGTAATTATTGAATGAACTGAAACTAATATAATGATATAATTTCATTTGCAACACTAACCATATTCATCTAAAGGAGCTTGGTCATAATAAGCTGTGATAATATATGAGGAGGAAGACTTTCCAAAATTAGTTCCTCCATGATACTGCACTTGAAAGTATTGTGTTTTCCACATCATTATTCAAATTTTATAAGGATTTCATATAATGGTCATGTGCATATAATCCTAATACATGTTAGGATTCTTATGATTATCATCTATTCTGCCATTTGATATCAGTAAATTTTGAGATATTAATGTAAGAAAATGTTCTAGTGACAGCTATAAGGAAAATTATCATCTTCCATTTGTAGAGATCATGAGTTGTAGCTAGTCATCATTTAATATATGGCCACAAAAAAGCAAAGTTTGCATTTCATTATTTTACTTTAGTTAATATTACATTTTTCTTGGTTTTTAATATTCTTGAGCTTAGAAACGTTAGTATTAATATTAACCATCTGCAAGTGAAACAAAGAATTGACAAATATAAAGAGCTTCAGTTTTATTAAATGACATACTAAGTGCAGTTATTTTATTCTTATTATTTTAACAAAATGAGTTGATCTATGTTTTGGAATCCAAAGTATTCATAAAAAATATCATACTATGACATAAAATAACATCTTCTTGATGTATAAAAAGGCGTAAAAGAGATAATAGATAATGCGATGACCATACCATATAGTAGTTCACAAAGCTTCCCTTCTTTTTAGCTACAAATAGTGCAACCGCAAAGGCAATATCTTCTGCCGATCTTATGTATGGCTCTTCTCCATACACTTGGTAGCTTCAAAAAAAAAATAGAGCTATGCATTAGTTCCAAGTTAAAATATATTTAAAAATTTCAACATGATTCGATATATGAAATATGAAACTTAGTTTAGATGATTGGAAACAATAAAGAAATAATAGAGTGACATAAAAATAAAAAGTTGGATTTCATCCAAGCCATCCAAACTCAATTAGATGATGAAATAAAGAATTTTGCAATTATCATCAAGACTGTAAGGGAATCAATTCCCCAAATGAACTTGCACTAATTTGAAGAATATGATGTTTGATAACATTTAAATTGATATCATCACTATTCTTACACTCGGTAGCAATTAAGATATTAGCTAAAGAATCACTTAAATTTCAACTCATGAATGTTTTGGAATCTTAGAAGAAAGTTTTAGACATTTTTTTACTTGATAGATGCAATAGAGTGGTATTTATAACAATTACTTACAAAGATGTCCAGTTTTCCGTCCATAATGATGGCTTATTTGGTGAATTAGGACCTATAAAGGTTTCACCACATCTCATGCCATTGCAAGTATTAATCTGTAGAAGTAATACAATGTTAAATATGAACTTAAAACATTATTCATACTTACATCCAATTTATATCCAATGTGTTAATGAATCAAAGAGAGTCAAAATTGAGCATGACCGATACTCTTGTGAATAAATATATTTTCCATCTAAAATTTTAAGCCTATGAATGAAAGTAAATTATTTGATATTTTAACACTAATTTTTTTTATGTGCTTTAATATAAGGTCTTATACATTCTATTCATAATTAATAGCACTAACCACTGGATCAGGGGCATCTTCTTGTTTACACATCATCCATGGGACACCAGTTTGAAGGTTCACAGCCATATTTGCAGCCCACTTCACATAAGCTGGGCCTTTCTCATGGAAGGCATGCTCAATTGTTTGATATTCATTCTCAATCTATATAAAATATCAAATGAATAACTAAGTCATTGATGGAAACATAAAGCCAAAATAATAATAATAAAATTTGGCATGACCTGAGAGAGTATGATTGGTCCTCCTTGAGAAGCATATAAATTATCATCCTTCATCATCTGAACTATCCTTGAGACAAACCTTTGCATGTAAATCTACAAGATATGCACAACATTTTAACAAAAGAAAATGAAAGTAATTTTTTTTAATGTAAAATTAAAATCTTTCTTATTTATTGAAATAACAATTAGGTGCTTCTATTTATAATGACATTAAAAATTTTGAATAGTGTGAAAAACATTATCAACTTTAATTCTAAAAAAATTATTAATTTTTTTATATTTTGATTGCATTACATGCAAATACATAGATTAATTCCTATCAAAAATTAGGTGATAATTTAATAATTATGGAATTCTTCAATTGTATTCAACTAAATCTTCCAATAAAATGATACAACTTAACTATCATTGAGCAAATACAACAAAAGTAGAGCACATAATATGTTTTAATTACTATTAATTTTTATTATATTGATGTTATCACATATACTAGATATTTATGATAAGAATCTACAATATTAATTCTTATAATATTTTCTTATCATTGAAAATATTATTTTTTATTATGTTTCTTAAATTATTTTCCTATCTAGCAAATATACATCACATAAGTTCTTGTACTAGCACCAAAATTGAGTAAAGATGTTGTTTTTCTCTTTGATCTATCTTGTCCTCTATCCCACTAGTTTTCTCTCTTCTATCTTTCTTCTTTAGATCCTTCCACACCTACATATTATTCTATAATCCTGTCCTTGAGTTCTTAAACTTCACCATCAAAGAACTAGCATCATTATTTCTTTCTCATTGCTCTTCTACCCCCTTATTATTCTATTATCTAAATAGCTAAGAAAATAATAATCATGAGCCAACAATAACTCCATTACTTGCCACTGATACTTGAAACTTCCATTTAAAGAACATCGTCTATTATAGCTTTTATTTTGTACCTTTTTTAGCTTCACCTTACATCCATAAGCAACTAGTTGTGTTTGGAGATCAAATGTCTCTTGATATTAGTTAAATCCTTTGGTTTCATTATTTTCTTCAACAATATCTACGTTCAAAAGATAAAATCCACACAAGTATTTATTATTTATTGGTGCTTCATGGGTGAGAATTGCCCTTGCATAGTCACAACACTTTAGGCCTTCAATGATTGAGAGATTTTTCTTCTCACCAGCCTTTAGTGATGACTTATTTTTTGGTGGCTCATATTTGTATAAACCTTTTATTTTATCATATTTGCATAAATATCTTATAACTCATAGTCTCTTATTTCTCACACCTTCTAAATGCCTTATCATACTTTGCATATTATGCATTTTTTAAAACATTCAACATGTGAATATCACTCAAATGGTCTAGTATGATCACATGTGATTATCCCTATTCACACTATTGTTCATTAGCTTTCATTCCTAAGGGCATAAACTTTTTCTCACCTTTATGGGCCTTCAAGTTGTCCTGGGTGTTAAGCTTTATGGGTCTCAACCCATTGTGATCACTAATGATTCTCTGCTAACACACTCGAGAGCTTGACCTTGTGACTTGGTGTAGCAAAGTTTGTGCTCACTGTCTTTTGCCTCATATGTGGTTGGGATAAGGGGTGGGATGATGTATGACTTGTAATTGTTAACAATACTTATATATTGTACTATGTTGTCACTAATATTTGTATTTCCTTATTCCACCACAACTTTCGTCCACCAAATTTACTTCAACGTAACTACACCATCTAAACACTTGATTGCATAGGTGATCTCAAATCCTTTACAACTTCAGTCTCCTCACCAAAATTTACTTTAGCTCAATTTTCTATCCCAATAAATAATTTTCAACTTTATCTATCTATAAAAGTTGTTAATGACTTTTGCCTTAACTCTTTTGACCCCTTTTTTTACCATTCTCCATAAATAGTGCTCTCTCTATCCAAGTTCTCTTTAACAACATTCATTACTACTATTCTACTTCAATGCTGTGTATAATTACTTTCCATTCAAGTATCTCATAAGTTTCTTCCCTAATGCTAACATTAACTATTTAGATATGAATTAAATAACTCTAACTTTAATGAATGGGTTGCACTCCTCTTACAACAAGCATATTCCTTGGCAATAAAACATTGCCTATGTCAACCCTGTTTACTATTATTTTTAAATTCATTATAACTTTCTTTTCACCTAGAATTTGGGGAGTGTTATAACATGTAAATTATCACATGTTTTAATTATTTATTATAGAAAAAAAATATTTGTTTTAATATATCCTCAATGTTGTAGGATTTACTGGATCTTTTTGTTGAAATTAGTAACTTGATTGGTGCTCCTTTAGGGTAGTGGTAGAAGGATTATGTTGGTGGTGGTGGAAAGGGTAACTTTTTCATAGAGGAAAATATTGAGGAACTCTAAATCAAATGATTGGATGTTAAAAAAAAAATTGTTCTTTTTATAATTTTAAAATTAATCGTTAAGCTGTTGCGATAGTTTTAATTTGATTGCTCATACTAGAAAATAATCTCTCTATATTGGACCTTTAGCTATTGTATATCAGTGTTATTTGGGAGTTAAGGCATTAACAAGTTATGACTGATGTGAGGGAATGCTTGAGATACTTTTGCAAAGATTATGGTGTAGAGAACCTCGTATAAGGTTCTCTGGGGGAGATGAGAATTGTTGGCAAAGAAGAGTAATAAATGTGGGAGAAGATAACCAAGGACTAATTAAAGCCTTAAGGGATTAGTCAAAAACCTTTATTAGTGGAGGTTCGTGAAGCCATGAAGCTTTCCACTTGAAATTTGCACAAGCAAAAAATAATTTTATTCAATTAATCCAAAAGTAAAAGTAATATTTTTTTATTGACCTTTTCAAGCCTAAATAATTTTGAAACCTCTTAGGAGCTAAAAAAATTCTATTGCATGAACTGAAGATTATCCTATTATTAAAAAAAAAAAAAGATAAATATAATAATATTTAAAGCTCTCAAAAATATGAAAAATTTAATTGATCAAATAAAAACAAATATAGTGGTCTTAAAATCTAGCCATTTCTGGAAGATTTTGCTTCCTTAATAAGTATGCCTATACCGGGTATGTCATGTAACCAAAATGGAAAACCAAAATAAAAAAACTATAATTGTTAAGGATATTCTTACAAACACAATTATGAAGTACATACCTTGAAAGGTTCATTATCACTTCGATAAACTATACCGGGTATGTCATGTAACCAAAATGGCAAACCCCTATATCATATAAGAATAATTAAATGCTATTATGGAAATATGAAAATTAACTGTACAAGAATGACATTTAATACAAATTTTGCGATGAAGGAATTCTCTTTTTATTTTTCACTACTAAACTCTTCATTGGTTAGCACGAGGTAAATATTATAAACTTATTAACCATCAAAATATTATACTAAAAATGTGTTTACTATTTATTTCTTCATACATCTTCATTTACTTACCAATACAAAATTACAATAAACTTATTGAAAAAAGCACTTATATTTCTTCAATCCTCCTTAAATTGACTTTCTTATTTATTTTTATTCTTACTATATTGAGCTTAAACATTTAAAAATAAACATCGTTGCTTTAAATTGAAAACCCCTATATCATAGAAGAATAATTAAATGCCATTATGGAAATATGAAAACTAGATGTACAAGAATGACATTTAAAACTAATTTTGCGATGAAGAAATTCTTTTTTTTTTTTTTTCACTATCAAACTCTTCCTTAGTTAGCAAAAGGTAAAAATTATAAATTTATTAATCATCAAAATATTATAGTAAAAATGTGTTCACTATTAATTTCTTCAAACATCTAGATTGATTTACCAATAAAAAATTCCAATAAACTTCTTGAAAAAAAACAGTTATATTTATTCAATCACTCTTAAATTGACTTTGTTATTTATTTTTATTCATATTTTATTGATCATAAACATTTATAAACAAGCATCATCGCTCGGAAGAATATATGCACTTGTTTTCATATTTTGGGATATTTAGATCAAGTAAGACAAATTCATACAAACATCAAATATACAATACTCGAACCCAAGACTTCTTAGTTGATAGTTAAAGATCTCAACTAACAAATCATGCAAGATAAGGAGCGTGTAATTACTTCTCTCAAAAGAGAGAAAAGAAGCATTGACAAATGTCTTAATTGTATGAAAAATAATATTATCTTTCAAATTAACTCTTCATTGTTGTTATGGAAGGATGCAGTTTGCCCTAGCCGCCTCTCTGCGTTTCTTTGGCGATTTTGGGGCGATCTTCATCGCTGCTGGTGGGTGGCTCTTCTAGCCTGATTTCTTCAGTTGTCTCGAGTTGTCCCTCTGGTATACTCTTTCCTCTTCCTGTTTCTCTCGTTCTGGGTTTTTTTCGCCGTTTTTTTCCCTTGTTTTCCCCCTGTTTTTCTTTGTCTGGGGTGGTTTTTGCTTCTCGTTGGGGTGGGGAGCGATGTCGGTTCCGACGTCGTCTTCCCCGGCTGTTGGCCCTCTTATTGCTGGTAAAACTAGATCGTTTAAAGATGTGGTGTCGGGTCCTTCGTCTTCCTCTGCCAAAGTTCATTTTGTTCACTCTACTTTCAAAGGGTGTCCGGCTTTGTTTTTTGAGGAGGGTGTGGTTCAACAGTTGGCTGCGCCTTTCTCTTTCACGCTTGTTGGTAAGTTTATGCTTCGCAGACCTAATCTTGATGTGATCAGAAAAAATTTTTACAGTCTAAAACTTTCTGGTTCTTTTTCAGTTGGTTTGCTTGATTCCAAACATGTTTCGATCCAACTTTCTAATGATTTGGATTATAGCCGTATTTTTTCTCGTCGTTCATACTATATCCAGGGTTGTCAAATGAGGCTTCTGAAATGGTCTCCGGACTTTGATGTTAGGGAAGAATCTCCGATTGCTCCGGTTTGGTTAGCTTTCCCTAATCTACGTTTACATTTCTTTAACGCTCAAATTTTGTTTGGTCTTGCTTCTGTGTTTGGAAGGCCTCTCCAAACGGATCAAGCTACGGCGTCTCTGTCTAGACCGTCCGTTGCTCGGATCCTAGTTGAATTGGATGTGACTAAGAAACATCCGCAAGAAATCTGGTTAGGATCGGAGATGCACGGGTATTTTCAAAAGGTTGAGATTGAAAATTTACCGGTATTTTGTTCTCACTGTAGGATGCATGGCCATGGTATAAATGAGTGCTTTCGATTACATCCTCATTTAAGAAAGGAAAAAAATGTTAATATTTCGAATGAAGTTAAGGAGAAAGGGGGTCCCAATGTTGCACAGCATATTGATAATACTCCCCTGGTTTTAGGTGAAGATGTGGTTGATGGAAAAAGTGGTGAGAATGAGATCCCTATTCCCATTTTACTTGACAATATTAATGAGATGTCTGTTAATTCGGCAAAGGAGGTATCTGATGTTCCTAAAACTGTTGAGGTTGGTGGCCTGGAGATCCTTCACCAGCCTAAGTGGGATAATGCTGAAATTGTTAAAAGTTCGGATGAGTTGGTTGTTGTTTTAAATGAAGGGGTTGTTACTCCTTCTAACTCTGTGGAGATTCTTAAAACTGCTAATACTCTTCAGGATGTTAATGATTCTGCCCTTATTACTAAAGCTAGTCCCTTAGTTATTTCCAATAAATCTCTTGGTACTAATGCTGGTGATCATCTTAACACTGTTTCTGATAATAAGCAGGTGGATTCCTCTACCAAGGAGGATGGTGTCCTATTTCTGGAAGCTGAATGCTCGGCTTCTACCCCTTTTTTGGATGGTGAGATGAACAATAAATCTCCTCTCTATGAACATTTTAATTCTGATGCTTGTACTGATACTGAACTTGAAATAACTGCTAAATGTTATGCTCGATTGGATAATGATCTTAGTTTCTCTAAAAGCCGTGGTAAGAGAGGTAAGCCTAGGAATGTTATTCTGCATCCTCCGAGGAACACTAGATCACATAATGCTCATTAAGTCATTTTTTATGTTTAATTCTATTATTTGGAATGTGAGGGGGATCGGTTGCCCTTCCTCTAAACTTCGGATTAAGAACTTATGTCGTATTAATAATATTTCTGTTCTTGTTCTTTTGGAACCTCTTATTTCTATGGATAAACTTAAAGCTACTGCTAATTTCTTGGGTTTTAAGCATGTTTTTGCTAATGTGTCTAACAAAATTTGGGTTTTTTGGAAAGATTCTGTGAGATTGGATGTGATTGGGAATTATGCTCAAGTTTTACATTGTAATATTGAATGCTTTAACTTTCAGTGTGTTGCTTCCTTTGTTTATGCTGCTTCTTCTCGTAATGGTAGGAAATCTTTGTGGGAGCAAATTGAGAATTTTCATAATATCTGTTCTTTACCGTGGTTGGTGGGTGGGGATTTTAATGCTATTACTTCCCCTGATGAGCGTGTTGGTGGTGCTCATCCCATTTTACATTCTATGGAAGACTTTAATGATATGATTATGAATTGTAACCTTATTGATATTGGTTTTTCTGGGAATAAATTTACCTGGAATAGGGGGCATCTTTGGCAAAGGCTTGACAGAGCTCTTTTTAATTCTGCTTGGATTGATGTTTTTAATAATACTTTGGTTACTCATTTGAGTCGTACCCTTTCTGATCATTCCCCGTTACTGATCAATGTTAATAGTAATAAGGTGGGTATAAATTCTAGTTTTAGATTCCAGAATATGTGGCTTACCCACGATTCCTTTCTTGATGTTGTTAGTAATAATTGGTTGGCGCCTATTTATCCGGATAATGCTATTACTGGTATGAATAGGCTTTGGGCTAAACTCAAAAGGTTAAAGATGGTTCTTAATTGGTGGAACCGGCATATTTTCAAAAATATTTTTGCCAATATTAAGGATATGGAAGAGAAAATCAATGGCTTGGAGGATTCTTGCCAAGCTGATCCGTCGCCTGCCAATTGCTCTGATCTTAATGTAGCTAAGATGGCTCTTAGTAAACTGCAGTGTCAAGAAGAGATTTTCTGGAAACAGAAGGCTGCTATGAAACATTTGTCAGAAGGGGATAACAATACTAGGTATTTTCATGCTTTAGTTTCCAAAAAACGTGCTATTAATGGTATCCATAGAATTGCTCGGGAGGATGGCTCTTTTGCTGTTAATGATGATGAGATTGCTAATCTTGCTGTTAATTTTTTTAAGAAGCATCTTAATAAATCCTTTTGTCCAATAGATATTCATGATCATTCTTTTATCCCTAAGTTGGTTACTCAGGAGGATAATGCTGGTCTCTCGGTTTGTCCTCTTTTGGAGGAGGTTAAAAACACGCTTTTTGATATGAATGCGGATTCTGTGGCTGGGCCTGATGGTTTCACTGTTAAGTTCTTTCAGAAGACTTGGGACTTAATTAAAGAGGATGTTTATAATGCTGTTGTTGATTTCTTTAATGGTAACCCTATTCCTAAATGTTTTTCTTCTACTTCTATTGTTTTGATTCCTAAAACTAATGTGGTTAATTCTTGGAGTGATTTCAGACCTATTAGCTTGTGCACTGTTTTTTATAAACTTATTTCTAAAATTTTGGTGAATCGTCTGTCTTTACTTTTGCCCATGCTTATTTCTCCTAATCAAATGGGTTTTGTCAAAGGTCGTGCTATTGTTGACAATATTCTTCTTGCGCAAGAATTTTGTCAGGACCTGGATTCTTATTCCAGAGGGGGTAATATGATTCTGAAATTAGACATTGCGAAGGCTTATGATAATATTAGTTGGAATTTTATTTACAGAATGCTTAACCTTTTTGGATTTGATGATAAGTTCATTGCTCTTATTTCTCTGTGTATTGAAAGTCCTTTTTTCTCTGTCATCCTGAATGGCAACAAGCATGGTTTCTTCTCTTCCTCGCATGGTTTGAGACAAGGTGATCCTATCTCCCCGGCCATCTTTATTCTTGCGGTGGAGTTCTTATCCAGAGGGATTGCTGATTTGTTTTCAAAGTTTCCTAGACTTTATTTTAGAACCCATGGGGGTATTAATATTTCTCATCTTTGTTTTGCTGATGATTTTATTGTTTTTATGAATGCTGCGAAGAAAGGTATTTCTAAAATTTTGGATTTATTTAACAATTTTGAAGCTGTTAGTGGTCTCATTTTTAATAAAGGGAAGAGTGGCTTTGTTATCTCTAAAAGGGTTCATCATAGGAGGGTTCTTGAGATCAAGAATTTGACTGGTTTTTCTCAGGTTTCTTTGCCTTTCACTTACTTAGGTATTCCGTTATTTAAAGGTAGGAAGAGATCTTTTCTTTTTGATGACCTTATTGCTAAGGTCCAGAATAAGTTGGTTTCTTGGGATTCGAATTTCTTGAGTTATGGGGGTAGACTTGTTCTTATCAAAAGTGTGCTGGTTTCTATCCCTGTTTATTCTTTTCAAGCCATGTTTCCTACTAAGCAAATTTGTTGGAGGCTTGAGAGGATTATTAATAGATTTTTTTGGAGGGGCTCTTCTAATAATTCTAAAATTCATTGGTCATCTTGGTCTAAGTCTTGTGGCATTACTCAGGAAGGTGATCTTGGTTGTAAGCCCTTGTTGGATATGGCTACTATTTTTTCTTTGAAACTTTGGTATAATTTCAGGAGCAATAATTCTTTATGGGCGAATTTCATGAGATCTAAGTATTGTGGGGCGCTTCATCCTTCCATGTGCTCCTATTCTAAAGGTAATTCCAAAGTTTGGCAGCGTATGATACAAGCTAAGTGGTATATTGAGCATTGTCTTGTTTGGGGTCTTGGTGAGGGTAACCTCTTTTTCTGGCAAGACCGTTGGATTAATGGTATGTCTATTGATGCGCTTATTAATTCTAACTCTTTGTGCCTGGATAAAGTTAATTGCTATTACTCGGACACTGGTTGGGATTTGGATAAATTAGCTACTGTTATTCCTGGTTTTATTTGTACTTTGATTGCTCAAATTCCTATTAATCGTAATGTTAAGGATGTTTTACTTTGTAATTTCACTAAAGATGGGTTCTTTTCCTCTAAAGAAGCTTGGCAAGTGTTCAGGAAAAGAAAAGTGATTTCTAAACCTTCTAAAGGTATGTGGCATAGGAGTATTCCCTATACTATTTCTGTTTTTAACTGGAGGTTGCTCAATAAGTTTGTCCCTACTGATGACATTCTTAGAAAACGTGGTATGTATATTACTTCTAAATGTCAATGCTGCTCTAATATTGAAACTATGCATCACATTTTCATTTCTTCTCCTATTGCTAGTAAAGTGTGGTATTATTTTGAAGACATTTTTCAGATTAATTTTAGGGGTCAGAACCGGTCCTTGCAATTTATTTATGAGGTCTGGATGGTGAATAGGAAAGGCCATATCCGTAATGTTATTCCCATGCTTATTTTTTGGTTCATTTGGCTGGCTAGGAATGAATCCCGTTTTAATAACATTAGGATGAATCATCTTGCTATTATCAATCGTATTAAGGAGAAAATTTTTGCTCTTTTTTCTGCTAACCTTATTACTTATAAGAATTTCTTTAATGTCTACTCTACTGCTGATGTGTTTGGTATTTATAATTTGGGTTCTTTGCGTTCTGCGGGTTCCAGGTGGTCTACCTGGGCTGCTCCTAATCCTCTATGTTTTAAGATTAATATTCATTTGGATTTATTTGGGGATAAGTGGTGTGTTGGTGGCGTTATCAGGGACTCGGTTGGGAATTATATTGCTGGTTTTGCTGGGGATTCTAAGGCTTTTGATGAGCTGAGTGGGTTCTTGGTTGCTGTCAATCATGGGCTTTCTGTTTGCATTAATTTGGATTTGTATAACGTGTTGGTGGAAAGCAATTTTCTTGTGGACCCTTCCATGTTTTTAGCTCCTGATGGTTCTACCTGTGGGCACTCGAGTTTTTACCTGCGTAGGCATTTTATGGGTTTGAGGGAGGTCTTGAATTGCTCTTTTACGGTTATCAATGTGGAGGTTAATTCTGTTGCCAGAGCGTTATCGCTCTTTGGTAGCAGTTTTAATGATGTTGTTGATCTCAACTTTGATCTTTTTCCTGCGTTTATTCAAGGTCTTCTTTTCTTGGATAAGCGGTTGGTTCCTTATGTTTTGGGTGGGTAGTTGTTTCGTCTCTGTTTTTGTTTTTTCTGTGTGTCTTTGCTGCTGTTGGTGGTGGGTGGTGTTTCTGGTTCAAATTGTCTTTGCTGCTGTTGGTGGTGGGTGGTGTTTCCTCCTGTTGGTGGTTGTTGTTTGTTCCTGGGCCCGTTGGTGGTGGGGTGCTGGTGGTGGTTTTCTGGTCTGGTTGTGCTGTGGGTCTTTTGTTGCCTTTCTGGCGTTTTTTTCTATTGCTGGTTGTTGTGGCCGTTTTCTGTGGCTGCTGGTGTTTGGTTTTTGCGTGTTGTTTTGGCTGTTTAAGGTGGGGGTTTTGCAGTTCTGGGTGGTGTTGGTTGTCTTTCCGTGGAGGTTTGCTTGGGGGCTTTTTGCTTTCCTCTTGCTGGTGGTGGCTGAGGCTGCTTGCCTGGGCTCTCTGGGCGGTTTTCTTTTATTCCTGTTTATTTTGTTGTTTTTCTATTGCTTCTTTTTTGTTAGCTTATTCTCTTCTCGAGTACCTTTGTTTACCTGTTTTGCAGGTTTTTGGAGCTGTGCGCTCGTTTTGTGCAGGGTTCTTGTGCTGATTGCGAGATTAGGCTATTTTTTTGGTTCCCTTTCTGTGTTTTTTTGGGAACTTAGAATGTTACTAGATTTATATGTAATTTTTCTTAGTAGGGAATTCGGGCTCTTAGGTTTTCTTTTTGATTTTGTCTGTAGCTCTTTGAGCGGTAGTGAGCTTGAATTCCCTTTAAGGACACTGTAATTTTTTCCTGATATTAACACGTAGGCCCGATGGTGGGTTTCCCCTAAAAAATAAAAAAAAAAAATAAAAAAAAAAATTAAAAAAAAAAAAAAAAAGTATGAAGACTGAAATGGTAGAGAAACTTTACCCATAATTCCACTCTGCCTCAATGAAGGGACCAATTCTCAGGCTAACAAACAAACCCTGGTCTCTTATTTCCTTGATGAATCTCACCAAATCATATCTTCCTTCAAAATTATACTGAAAAAAGAAAAAATAAAAAAACATTTAGTTGCAATGCTAAGAACCAACAAGTATTTTATTAAAAGAAAAAAGAGAAAAAAATAAATTGGAGGATTTCACCTGTCCCTGAATAGGCTCATGCATGTTCCAAAAGACATAAGTTTGTACCACATCAAGACCTCCTGACTTGGCATTGGCAATTAGAGATGGCCACATCTGTAGTGCAAAGATATATTTTTCAATATCAAATTTCTCTCACACAGATATTTTTTAAATTAATAAAAAATAAGTATAAACATCAATAATGATAATCTTTTTTTTTATTTGAATGAGTTTTTATTTTAAAATTAATTCAATATAAATTAAATTGATTAATTATTTATATGTTCACCATCTCAGAGCAATCAAATTTTAATAAGGCCATCTCAAAACAAAATTTTCAAAGGATAATTTTATCTAAACATTGGGTCAAATGTTCAATTACTTGGAAAAGAAAAACTTCTATTGTGCAATTTTAAAAATGATATCACTTTGTTATGATCCTTACGCTTGCTAGCTTATCTCTTTCAGAGGTTTCTAAAATAAGTTACAATCTATGGCACGTTGAATTATTACTTTTTAAAGTAGAAGCCAAACTCCACATCAATTAATCAATTGAAAATTAAATAATGAAACGCTTGTCTTTCTTTCCTTTTCTTCCCCGTTACTGAACTCTTGAATCCATTAATACATATCTTATCTTCTGGACATCCTATCAATTATATATATAAGCATAATCAAATTATTATCAATTTGAACACAATTCAAGAAAATGACTTTGATTGTAATTTGGAGTACATACTAAGTATCTAGATAAAAATAATAAAATACAGACATCACAGCAACTCGCCCTTGCCCAGGGTAAGTGTCCTCATCCCCCACACATCCAAGTCTAATTACAGAAAAATGCCTACCTAGAGAGCCCTGATCCGCTTTATCCACCATATATAACCAATTGACTACTTAGAGTTCATTCAGGACAACTTTTTTGCTGCTTTATAAAATAACTTTCTAGTACAAAAATTTCTTCAATTAGAAAATTTTTAACTAGAAAGCCATTTTACAAAGCCTTAGTTCATCTTTTTTGCTTCCTCAATTCACTTGCTTTCTCTTCTAGGCAATCCAAGGCTTACCATAGGTCGCCAACAGCTCCTCGATAATGCTTAGCCATCGCGCGAGCACCCTTTGCTCCATACTTGCTCACAGACTAGTCATCCCTCCTACTTAGCACTACTGATATCCTTCATACATATTCGATAAAAATATTGAAATGAGGCCAGTGGGCAGTTGAGTGGTACATTGTGCCGCGGGAGTTGCTGGGATGCGATAAACATATTGAAATGTGAAATAATTCAGAGGTTTGCCAAAGCTTCTGACTTTTATTTGAATTTTGATAAACTTGACTTAGAGTTAAGTTAGAGATTTGAATTCTAAATTAATTTGGATTAATTTAAAAATAATCCATAGCAATACCATATGCATGAACTGCTGTGTGAAGGACCTAACTTGGCGTAGAAAATTCATGAAAAGGGGTTTCGTGGATCATAAGTTGAAGCCTTGTAAGAGTGAAGGATTGAGCTGAGTACTCGAAGGGCAGCAAAACGTTTTAATTTTTCTACATTAATTGCTTTAGCATTGCTACAGAGAGATTAGATGGAGCCATCACTAAGATTATTATCATCACATTTCTGACAAATTAAAGTCTTGCTGCGATAATAAATTTGGGATCATAGGAGTCATCACAAAACCAATAAACAAATATGCTCCTCACAAATACAATACAATTACAACAACAATTCAATCCCTTGAAGAGTTCATTTACTGAGAAGAGAAGGAAAGAAATAATTTAGAAATAGTACATTTTTTAAGTCAAGTAATCAGGCGTAAGGGTCATAATAAAGTGACATAATTTAGAAATAGTATTTTTTAATTCAAGTAATAATTATTAATTAAATCATCACAAATCCTCTTACAACTTTATAAAGAATAATGATTTTTATTTTAGATATAAATAAATGAAAAAATTAGTATTTTTTTTAGATTAATGATTGACACCCGAAATAAATCAATGAATAAATTTAGGTTTTCTTAATTAGAAGTTGAAAAAACAAATATGAATATGATTTTACTGTATACTTTCATATGAAGTCATAGGTATCTAACAGATAGTTGACCAATTAAGATGGGAGTGCTTGCATCCAGTGAGCTTCATAGAGGAACTTACCTACGGAACATCATGCTCTACTTACCCAAGCTTACGAGGGAAAGTTACCTCTCTTGGGGGCAATGGAGGTTCACACCAACTATGAAACTAGCCACTTACTTTGTGGAAGGGCGTTATAACCTAGGTATCTAATTAGACAGCACAACAACTCACCCTTGCATTGCCTAGGGCAATTGCCTTCAACCTTCGCACATTCAAGTCCAACTACAAGAAAATGCCTACCCACAGAACTCGTAACATGATCTGCCATACCCAATTGACTATCTTGTTCATATTCTTTGCATCCTCAATTCACTCATCTCTACTAGGTGATCCATGGCTTAACATAGGTCTCCAACAGGTCCTCAACAATGCTCAGCCATAAAGTGACATTTGCTTGGTACTAGCTCATAAATAATATTAATCTTGTTATTACATACACCATGATACTAAACTTACCAAATACAGCCTTAACATTACTGAGCTCGCCTAGAGAAAGATCATCAGACCTTTATAGCTCCCACTCCCCCTTAGCCAAGCAGGAGGCGACACGTGTCCATGAAAATTTATGTGACATTGTACTTTTTTACTTTTTTTATGGGCATAAACTTCCTTGTAATCCTCAAAACCTCATAAATAAAAAAATAAAGATAAGTGTTTTACATATTTTATTGTCCTATTGGTTGATTTTAGATTGATCGAATTTTCGAGTACTTTTACTATAAATTTTCTCAAGCAAATCTCTCTATATCCATTCTCACACATGTTTTAGGTCTCCCGTTCATGGAGTTAGCATGCTAAGAAAGTTGGTTGTCATCTAAAGAAAAAATTCAATCCAACATTTACTCAATTTAATTAAACCACTTAAACTATAGACTAAAAAATTAATAAATTTTTATTTTAAATACAAATATTCCTTATGAAAAATATGATTTTTAAAATATACATTTATATTTGTAAAATAAAATCAGCTTTATGAATTAAAGAGACAAGATAGAGTAATGCTATACTTTTCAAACAAAAAAAAATCGTAAGAATTTTTTTTTTTTTTTTTCGTTACGATTTCCTCAATATTAATAGGCTGATTATAAAACTTGATTAAATATCCCAAAAGATTTCAATTGGTATAGTTTCCTCAGTACTGTCTACCGCAGTTTTTTTGTATAAATTTTTTTTTTTAAATAAGCTGCCCAAACGAAGCCTAAATCCAAAGTTATCCACTTAGAAATGAATTGCCAATTTTAAAAAAAGCTCCAATATTATTGAATTCAAACACATTTTTTTTTAAATAAAACTTTACTCTCCAAATAAATTCAAATGAAAATTTACATCAAAATCTTTTTTATTTAAAAGAAAAATCAATATTTTCCAATCCAAAAATATACGCAACATCTTTTCAATTAGGGCTACAAACGAACCGAATTGAGCTTTGGCTTGTTCAAGTTCAAGCTCGTTTGTCAAAAGCATGTTCAATTTCAGTTCGAAGCTTGTCAAGATTCATCAATAGTTGTTCGAGTTCGTACTAAGTTCGTGAACAAGTTCGAGCTCATTTATTAATTTTAATCTCGTCGAGCTTCTAATCGAGCGGCTCATTAAACGAACTCAACGAGCCGAGCAAACCCGCCTGCAAATCTTAATTAATTTTCCAAAATGAGCCAACCTAATTATAGCAACCCACCCCATGTCAACCACTTTGCCAATATAACTTATTATATAGTGCAAAACCTTCTAAGATTTCACGGTGTGGACTAAACCAAAGTTTTTTTACTTGGTTTTCTTGTGGCTATGGAGAGAGAGAGAGAGAGAGAGAGAGAGAGAGAGAGAGAGAGAGAGAGAAGAGAGAGAAAGGCAGGCAGGCGGGTGGGAGAATAAAAACCGGAG
Organism: Dendrobium huoshanense; assembly: GCA_016618105.1. NCBI lineage: Eukaryota > Viridiplantae > Streptophyta > Magnoliopsida > Asparagales > Orchidaceae > Dendrobium > Dendrobium huoshanense. The sequence goes on from CM028360.1 coordinate 41,509,419, forward strand.
TAATTTATTGGTGCGAGTTTAAAAATAAGGAGAGAGAGAGAGAGAGTGGTGGCAGGCTGGAATATAAAAATTATATAATTCACTTAAATTAAACAATTTTATATAAATTTAGTTGAGAAGCAACATTATTATTTTTTTATTTTATTCGGATAAGTATAGAAGCAAAATGTATCAAACAGTACCAACTTCATTTTTTTTTTTGGGAAAAATTTATGCAAAGCCCGTGTATTAATCAAAAGAAGATTACAAGTGTAGGAAGTAATACTAAAAGCCTCACAAAAGTTGAAAGAGCAGGCTCATAAGAGCCAAAAAGAAAAGTTGAGTGCCCAAATAAATATACAAAACAGCAGAAGATATAGAGAGATCCAAAAACTGCACAAGCAAAAAAATCATCCACAGAAAGAGAAAAAGTCAAAACTAATCCTCCATTTCTAATAAAGTAGAATCACAATTTACGACAGAAATATAGAGAGAAAGAACAAGAAAGTGGGATGAAGAACATCTTAATTTATTTTTTTGAAAGTTTAAGTTGTCATGTCAGCTGTTGCTCAAGATCTTATAATCTATGATTTGAATTACTATCATAAAATCACTAAAACAAAGAGAGAGATGAATAGACTTACATCAGGAGTGCTTCGAGGATAATGAATTGATCCAGAAAATAGAATTCTCCTTGTTCCATCAATCAAAAGTGCCCGGCCATCATATGATACGTCTCCACCTTCTGCCATTATTGCCATCATCATCAATGTCGTCAGAACGATTGCCGCCAGCTTCATCTTCCCCTCTCTCTCTTCCTCTACCTCACTACTCCCAATTCCAGAACGCAATCGATCCGAAGGATATATGAAGCTTCGCTGGCTTACTTGTCGTAATGGCCTTTTTGGCTTCTTCTTGAAGTCTAATCCAAACATAACAGAAATGACTAATCCCTCAAGGATTTATAGCATCTGATAGAGAGATAAGCAGAAATATGAAGCCAAAAGAATCTGGATAGAGAGAGAGAGAGGAGCAGGGTGCGGGGAAAAAACTAACTCGGGAAGCTCTTTATCGTCCTATGAGGATGCGCCATGTGGAAGGCTCATGTGAGAGGGGCCGCTTGGGAGTTTGGTGAGGGGCTTTGGATCAGCCGTCAATTGTGCTTTGGGAGTCGTGCGGAATGGCGGAAAGGTGTAGTTAGTTATACTTGGAAACGAGGAGATAGTGGGCAGGTGATGGTACGTTGTGCCGCAGGAGTTGTTTTGATAGGATAAAAATATTGATTTGTGATAATAATTTTGAAGTTAGTCAAAGTTCTGACTTTTATTTGAATATTGATAAACTTGATTTAGAGTTAAGTTAGAGATTTGATTTCTAAATTAATTTCTAGTTAATTTAAAAACAATCCATAGTAATACGCTATGCATGAGTTGAAGCCTTGTATGGGTGAAGGATTGACCTGAACAGTCGACGGGTATCATACCCTTCTAATTTCTTACATTAATGATTTTTTTTCCTAATTTTCTTACATTAATGATTTTAACAACATTAAAGGTAGCCTAAGTGGAGCCATCTAATTTAAAATGAATTAAAAAAATTAATTTATGCTTAATATATTCACGAAATTATAAATAGGACTTGAATTTTAGCTAAAATAAGTAAAAAGGGAATCAGTAAATGTAATTTTAATAGGAGCAAAAAGTAAATTGAATTTACATTTTCATAGAGAATGCAAACCAAAATTACTTTTTTCGGAAAAAAAAATTTCGTTTTCTCACTTCACTTAGTTTTCGCCATTTTGCTCTTTTTTTAATTATAGCTTACTAATATATTTTCTAAAAATTAAAAAATTTAGTAAACATTTTAAAAATCTAATATTATAAGAAAAATTTTATAATAATGTTGTAAAAATAAAATTTAATTACAAGATATAATTATTTATATTTGATATATTTACATAAAACTAATTTTTCTTTTTCGCTTATTTAAAAACTTATTTTGTGTATTAAAAATTTAATTAAATAATTTTATTAAATATTAATGAATAAAGAATAAATAAAATCAAAAAATAAGTTTAACTAAAATATAACTATTGTGTATTAATATTTAGTTTAATTTAATTTGCTTCATATATTTATTGATTTTGAATAAAGTAATAATATTTTTAATGATTAAATTTATTGCTAAATTGAATGTCTCGGCAAGAAGAACCCAACAATAAGAAAACTGATCAAATCTGAGTCCAAATGAGTTAAAATCAAAGGTCCAAAGTGTAATTAGAAACCTCAAGACATTACTTGGATGACCAACTGGTCTCCAAATTTGACATGCTTGTAGTTGAATAAAGTGGTTTGATGGGACAAATCCAAAGAACTTTTTGCCAAAAAAAATTGCCATTCTCTGACCTTGAATATTCGACCATCGCCATAGGACTGTCGGTGCTTGACTAAATTCATCGGACCTCCATTGCTAGACTACATCCATTAGACCTCTATTTACAAACCTCTATCAATAGATCGCTTAACCACCATTGTCAAACCCATGTTGTCCAGCTGCCACCATCAAAACTATGGTCACTTAGCCGCAAATGACCTAATGGACTCTGCCACATTATTTGCCAATTAATAAATTAAAGCTATTATTTTATTCAAAATTTAATTTATTTTAAGTAGTAAAAAAAATTAATACATAAATATTCCATTTTAATTAGACTTAATCTTTTAATAAATTTATTTTTATTCATTAATTTTATTTAAATATATTTAATTTTATTCTTTTTAATAAAAAATTAATAAACAAAATATGTTTAATAAATATATAATAAGCAACATTAATTTTATCTAAAAATATCAAATATAAATTATTATATATGGTAATAATATTTTATTTTTATAACATTCTAAGAAAATCATTCTTACGCTACCAAAAAAATAGGATTCTTCGCATCGGTTGTTAGGAGCGGGTTTGAAACCGCCGCAAAAACCCATCTTTTTGCACCGATTTTAACTGGTGCATTATACACCAGTTTAAACAGCCGATAAAGTCACGCCCAGGATCTTAAACCGAAACCCTAATTCACCCAATATTACGATTTGAAGCTTGGCTCTCATCCCCTCTTCTTTCATCTGTGTTCTTCTGGAACGAACCGTCGAGCATCACAGCTCTTCCTCGCACGAAGACCCATCCTGACTTGCCACTCCTTCCTTAGTGTGAGATCTCTTCCCCTTCTTCCTTTTCTTCTTCTTCTTCTCATTTTTCTTCTTCATATTTCTCCACCTTCTTCTCATTCTTCTGCTTGTTTCTTTCCATTAATCCCTAAAATAAAAAAAGGTTCTTTTGTAACCTGTCTTAAAACTGAAACGCAAAGTTTATTTCAATCTTTTATTGAGAAACTACACAATGTCTACCCTTATTTTCTACATTCTTATAGAATGGTTGCTTTAGTTTCTTTTCTATATTCATGTAAAGCTAAGAAGATCTGAAATGTATGTATCTTTTGGTTGAAATAGAAATAGTTTGGAGAAGTTTCTTGCTTTGGAAAATCTTGGTGACTTGTTTTCTGAAGGATCATCTGTGTAAGGATATGAAGAGCCATTAAAAAACATTAACCTGGAGAAATATTTTGAGCTTGGAGACATAATCATAGCATGCTTGACTCAAATCTATAGATTCATGTAATTATTTCAAATTCATTATTTTTTTAAATTTCGTATTTATTTTTTATGTTGCTATATGAGAGGCTAGGGTAGGTTGCACATGTTTATGTAATTGTGTTAGTATAGGGGAGCATGTTAACATCATAAAAAAGTTTATTAATTCAAAATTATAACAAAAGGTAAATTTACACCTTCATTAAACCTTATTATTAGCATACTTTTCTCAACATTAAAATTGGTATGTTACCCCCAATAGCCTAAATATTTATCATATTGATTTATTGATAAAAAACACATTTGTAGATATTCTATTTGTTGCATCTTTGATTTTAAAACTTTATTTTTATATCATGTGAGTTTTTTTTTATGATATCAAAATATTATTGTATTGATTACTGTTTCTCCTAACATATATTGAATATGTCTTGTTTGTGTACTAAGATTTCAGTAAAATCATACTCCAGACTGCCAATGACTTAAAGACAGATTAGATTAGGATTTCTTTTAATTAAAGTCTATACTTTTTTTTTTTAGTTTGAGAGAGTGTGATTGTAATTAGGTAACCATGCATACACACACATACTTTGGGAGTGAGTCAAAATTTTAATTTTTTAAAACAAATGATACTGGATATATGATTTTGGAATCATACTAGACAATTTGACCTGAAAGTTCCTCCATAACGAAGTTAATCGAATCATGCCTTGGAAATTTTCGTTTCTATTATTTGTACTATATAAGTTATCTTCATATAGACATCGTCCAGAGTATGAAAATGATACATACTAGTTTGTCCCAAAGAAACTCACCGTTTTTTTGAACTGATAGTACTGTACAAAATAGATTTCATACATATGACATCTAGAGTACGAAATGGGTGCGTACCCATTTGTCCAATACGAACAGGTAAATTTTTTGAATTGTTCCTACCGTATGAAATTAATTTTATACATATGAGGTTTAGAGTACAAAATGGGTTTATCCATGTTTGTAACATATGAAGAATGACTTGATTTAATAGTTCGTATTGCATGATGTAGGGTTTGTACAGACGTCGACCATTATACGAAATATATTCGTACAGATTCGCACCTATCAAACTTGTTTATTTTTAATCTGTTCATGGAGTACAATGTCAATTCATACATACAACTGATAGTGTACAAAAATAGTTCATACACGACCATACATGAATTTTTTTAACTGTTTGTATGTGTTGAAACTCGTTTAATATGAATTAGGATGTTAAGCCTAAGTGATTGTTCCAAGGCTAACCAAGAGGGGGGTGAATTGGTAATTTAAAAATTATACTTCTACTCTTGGATTTTTAGAAAACCTTTTTAATTATTAATGCAAGTTAAATTTAAAGTTTAAAAATAAACTTTTCAATCAGAGTAAATAACTTGCAATTAAATTAAATGAGGAAAAAAAATAAGAAAGAACACACCAGATTTATAGTGGTTTGGTGAAACCTTGACCTACGTCCACTCCTAAGAGGCACCATCCGAGTATTGCACTAGTACCACAAAGTGACTCTCCTTTTGTCCCCAATGAAACGTGGAGAAGCCTGTACAAAATCACTTTCACCTTCCCCGATGCGGTGGAGTAGCCGGGTTCTTTGACACCAAAGAGATCTTCTTCTAGCCAAAACTTCCCTCAAGATGACCCTTGAATTCGATGGTACTGAGGTGCAAGTTCGCCGGAGCAACCGTGTGAATATCCCCTCCACACTCCCTTGAAATACCCTTTAAGGATCTTCTCCCTCTCAAACTCCACCCTTTCCTCTCTCCCTTTCAAGTTCTCTCTTCTAGTTTTCTCCAAAAGAACAAAGACACAATGACTGTCAAAGATACACTTTGTCGTCCTTTTATACTATTCAAGTGTAGGCAGAGAACCGGACCGATGTTGTTGAACTTCACTTGAGAGCCTTCAGAGGAGATGGGCAGAAACAAAGAGATCTTCTTCTTCAAGTAATCTTATGAATCCCTCACAAACCCCTCACTTGATCTCTCACTCTTCACTCTTACAATCTCTCCCAAACACTGATCCCTCTCAAGAGAAAACAACTCCACAGGCACTTGTAATAGTTTCTAGGACTCCTTATATAGAAAGGATATGAAAAATCGTCCAAAAAATAGCCAATTTCAAGTTTTTCTATGCAGTGGATCGTCCCATATGAACCTGAGTTATTACGGATGAACTGTGTAAAAACTTGTCCCGTACGAACCATTTGTGCTTTAGTACGATCCAATTTCATGCTAGGATGAAATAGGTTTGTCCTGGGATGAAAAGTTTCATCCGGTATGAACAGTTATATCAAAGGTCAGTTCCAAAAACTGCAGAACGTTGCCAGAAATCGCCATAGTCGGTTCCCATCATCCTAGGACGAACTGGACGTCGTCTGGACAAAATTTTTACAGAGAGAAACTCGTCCTAGGATGAAAATGTTTCATCCTAGACGATCAGGACTTAAAAAAAATTTCCAGTTAAGTTCTTGTCCGTTCCATTGCTCTTACAAGGAGATAACTGATTTGATCATCCCGTACGAATAATGTTCATCCCGTACGATCAGCGTAAAACTTTTTCAAGATCTCCTTTAGTGTGTGTGAATTTATTCACTCAATTACAATCACTCCCTCTCAAATTTAATTCAAATAAAAAGTACAAGCTTCAAAATTACAAAGTATTTCATGCTGAATTTGATTTCAAGTCTTCGTAGTCTGTAGTTCAATTTTTCTGAAATATTAGTACACACAAGAGCAAAAACAAATCTTCCAAAAAATGTTAGGAGATAATAACACATAAAATAATAATATTTGGAATCATCAAAACTATACAAGTTGCAAGAATGTAAAACATGCAAATACCAACTTTCCTAATAATCTCCCCCTTTTTTATGATGGCAAAATAATTATTGTTTGTATAATTTCAAATTTTATGAATCTCATAAACCCCCCCCCCCGAATTGATGAACTCATAAAAATAAGGAGGCTTTTGAATCGTTAAATTTTTTTATTTTTCAAAAAATTTATACAACACAAAACAAAATAAAATAAACACACAAAAATAAATAAAAACACTAGACACAACACAACAAATATTTTCTCCCCCTTTTTAACAACATCAAAAAGTGAAGAAAAAAAAGCTTAGAAATGTAAGCAGGCATATGAAAATCATTTAAAAATTTAAACTTTAAAGTGATTGACATAATGTATGCAAATAAAATTAAAGCATTAGACAAATCATAAAATTCATAGAATTTAAGAAGAGATATAACATAGAAACTAAAAAGAATTTATCAAAATATGAGTCTATTTAGATATTTAAGATAGAGAAAATCATTGTAAAAATGATGATATAAAAATTTTATATTTCAAATTTCAAGATGGAATATAAATGTACATAAGATCAATTTGAATTAAGAGATTAAAAAAGTTTGAAAAGAAATAACTACCACATGTGACACTTTGCACATCTTTTTCAAATTTATGCCACGTTTTTGTGCATCTTTTCATTTGGGCTTATTTTGTGCCTATTTTTCACATTGCGAACCTTTGCGCATTTTTTTTAATTTTTGTACACTTATACATTTTTCAAGAGTAATCGAATTCTTTTCAAAATCAATAATTTCAAATTTCAAATTTTTCTAATTGCATAAATATTATTTGATAAGTGAAATACAAAATAAGAAAAACATCATAATTACAATAATAATATAAAAAAATAAAGTAGTCTAAATAATAGACATGAAATTGACAATCTTAATAATATCAAGTTATAAGCACAACTTAAATTTAGAAAAATTAGATTTTCTAATGAATTCAATTTTATATTACAGTTCAAAGTATATCACTTGTAAGATAAAAAATTTTAGGGTTTTTAATATAGGCTAACGAATATTTCAAACATAGAACAAAATCACTTAAATTATCAAAAAATCTAAAGCAATACAAGTACAAAACACAAGTACATAAACTATAAAAATCTTCATATCACATTCCAAATGTCTCACAAAAAGATTCGTTCTCAATATTTTACCCGTACAGCCATTTATATGCGTACAAAAGAAGTAATACAAATCATCCAGGACGATCAGGAGATCGTACAGTACGATATGTATTGGAAAAATTAAACAATACACAATCAGTCAAAACCAATTATCAATTTGATACATAATTTATACACTACAAAAATATTTTCATCAAGTACGAATATAATACTTAGAAAAATTTGCACGATCGATCTAAAACATGAAATCAGATGTGAAAACATTTCAAAATCATACAAAAATACTAAAAAATAAAGATAAAAAAACACATAAAATAAACAAAAATAAAAATACAAGAAATTAAAAACATGCACATAAAAATACATAAACAAAAGGTTTAAACATCATTTTGCTCCTGATCTGATGATTCAGAAGCTAGATCTGCCCAGGAGATTTTTTGCTTTTCATTATTTTTCCTTTCTACAATCTATTTAGCTTTACATTTTTCTTTACCAGGAAGAGTTCTCAAATTAGGGCACTGACTTTTCAGATGTCCAGATTTCCTACATCCAAAGCAAATTATATTTGAAGAAATCTGAACATTCTTATCATTTTTACCTTTATTCCACTTTTGTTGATGCTTATGCTTGTGCTTTAGTGGACTTTTCAATTTACTTATTAAGTCATTGCTTTCCTCACCAACTAAGCCACTTTTCTCCATGTCTTCCGCTTTTAACATTATTGTTTCACCTGCATCCAAAAGTCTTTGACCCAAACATTGCTCGTAGGCAATGAGCAAGCCAATCAAATTATCAATAGAATATTCATTAAAAATTTTTGATTCACAAATAGTAACAACTTTGGCATCAAACTTGTCAAGTAAACAACATAGAATTTTATTGACTATTTCAAAGATTGAAAATTCTTTACCTAAATCATGCAATGATGTTACAATTTGAATAAACCTAGTATACTTGTCTAAGATCGTCTCATAAGATTTCATGCTAAAGAGTTCATAGTCATGCATCAAAAAATTTAACTTAGATTGCTTGAATTTACTAGTACCTTCATATGTAATGCATAAACTGTCCCAAATTTCCTTGCCGGTAGTACATGTAGAGATTCTCATATAATCTTCCGAATTTAAAGCACAAAATAAACAATTCATACATTTAGCATTTAATTTAGCATAAATTTGTTCTACTCTACTCCATTCAGAAAAAGAGGTCTCAGTTTTGATTCCATCTAATAACCACTTTGAATCATATGCCACATTCGATAATCTATTGATTGCAAGAAAGTAGACATTCAATTTTCAAAAATCAAAAGAAATATTTTTAAATAAAGGTGGTCTAACAATCGAATATCCATATAATATTTTACGGTTTCTAAAATTACCCAAACTCATTTTTCAAAAAGTAGTCTAAACTTATGATTTTGAAACAAAGCGCTGATACCACTTATTGAAACTCGTTCAATATGAATTAGGATGTTAAGCCTAAGTTATTGTCCCAAGGCTAACCAAGAGATGGGTGAATTGGTAATTTAAAAATTATACTTCAACTCTTGGATTTTTAGAAAACCTTTTTAATTATTAATGCAAGTTAAATTTAAAGTTTAAAAATAAACTTTTCAATCAGAGTAAACAACTAGCAATTAAATTAAATGCGGAAGAAAAATAAGAAAGAACACACCAGATTTATAGTGGTTCGATCAAACCTTGACCTACGTCCACTCCACGGAGGCACCCTCCGAGTATTGCACTAATACCATAAAGTGACTCTCCTTTTGCCCCCAACACAAGGTGGAGAAGCCTGTATAAAATCACTTTCACCTTCCCCGGTGTGGCGGAGTAGCCAGGTTCTTTGACACCCAAGAAATCTTCTTCTAGCCAAAACATCCCTCAAGACGACCCTTGAATCCGATGGTACTTAGGTGCAAGTTCTCCGGAGCAACCGTGTGAATATCCCCTCCACACTCTCTTGAAATCCCCTTCAAGGATCTTCTCCCTCTCAAACTCCACCCTTTCCTCTCTCCCTTTCAAGTTCTCTCTTTTGGTTTTCTCCAAAAGAACGAAGACACAGTGACTGTCAAAGATACACTTTGTCGTCCTTTTACACTCTTCAAGTGTCGGCAGAGAACCGGATCGATGTTGTTGAACTTCACTTGAGATCCTTCAGAGGAGATGGGCAGAAACAAAGAGATCTTCTTCTTCAAGTAACATTGTGAATCCCGCACAAACCCCTCACTTGATCTCTCACTCTTCACTTTTACAATCTCTCCCAAACACTGATCTCTCTCAAGAGAAAATAACTCCAAAGGCACTTGTAATAGTTTCTAGGACTCATTATATAGAAAGGACATGAAAAATCGTCCAAAAAACTGCTAGTTTCAAGTTTTTCTGCGCAGTGGATCGTCCCGTACGAACCTGAGTTAGTACGGATGAACTGTGTAAAAAACTGTCCCGTGCGAACCATTTGTGCATCAGTACAAACCAATTTTGTCCTGGGACAAAAAATTTTGTTCGGTACAAACAGTTATTTAAAAGGTCGGTTCTAAAAACTGCAGAATGTTGCCATAAACTGCCATAGTCGGTTCCCATCGTTCTGGGACGAACTGGACTTCGTCTGGATGAAAGTTTTACCAAGAGAAACTCGTCCTAGGACAAAAATGTTTCGTCCTGGACAATCAAGAATTAGGAAAAATTTTCCAGTTCAGTTCCTGTCCGTTCCATTGCTCTTACAAGGAGATAACGGATCTGATCGTCCCGTACGAACAAAGTTCATCCCGTACGATCAGTACAAAACTTTTTCAAGATATCCTTTAGTGTGTGTGAATTTATTCACTGAATTATAATCACTCCCTCTCAAATTTAATTCAAATAAAAAATACAAGCTTCAATATTACAAAGTATTTCATACTGAATTTGATTTGAAGTCTTCGTAGTATGGAGTTTGATTTTTCTGAAATATTAGTACACACAAGAGCAAAAATAAATCTTCCAAAAAATGTTAGGAGGTAACAACACGTAAAATAATAATATTTGGAATCATAAAAACTATGCAAGTTGCAAGAATGTAAAACATGCAAATACCAACTTTCAAAACAGTATGTACGGAGTATGATCCAAGTACGATCAACTTGAAATTTTTAGTTTTGTAGGCGTTTTCCTTATCTTATATATAAGAGTCGTAAAAACTACTCAATCTTTTGGTACTTCTTGTGCAAATTTTCTCTTAAGAGTGATAAATAGAGTATTTTAGGAGATTATTTAGGAGTGAGGCTTGAGAGATCTTGCAAGTGAAATTTATGAAGGGTTCACAAGGTTGCCCAGAGGTGAGGATCACTTTGTATGTTCTCCAAATCACTGATTTACTTCTTTGAACACTCTTACGAGAAAATTTTTGGGGGAGATTCGATACTCTACTGTCACCATGATGGTAAGAAAGGATATTGGCACTATGCCATCACCAGGAGGGTGTGAAAGGAATTCAGTATTTTACCATCACCAGGAGGGTAAGAATGGACGTTGGTACTATTCTATCATCAAGAGGGTGAGAAAGAATGTTGGTACTCTGCTATCACCAAGAGAGTGAGAAAGGACTTCAGTACTCTACTTCTACTAGGAGGGTGAGTAAGGACCTTGGTACTCTGCCATCACTAGAAGGGTAAATACAAACCCAAATTACTTTTTTCGAAAAAAAAATTTTGTTTTCTCATTTCCCTTAGTTTTCGCTATTTTGCTTCTTTTTTTAATTACAGCTTACTAATATATTTTCTAAAAATTAAAAATTTTAGTAAACATTTTAAAAATCTAATATTATAAGAAAGATTTTATTATAATGTTGTAAAAATAAAATTTAATTACAAGATATAATTATTTATGTTTTATATATTTACATAAAACTAATTTTTCTTTTTGGCTTATTTAAGAAACTTATTTCGTGTATTAAAAATTTAATTAAATAATTAAGTTAAATAATTTTATTAAATATTAATGAATAAAAAATAAATTAAATCAAATAATAAGTTTAACTAAAATATAACTATTATGTATTAATATTTAGTTTAATTTGCTTCATAAATTTATTGATTTTGGATAAAGTAATAATATTTTTAATGATTAAATTTATTGCTAAATTGAATGTCTTGACAAGAACAACCCAACAATAAGAAAAGTGATTAAATCTGAGTCCAAATGAGTTAAACTCGAAGGTCCAAAGTGTAATTAAAAACCTCAAGACATTACTTGGATGACCAACTGGTCTCCAAATTTGACATGCTTGTAGTTGAATAAAGTGGTTTGACGGAACAAATCCAAAGATCTTTTTGCCAAAAAAAATGCCATTGTCCGACCTTGAATATTCCACCATCGCCATAGGACAGTCGGTGCTTGACTAAATTCATCGGACCTCCATCGCTAGACTACATCCATTAGATCTCTATTTACAAACCTCTATCAATAGAGTGCTTGACCACCATTGTCAAACCTCTGTTGTCCAGTTGCCACCGTCAAAACTATGGTCACTTAGTCGCAAATGACCTAATGCACTCTAACACATTATTTGCCAATTAATAAAAGCTATTATTTTATTCAAAATGTAATTTATTTTATGTAGTAAAAAAACTAAAAAAAATCAATACATAAATATTCCATTTTAATTAGACTTATTCTTTTAATAAAATTTATTTTATTCATTAATTTTATTCTTTTTAACAAAATAATTAATAAACAAAATATGTTTAATAAATATATAATAAGGAACATTAATTTTATCTAAATATATCAAATATAAATTATTATATATGGTAATAATATTTTATTTTTATAACATTCTAAGAAAATCATTCTTACACTTCCAAAAAATAGGATTTTTCACATCGGTTGTTAGGAGCGGGTTTGAAACCGCCGCCAAAACCCATCTTTTTGCACCGATTTTAACTGAAGCATTATACACCAGTTTAAACAGCTGGTAAAGTCACGCCCGGGATCTTAAACTGAAACCCTAATTCACCCAATATTAGGATTTGAAGATTGGCTCTCATCCCCTCTTCTTTCATCTGTGTTCTTCTGGAACAAACCGTCGAGCATTGCAGCTCTTCCTCGCACGAAGACCCATCCTGACTGGCCGCTCCTTCCTTAGTGTGAGATATCTTCCCCTTCTTCCTCTTCTTCTTCTTCTTCTTCTCGTTTTTCTTCTTCATATTTCTCCCCCTTCTTCTCATTCTTCTAGTTGTTTCTTTACATTAATCCCTAAAGTAAAAAAAGGTTCATTTGTAACCTGTCTTAAAACTGAAACGCAAAGTTTATTTCAATCTTTTATTGAGAAACTACACAATGTCTACTCTTATTGTCTACATTCTTATAGAATGGTTTCTTCAATTTCTTTCCTATATTCATGTAAAGCTAAGAAGATCTGAAATGTATGTAGATTTGATATGTACGTATCTTTTGGTTGAAATAGAAATAATTTGGAGAAGTTTTTTTCTTTGGAAAATCTTGGTGACTTGTTTTCTGAAGGATCATCTATGTAAGGATATAAAGAGCCATTAAAAAACATTAACCTGAAGAAATATTTTGATCTTGGAGACATATTCATGGCATGCTAGACTCAAATCTATAGATTCATGTAATTATTTCAAATTCATTGTTCTTTTAAATTTCGTATTTATTTTTTATGTTGCCAAATGAGAGGGTAGGTTACACATGTTTGTGTAATTGTGTTAGTATAGGGGAGCATGTTAGCATCATAAAAAGGTTTATTAATTCAAAATTATAACAAAAGGTAAATTTACAGATAAAAAACACATTTGTGGATATTCTATTTGTTGCATCTTTGATTTTAAAACTATGTTTTTTTATCATGTGAGTTTTTTTATGATACCAAAATATTATTTTATTGATTACTATTTCTCCTAACATATATTGGATATGTCTTGTTTGTGTTGTTTGTGTACTAACATTTCAACAAAATCATACTCCAGACTGCCAAAGACTTATAGATAGATTAGATTAGGATTTCTTGTAATTAAAGTCTATACTAATTTTTTTAGTCTGAGAGAGTGTGATTGTAATTAGGTAACCGTGCATACACACACATACTAGGGGAGTGAGTCAAAACTTTAGTTTTTTAAAATAAATCATACTGTATGATTCTGGAATCATACTGAACGATTTGACCTGAAAGTTCCTCCATAATGAAGTTAATCAAATCATGCCTTAGAATTTTTTTTTTGTATTATTTATATTGTATAAGTTATCTTCATACAGACGTCATCCAGAGTATGAAAAGCATACATACTAGTTTGCCCCAAACAAACTAACCATTTTTTGAACTGATAGTACTGTATAAAGTAGATTTCATACATATGACGTCTAGAGTATGAAATGGGTGCATACCCATTTGTCCAATACGAACAGGTAAATTTTTTGAATTTTTCCTACTGTACGAAATTAATTTTATACATATGAGGTTTAGAGTACAAAATGGGTTTGTCCATGTTCGTATCATATAAAGAATGACTTGATTTAATAGTTCGTATTGTATGATGTAGGGTTTGTACAGACGCTGACCATTATATAAAATACATTCGTACATATTCGTACCTATCAAACTTGTTCATTTTTAAACTGTTCATGGAGTACAATGTCAGTTCGTACATACAACTGATAGTGTACAAAAATAGTTCATACATGATCGTACATGGATATTTTGAACTGTTTGTATGTATAAAGTATGATCCAAGTACGATCAACTTGAAATTTTTAGTTTGCTAGGCATTTTTCTTGTCTTATATATAAGAGTCGTAAAAACTATTTCCACTCAATCTTTTGGTACTTCTTGTGCAAATTTTCTCTTAAGAGTGATAAATAGAGTATTTTAGGAGAGCGTTTAGGAGTGAGGCTTGAGAGATATTGCAAGTGGAATTTATGAAGGGTTCACAAGGTTGCCCAGAGGTGAGGATCACTTTATATGTTCTCCAAATCACTTCTTTACTTCTTTGAACACTCTTAAGAGAAGATTTATGGAGGAGATTCGATACTCTATCGTCACCATGATGGTGAAAAAGGATATTGGCACTATGCCGTCACCAAGAGGGTGAGAAAGGACTTCAGTACTCCACCATCACCAGCAGGGTGAGAATGGACATCGGTATTCTTCTGTCATCAAGAAAGTGAGAAAGGATGTCGGTACTCTGCTATCACCAGGAGGGTGAGAAAGGGCTTTAGTACTCTACCGTCACTAGGAGGGTGAGTAAGGACATTGGTACTCTGCCATCATTGGGAGGGTGAGAAAGGATGTTGGTGCTCTGCTACCACCAAGAGGGTGAGAAAGGACATCGAAACTCTGCCACACCAGGATTTGGTGGAAGAGAGGTTATTGTAAAGGCTTCTCCATCTTGCTGTGGGAGAAAAAGGAGAGCCACTTTGGTATAGTGCATTACTTAAAGAAGGTGTCTTCATGGAGTGGACGTAGGTCTAGTTGGACTGAACCACTATAAAATTTAGTGTTCCTTTGTCTTTACTATTTTTTGCTTTTTATTTTCTACACGTTTATTTTTTGGGGGTTGAAAAATATCTTTGAGAAAATTTTAATTATTATGCTAAAAATCTTAAATTACTTTTCTAAATTATCAAGAGTTTTTTTTTTTAAATTATCAATTCACTCCCTCTCTTGGTTAGCCTTAGGATAAATATACTAAGTCTAACAACCTATTTGGACTTTCAAGTTGAATTAGAGCTTACTGTAAAAAATTAAGGAGTTAGAAAAGTTTATGAAAATGATAATGGCTACGTTTGAAAACTACAACACACCTGAAGGATATTCGATCACTAGACCACCACTGAATGATAATATTCCTTTTAATTTTTTGAAAACTTGTATGTCTACTTTTCTTCAATCACTTGACTATCACATATGAATTTTTTATAAAGGAAGGTTACACTAGTCCCTCTCTATACTTGTTGATGGAATTAAGATTAGAACACCTTTTACTTATTAGACATTATAGGAAATAGAATTAGCTGAGCTAAATGCTTAATGCTTAAATAATTTTTTTTGTGCACTAAAATCTGAAAACTACATGCATGTTTTAACCTATAAAATTGGAAAATAAATTTGGAATAGACATTGCATAATATATGAAGGAAATAATGAGGTGAAATAATTTAGATTGAATATTCTATTACACGATTACAAACTTTCTAACATAAAATTGAATGAATAAATCACAGACCTCGTTTCACATAAAAGGCCACCTCATTGCATGCTTTAGTTAGGGATCTAACAAATTATGAGAAAGTTAATAAAATACTTCATTGTTTACCTACTACTATAACTAAATCAAAAGATCTGAATGTATATTCTATTGATAATCTTTTTGGATCACTAATTGCTTATGAGCAAAGAGTGGCTCAAAGACAGAATGATATAGGTGACAAGCTAAAGGAAAAGAAAATAATATTGAAAGTGGAGGATTCTAAAAGTAACCAGCATAACCTGAGGATGAAGATGTTATTGCACTCATGATGCGATAATTCAAAAGTTTCTTGAGAAGAATCTAGTAGAGATATCAATAATGAAATAAGGATAAGTTCCCCAAAAAGGTAAAAGCTGTTGCAACTAGGACCCAATGTACTCGTGAAACTTTTAGCTCACTACTAAAGTTTATATCACTACCAACTCATCCTTCTATTCCATAGAAGTACCTATATTGAAGACTTGGGGTGTGTCACCTAACAATGTCAATTGGGTGGTGATCACCTCCATGATTTAAGTCATCTAAGGCATCTAAATCTGTAATGATAAAATTTTAACCTCTTTATCAATAGACTGAAGAAAATGTCCCTATATGAAAGTAGAAGTTGAATAAGTCTGTCCATTCTCTTCCATCTCTAATCTAATTCTCCTTGTTCATCTGCCATACCTCACTTCTAATAAGTTATAGATAGAGAAATTCTAACAATGGGAAATAATGTACATACTAAAAAAAGAAGAGACCCTATAAAAATGGAGAAAGAAAATTTACTCCAATGGGGTCAAAAAATTATCCAAAAGAAAGGTATCCTAATGATATATAGAAGTAACTTAAACCACTATACCTGATACTTACACTTATGGAAAAATTGTGTATGACTGCTGAGGTGTAGCAATTACCTGTGTTTTGTTGATAGGATGGTGTATCTTCCTACACCTTCATACATATTTACTGTGATGGAACCATATGTGAATATCAAATGGTAGAGTGGGAATAACAATGAAAGAATTGAATTGACTTTGGGCTGGTTGTGGGTGATGCATGGTAAGATGCATTTGTCATCTAACTAGAGGAATAATTATTTGAGGCCTGATAATAATAATTATACTACCACGTTGCTAGCATGGTAGCTTCCCTTTTTT
This sequence comes from Dendrobium huoshanense, assembly GCA_016618105.1. Classification (NCBI taxonomy): domain Eukaryota; kingdom Viridiplantae; phylum Streptophyta; class Magnoliopsida; order Asparagales; family Orchidaceae; genus Dendrobium; species Dendrobium huoshanense. The sequence continues at coordinate 41,526,443 of CM028360.1, forward strand.
CCACAGAAAACATTAATGGGCTAGCTAATATTGATATTGAGTATAGAGTAACCTCTCTTCACTAGTATGACCCTACTTTGCACTGAGGGAACAATGCTCCTAAAGCTATAGGAGAAGATCGTGGCAGTGTTATCCATTGAGACTCTTGCATATAAAAGGGTAGTAATGATAAAAGGGGCACCATAATATGGATGGTTTCATCCTTGTTGCCTATATGTAATAATGGGAGAGAAGCTTTCTAAATTTACTATATGAATCTCTAGAGCATCTACCCCCTCAGTGACTTATAGAACTAGTTGTCGGCATGGATCCCATTGTAAGGGAGCCATCCTTGGGTGTGCTTGATCTAAATGATTAAAAGCTCTTCAATTTGTTGTTTTACTACCAGAAATTTTACTAAGCATCATTTCCTATTCCTATTTCTCTAAGTGATTCTATCAAGGTTGGAGGTGGAGGAAAACACGATAGTAGAACTGATTAATTGAATAATGGGAATCACAAAGCTACTAGGGTCTATCGGTGGTATCATAGTGATAAACAAAGGGAAAAAATTGGTTAGTGGAAGAAGGGGAATAGGGCTAAGCCTAGGCATCCCTATTCCTCAAGGAGGAAGGAGGAGGGGAACCAGAGCACGAGCAGCCTCCACTAGAGTAAAAGGCAAGGGAACTACCAATAATTAATGATGAGGGGATAAAACTATCTAAACTTTATAACTATAGGAATATGTCACCTTGTTTTTAATCATGAAGGCTAGGAAGGTAGTGACAAAGGCATAAGATGCCTAACCATGGTACTCATTGGCTTCAAAAAAATAGGAACATGATGAGTAGGTGCTTAGGCTAGCTATAAAATAACTGGATAACCAAAGGGGAATATGGATACTTGGCCTCTCCTCTCTATGGGAGAAAATATAGTAGCCTCTGAGGTGGTCTATCCACCAAAAGTGACATAGGCTGAATAAATGAATTTGCCAAAAGTAATACCCCCCTTAGGGAGGTTGGATAATAAGGACCCTGGTAGAGTCACCCTAAAGTTCATTCCAAAAGTAAAGGTAACTAAAGGACCAAAGAATGATATGGACATGTCTATTAAGAATTTAAATGATTAACACATGAAAAAACTATGAGATTATCTTGAGAACAATAAGGAATATCCAAGAAGGATAGGAAAGGATAAACCTAAACAAATGAACACCAAGCCAATAATGCATATAAAATAGAATTATATATCATTTGAAGATGGGGAGATAAATCAGTCCCATCATGGTTATTAGAAATCTATGGGCTACTAAAAGGTATGCTTGTGGGGGTTAGAATATTAAAAGTATGATTGTACTATCTCATAAAAACATGATTATAGACCTTTATACTCTATGAAAGTAGGCTGATTTAAGAGTAGATAAAATTATGCATATTGTTACCCATGGGCTAAGTGACTTTTACCTACGCATTGTGATGGATATTGATATATATGATTTTAGAGTCATGAAATTTTCCCATTCAATACATTTGATTAAATGAGACTTATTTGATGTGGGTGTTAGTTTCCCACGGGTGCAACCCCCTGCGATTAATTGTATCTTAGGCTTTAACCAAAGAACACTCAATTAAGGATGTTATTTTTTATGTTCTTAGTTAAGTGATGAGTGGCATTATGAGGCTATTCTAATATAAAGTAGATAGGCTCAATGAGCCCTTTAACAATTATAAAGATCATTCAATAATTCAATTAATTTCATGGGAAGAAATTGAGAGAGGAGAAATTGCACATAAGGAATGGAAGATAGATAGATGGAAGAGATGCCATCAGTGTGACATAGATAAGTTTGATTTATAGCCTCCCAAGGATGGCAAACTCATCAAATGATAAGGCATATAATAATATACTTATAACATAAGACTTCAATCCTTAATCTGTAAGAAACATTTTATACTCATAATAGTAATTCCCTCGACCTCACTAATGCATGACAATGAGGGGACTTATAACTCAAATCCAAATAGAGACTTAAGTAGCCTTAATTAGGATTTACCATTTTGCTTGGAAAGGTGTACCAGCTAAAACTCCTCATAGCATCTTGAACTTATACAATCAATTCTTATGCAAATTCATGAGTGGTGGAGAGGTATATAAGAGGGATGGGCCTTAGGCATGACCATGAATTGTACTTTATTAATGCAATGATGAACTAGTCCTCTATATAATAAAAAATAAAATCCATATGCTTGCCTCATGCTATGCATGAGTGTAGGGCTAAAAGGAATTAGTTATAAGCCATTGTGAAATGGGCTAATTTTTAAATGTAAGTTGTAATTTATAAAGAAGAAATAAGATAGGTCATGCATTAGATTTTAAAAGCATGTTGTGTTAGGAAAGTTGATATTTGTATGTTTTACATTCTTGCAATTTGTATAATTTTGATGATTCCAAATATTATTCTTTTATGTTTTGTTATCTCCTAACATTTTTTGGAAGATTTGTTTTTGCTCTTGTGTGTACTAATATTTCAGGAAAATCAAACTCCAGACTACGAAGACTTCAAATCAAATTCAGCATGAAATACTTTGTAATTTTGAAGCTTGTACTTTTTATTTGAATTAAATTTGAGAGGGAGTGATTGTAATTGAGTGAATAAATTCACACACACTAAAGGAGATCTTAAAAAAGTTTTGTACTGATTGTACGGGACGAACATTGTTCGTACGGGACGATCAGATCAGTTATCTCCTTGTAAAAGCAATGGAACGGATAGGAATTGAACTGGAAAATTTTTTCTAAGTCCTGATCATCCAGGACGAAACATTTTCTTCCTAGGATGAGTTTATCTCTATAAAATCTTTGTCCGGATGAAGTCCAGTTCATCCCAGGACGATGGGAACCGACTATGGCAGTTTCTGGCAACGTTCTGCAGTTTTCGGAACCGACCTTTGATATAACTGTTCGTACGGGACAAAATTTTTCGTCCCATGACGAACCTATTTCATTCCAGGATAAAATTGGTTCATACTGATGCACAAATGGTTTGTACGGGACAGGTTTTTATACAGTTTGTCCGTACTAACTCAGGTTTGTACGGGACGATCCACTGCGCAGAAAAACATCAAATTAGCAATTTTTTGGATGATTTTTCATTTTCTTTCTATATAAGGAGTCCTAGAAACTATTACAACTGCCTTTGGAGTTGTTTTCTCTTGAGAGGGATTAGTGTTTGGGAGAGATTATAAGAGTGAAGAGTGAGACATCAAGGGAGGGGTTTATGAGGGATTCACAAGGTTACTTGAAGAAGAAGATCTCTTTATTTCTGCCCAACTCCTCTGAAGGCTCTCAAGTGAAGTTCAACAACATCGGTCCGGTTCTCTGTCGACACTTGAAGAGTGTAAAAGGACGACAAAGTGTATCTTTGACAGTCAATGTGTCTTCGTTCTTTTGGAGAAAACTAGAAGAGAGAACTTGAAAGGGAGAGAGGAAAGGGTGGAGTTCGAGAGGGAGAAGATCCTAGAAGGGGATTTCAAGGGAGTGTGGAGGGGATATTCACACGGTTGCTTCGACGAACTTGCACCTCAGTACCGTCGGATTCAAGGGTCGTCTTGAGGGAAGTTTTGGCTAGAAAAATATCTCTTCGGTGTTAAAGAACCCGGCTACTCCGCCGCACTGGGGAAGGTGAAAGTGATTTTGTACAGGATTCTCCGCCTTGCGTTGGGGGAAACAGGAGAGTCACTTTGTGGTATTAGTGCAATATTTGGAGGGTGCCTCCGGGGAGTGGACGTAGGTCAAGGTTTGACCGAACCACTATAAATCTGGTGTGTTCTGTCTTATTTTTCTTCCGCATTTAATTTAATTGCAAGTTATTTACTCTGATTGAAAAGTTTATTTTTAAACTTTAAATTTAACTTGCATTAATAATTAAAAAGGTTTTCTAAAAATCCAAGAGTAGAAGTATAATTTTTAAATTACTAATTCACCCCCCTCTTAGTTAGCCTTGGGACAATCACTTAGGCTTAACATCCTAATTCATATTGAGCGAGTTTCAACATGTTGGTTTATTTTAAGCCCTGTATCATTTTGTCGTGATTATGAAAAATTTTTGTTTATAAAAGATTTAACATCCTGAGAGCTAATAAATGCATATAAATCTAGTTTACTATGAAAGTAAACATACCAATCATCAAAGAATAAATAGTAAATAAGAGGCCAAAAGCATAATTGGGTTCTGCAATATACCCCAAGAAAAGAAAAATTAGGTTACCTAAAACTATACATCATTGAATGACATGAGGTTCTTGATTGACCGTAAAATATTTTACCTCCTGTCTTCTAAAATACCCAAATATTTATATGGATTTTCAAAAAAAAAAAAAATTTTAAAAAAATAAAATTAGATAAGTTCTCTACAAAATAGAGAATAAAATAATTATAAAAATAATTTATATTCACATCTAGACCTAGTCCTTAGGACTATATTCCCAAGGGCTTAGCAATCCTCATGGTACCTATTAGAGAGCATATTAATAATGATAATATAGTATTTTCATTAGCCCCTTTAGAATATGGCCTTATAGAAGATATTTCTATAAAAATTCTGACCATTGAAGTGTAAGTGCCAACTCACCAATTCATAAAATAAGAAACAAAATAATCTTAAAAAATAAAAAAAATTTACATCATAATCGTATAAAAAAAATATGAAGAATGAAAAGTTAAAAAATATTAACCTAGCTACCCTATCCTATTTATTTTTCAAAAGAGGTTTTTATAAAATTAAAAATAAGGAGTATAAAATGGTGTATGAAAATATGCCCACTCCTCCCAAAACAAAAAACTAAAGGGGAGAAGATAACATCGATGAAAGCATTCCATACACAACTACAGAGAGGGGAACACCAAAAAGAAAGAAAAAGATAGACCCCTCAAGTGAGAAGGAGAGCCCCAACATGGGTTTGCATTGTGTATTAGAAAGATAGCACCCAAGGCAAACCAATGGAGGAGGCAGCTCATTGACCACATGAGGGGACCAAGTACCTTTATGTAAAATCTTTAGAGGTCTTCTTCCTCTTCCTCAGATCCATGGTAAAAGGGATAAGATGAAGAAGTTCCTTTGAGAAAGGAACATTAGATATCTTGGGCGATTGCTTCCTAAGATTAAGTATATGATCAGAAGTTTCTTTAAGTTATTGAGCCTTAGAGGCTATGAAATTAATAGGCGATTGGGTTTTTTTAGGCATGGTTACTTATTCCTTCTTAGTCTTGGCCTTTCCCTTAGATCTTATGGTCACCACATTCTAAGAGCCAAGAGCATGTTCCTCCTTAAGAGTGTCTCGGTGCTGCTCCAAGCTGGCGCTATCCACCAGTAGGGAGGGCTCACTATCATAGGGATTGCGAGGGGCGGAAGGGCCTTTAGCCGACTTGGGAGGCACAGGAGATGTTAAAGAGTTAGTGGGCGATGGGACCTTCAAGGTTGCTGACTTGGTGGAGCAATTTCTACTAGTATTGCCAATGAATCCATAAGAGAAGCAAAAGTTCGATAGACCTTCATATTCCACTTTTTGGAAGAACCAACCATGTAAGAAATTAATCCATACCCCAGAAGTCAATCCTCTCACATATTCTAGCATAAGAAGATCTTCCCAAAGAACTAGTATGTGAATCCATCCAAATTGGGTCACCTAACATATTGGCGAGGCAAGTAATATTCTAAACATCCTAGTACAAGAGAAGGAGTTAGGGTAATCTAATCCAAATTAGTGAATGCAGCCCATGAAGAGAGTTAGGAGATAAATTAGAAGTCCATTTTTCCATACCATTTATGTTTCTAGTGATAATCTAAGGTCTGCTCATAAGAATAACATCTCTTGCCTTGATATTTTGAAATTGCAAATTGAAAGGTCGTTAGGGATGTTAGGCCCCTTGTGAACTAGCCCAAGGCTAATAAAGAGAGAGGTGAATTGGAAAAGAAGAATATTTAAATAAAAAAACAAATCAAAATGAATATCACCACAATAAAAACAAAATGCGAAAATAAAATGCGAAAGTAATAAAAAAAGAACACACCGGATTTATAGTAGTTTGATCAAACCTTGACCTACATCCACTCCTCGGAGGCACCCTCCGAGTATTGCACTAAACTAAGTGTCTCTTCTTTAGCCCCCACAGCTAGGTGGAGAAGCCCTTACAAAATCACTTCCACCTTCCCCGGTGCGGTGGAGTCGTCGGGTCCTTTGACACCAAAGAGATCTTCTTCTTTGGTGAACTTCGCTTGAGACATGTCTTGAATCCGACGGTATTTAGGTGCTAGCTTGTCGGAGCAACCGTGTGGAACCCCCTCCACACTCCCTTGAGTCCCCCATCACAGGATCTCCTCCCTCTCTTAAACTCCACCCTTTCCTCACTCCCTTTCATGCTCTCTCTTCAAATTTACCCCAAAAGAACAAAGCTATAATGGATGCCAAAGACACTTACAAAGTGCCTTGACAAAGCTTAAACAGAAGAGCTCAAAATGAGCTCATTAATTGCAACTTGCCGACATTATCGTCCAGGATGATACTAATATCGTCCTGTACTATTAGTGCAAAATAAGCCTAATTAGCCTGGACGATCTGAGACGATCATAAGAAATTTGTTCTTATCATGTAGGATGATAATATATTGTCCAAGATGATCAGTATAAATCATGGAATATCATCTTGAACATCGCCCTAAAAAAGAGTTGTCCGATGTCCAATCGTCCAGCATATCGGCCTGGACGATCTTGCGATCGTCCAGGACGATTTGATTGTGCAATCAAGTCATAATTATATTCCTTAAATACTAAATTAATTTTGTAAAAATTAACCTGGATCGTCCTGAACAATATTTAATAGGCCAGGACGATCCCCTAGACGATGTCAAAAAATAAGTAATTCCTAAATAGATCTGGCGGCATATTCTTTCAATTTTGAGCCTATCATCCTGTCGATACAAAATTGTTCTGGACAATATTTTTTAATGACGGCTGCTTTAATAAGGATACCCTAATTAGGGTTTCTACTTTTGAATCGATTGTCCAGGCCGATATAAAATCATCCTGGACGATGTTTACCAAAAAATAGTAAACTCTAGGAAATAGGTAGAAATCTTCCAAGTTACAAAGCATCAGGAGCCACACCAAATACAATAGACTCAAGAAAGGAAAAATGGTACAAATTGACTCAGACCTAGTCTACCCAATCTTGAGTTGGTTCCAAATTGCAGTCTGATCATGTGGACCTGAAATGTCAGTAGATAAGACAGTTATAGAGAAATAAGAGTGTTTACTATCATCAAAATCATAAACCATGAAAATAGATCCGTAACACAAATGAAGGAGTTTGGGACTGTCATGATAATTTGGAACTCTTCTAATTGATACCATCTACGCTTAAGCTCACTAAGGAGATATGGGAAAGAGACTCCTCTACCAATGATATTTGCCACCAAAGCATTCTAAAGCCTAGCAATGTTCTCTTGGATGACTGCCACTATCGATTCCATAGAGACCCCCATCCTTAGCAAGGAAGATCTCTTCACTCAATTTGCCCAATGGAATCAATTGGACCTTGTTCCATGTAGAGGGAGCAGAGGACATGCCACTTGTTAAGAGAGTTGCTATTTGCATGTTTTATATTCTTGCAACTTGTATAGTTTTGATGATTTCAAATATTATTATTTTTTGTATAGTTATCTCCTAACACTTTTTGGAAGAGTTGTTTTTGCTCTTGTGTGTACTAACATTTCCGAAAAATCAAACTCTAGACTACAACGACTTCACATCAAATTCAGCATGAGATACTTTATATATTTTAAAATTTGTATTCTTCTTTGAATTAAATGTGAGAGGGAGTGATTGTAATTGAGTGAATACACACACACACCTTAGGAGATTTTGAGAAATTTGTACTGATCGTACATGACGAATATAGTTCGTACAGCTCGATTAGATCAATTATCTCCTCTAAAGAGCAATGGAACGAACAGAGGTTGAAAAAATTTTTTCTAAGTCTTGATCGTCCAGGATGAAGTGTATTCATCCCAGGATGAAATGTTCTCTAGAAAATTTTTGTTCAAGAACAAAGTGTATTCGTTCCAGGACAAGTTGCTTTTTAGAGCATTTTCATCCAAGATGAAGTGTATTTATCCCTGGGCGATTTGCTCTCTGTAAAACTTTCATCCGGATGAACCTTAACTTCGTCCCAAGACGAAGTGAACCTACTCTGAAAATTAAGTGTCGTTATACAGTTTTTGGGAACCGACCTATGGAATAACCATTTGTACCAGACAAACCTAGTTCGTACGGGATGATGTGTGTATAAGAAATCATTTTGTACCCATATACATTAGGTTCGTTTCCAACACATTTAAGTAAAATCATCCAGGATGATCCACGATCATACGGGACGATCCAATTCGTATTGACTTGAAAATTTGCAGTTTTTGGACAGTTTTTTTTGTGTCTTTCCTAGAAATAGTCAAAACTAAACTACCATATAATCTTTTTGCCTACTAATCTTCCTATCTATTGAGAGAAGATTCAAGGAGAGAGTGTTTGAAGGAGATTTCTTGTCATTGGAGCATGAAGGTTTCACTTGGTACTCAAACGTAAGAGTCTTTACTTTTGATTTGTGATTACGTCACTCTTTTCTCTCTTCCTTCTAGAATTTTTGTGAGAAGATCTATCAAGGAGATCCGGTTCTCTGCCGACACTTGGAGAGTGTGAACAGCCGAAGGGTTCTCTTCCCACACTTGGATAGTGTGAACAGCCGAAGGGTTCTCTGACTACACTTGAAGAGTGCGAAAGGATGAAGGGTTCTCTGCTCGCACTAGGAGAGTGTGAAAGGATGAAGGGTTCTCTGCCCATACTAGGAGAGTGCAAAAGGACAAAGGTTCTCTGCCAGCACTGGGAATAGTGTAAAAGGACGACGGTTCTCTACCGCACTGGTAGTGATGGAAAGAGTGTTTGTAAAGGCTTCTCCGCCTTGCTATGGGTGCAAAAGGAGAGTCACTATTGGTATTAGTGTAATACTCGGAGGGTGCCTCCAGGGAGTAGATGTAGGTCTGGTTTTGACCAGGCCAATATAAACCTCGTGTCTTTATTTTTCTACTGCCTTTTATTTTTGTGTTTTTTTAATTTTAAAACTGTGGTTGAAAAAAATTTTCTACAAAACTCATTAATATTTTATTTTTTTGGTTTAAAAATTAAAAGGAGGGATGTTTTTTAAAATTACCAATTCAACGCCCCTCCTCTTGGTTAGCCGTGGGACATAAGCTTAGGTCTAACAACCTAATTCATAGAAATCAAATTTCAACAAGTGGTATCAGAGCTTTATTTCAAAATCATAAGTTTAGACTACTTTTTCATTAAAGTAGATGGCTACATTTGGAAACTGAAATACACCCGAGGGTTTCTCTATAACTAGACATCCACTATTTGACAATATACCTTTTGATTTTTTGGAAAACACGCATGTCTACATTTTTACAGTCACTTAATTATCGTATGTGGAACTTAGTTCAGGAAGGGTATACAAAACCAACTAGATTAGTTGATGGAGTTCAAGTTGAAACCCCTTTTGCGGACTGGATAGTAGAAGAATGTGACTTAGCACAACTAAATGCTAAATGCTTGAATAGTTTCTTTTGTGCTTTAAAATCAGAAGACTACATGCGGGTTTTCACTTACAAAAGTGAGAATGACATATGGGATAGACTTTGTATAACTTATGAGAGGATTAAAGAGGTTAAGCAATCTTGACTTAATATCTTGTTGCATGATTATGAACTTTTTCGCATGAAACCAAATGAATTCATTTCTGATATGTACATAAGATTCAGACAAATAGTCACCTATTTGCATGCACTAGGTAGGAAACTAACGAATGCTGAAATGGTTAACAAAATTCTTCGTTATTTTCCTACTGCTTATGATGTTAAAATTACTGTAATTACAGAGCCAAAAGATCTAAATATTTACTCTATTGATAATATTCTTGGTTCGCTAATTTCTTACGAGCAAGGAGTTAGCCAAAGAAAGATTGATACATATGAACCACGAAGGGAGACGAACATAACACTAAATGTGAAAGAGTCTGAGAGTGAACACTCATAACCTGAGGATGAAGACGACATCGCATTGATGACTAGACAATTCATAAGCTTTCTAAAGAGGAAGCAGAAGAGACGCCAGCATTGGAATATAGGTAAATTTAATATAAATGCCAAGGTTTCAAATGAAGTAATTTGCTATGAGTGTAGGAAACCTTGTCATATCAATACTGAATGCCCAAAACTTAAAGCCATTTCTAGCAAGGAGAAGGTTGAGGAGAAACGAATTGCAAAGAAGGGCAAGAAGAAGTTTCAAAGAGCTTTCTGGGCGAACTCAGCTTCAGATTCATCAGATACTGAGAAGGAAGAGGAAGTCACTAATCTGTGCTTAATGGTCAATAATCTTGGTCAGTCAGATCAAGAAGAGGGTCGCTCTCATACAAGACCTCGTGAGAGCATATGGTACCTGGACAACGGATGTTCAAAGCATATGATTGGAGATACTGCATAATTCATATCGCTGGAAGCCAGGAGTGGAGACAAGGTTACACTTGGAGATAACACCACAAGGAAGGTGGTTGGATCAGGTATGATCAGAAATCTTAATAAATTTTATATTGAGAATATGTTATTAGTAGAAGGCTTAAAGCATAACCTATTAAGTATAAGCAAGCTATGTGAAAAAGGATATTGTGTGAAATTTTTTCCTACTAGCTGCATATTAAGCCTAAATGGTAAAGATGTTTTGAATGATAAAAGGCTAAATAATGTGTATATGCTAGACTTGAATTATATTCAATCTCCTACTACTTTTTGTTTGAAAACTGTATCTGATGAGTCATGGCTTTGACATAGAAGACTTTATCATTCTAGCATGAAAAACCTTAGAAGGATTACCCAAAAGAACTTAGTGAGAGGCATACTAAAACTAGACTTTACTAAGGACCACATTTGTGATGCATGTCAATTAGGAAAGCAAGTGAAGTCATCTTTTCAGTCCAATAAGGATCTTAGAACTAGTAAACCTTTAGAGATTTTGCATATGGATCTTTTTGGACCTGTTGGTACTATGAGTCTAGGAGGGAAGGTATACAAATTTGTGATTGTGGATGATTACTCAAGATTCACATGACTTAGATTTCTATTTCATAAGAGTGAATCATTTGAGAAATTTAGAAACTTTTTGACTTGGATTCAAAGAAAAATAGGGTGTGAAATTATTTCTATATAAAGTGATCATGGAGGATAATTTGAGAATGAGAAATTTGTAGAATTTTGTAAGGAGAAAGAAATTGATCATAATTTATCTGCACCTAAAACCCCTCAGTAGAATGGGGTAGTTGAAAGGAAAAATATAACATTAATAGAAGCCACCTGAGCAATGTTGACATAATACTCACTTCCTAAATATTTTTGGGCTGAGGCGGTTAGCACTACATGTTATGTTCTGAATAGGGTGAATGCGAGATCTAAATTAAATAAATTACCCTATGAGTTGCTAAAAGGAAGAACACCTAATTTGTCTCATTTGCATATTTTTGGTTGCAAGGTGTTCATTCGTAACAATGGAAAATCTGCCTTAGAAAATTTGATCCAAAATCTGATGAAGGAATTTTTGTTGGATACTTAAGTGTTGGAAAATCTTATAGAGTATTAAATAAAAGAACTTTAATAATTGAGGAGACCACACATGTTGTATTTGATAAAATAGGAAATATGGAAGAGCCAAATGTTGTAGAAGATGAGATTGAGATTAACTTCCAAAAGATTTATTAAATAAATTTGGAAGAAAATGTGGAAGAAAATTTGGAGATAGAAAACCCTTTGCCTAGATATTTGAGATTTTCCAAAAAAACCACCAAAGGGAATTGATTATAGGTGAACCAAGTGAGGGTGTAAGGACTAGGCGTTGACTAAACAAAGAAGTCAATCATTCAGCCTTCATTTCAACTATAGAACCCACAAATATTGATCAACCACTTTCGGATGAATTTTGGATTTTGGTCATGCAAGAAGAGTTGAATCAATTTGTAAGAAATAAAGTTTGAGAATTAACTAAAAGGCCAAAGGATCAAAATGTAGTTGGAACTAAGTGGTGTTCAAAAACAAAATGAATAACTCAGAAGTAGTCATCAGAAATAAGGCTAGATTAGTTGCTAAGGGTTATTGTAAGATTGAAGGGATTTATTTTGAGGATACTTTTGCCCATGTAGTTAGACTTGGCGCAATTAGGGTTTTGCTAGCTTTTACCTATTTTAAAGGATTCAAATTATATCAAAAGGATGTAAAAAGTACATTTTTAAATGGGGTAATTCAAGAAGATATTTTTGTAGAACAACCACCAGGTTTTAAAAATTCTAAATACCCAAATCATATTTCAAGTTAAAAAAGGCATTATATGGATTGAAACAGGCACCTAGGGCTTGGTATGAGAGGTTGAGCACCTTCTTACTTGAAAGATCTTTGAAAAAGGAAATGTGGATACAATTCTCTTTTTGAAGAAATGTGGAAAGGATATACTCGTTGTTCAAATTTATGTGGATGATATCATTTTTGGATCTTCAAATAAACATTTTTGTGATGATTTTTCTTAAATAATGAGTAGTGAACTTGAGATGAGTCTAATGGGAGATTTGAGTTACTTTCTAGGATTTAGCATTAAGCAAATTAAGGAAGGCACATTTCTTAGTCAGTCAAAGTCTGTTAAGGACATCCTCAAAAAGTATGAAATGGATAATGCTAAACTTGTTAGTATACCAATGAGTTCCTCAGTTCAGTTGGATAAGGACCCTAAGGGAAAATATGTTGATCAAAAGAAATTTAGAGGGATAATTGGATCTTTACTTTACTAGATTGCTAGCTGACCCGATATCATGTTCAATGTTTGCTTTTGTGCTAGATTTCAATCAGATCCAAAAGAATCACATTTAACAGTAGTGAAAAGGATTTTAAGATATCTGTTAGGAACTCAGAACTTAGGAATCTGGTATCCTAAGTTTAGCTCTTCATTTAAAATAATTGGTTATTTAGATTCTTACTTTGCAGGTTATAGGGTAGATAGAAAGAGCACTTATGGAACATGTCAATTTATTGGAAATTTGCTAGTCTCCTGGTCCAGTAGAATATAAAATTCAGTAGCCCTATCTACTGCAGAAGCTGAATACATTGCATTAGGAAGTTGTGTGACACAAGTACTTTGGTTGAAACAATAGTTGATTGATTTAGGATTGACTATAGGCACTATTCTAATTTATTGTGATAACACTAATGCTATTTATATTTCTTAAAATTCTATTCAACATTCAAGAACCAAACATATAGACATAATGTATCATTTCATAAGAGATCATGTTTCCAAAAGACGAATTGAACTCACTCATATTTCTACTGAAAATCAACTTGCAGACATTTTTACAAAACCTTTAGCCTTTGATACTTTCAGTGCATTAAGAACAAGGCTTGGTGTGACTGATTTGAATGCTTAAATAAAAATATTTTTGCAATATTGATGTTTTATTTACTAGTTAAATGTGTTTGTGTGATTTTCTTTATTTAGAGTTTGTGTTTTTTTATATTTTTTATTGTTTTATGTTTTTAGTGTGTTTGTGTTTAAGTTTTTTGATTGAGAACAAAGATTTGAAAATTTTGAGTGACAACCGTCCAGGACGAAATGTTTTCGTACGAGACGATTTGTGTAGTGTGAGAAACTGTCAGATTTTAAACTGTTTGAGTGCAATTTCAATGTTTTATTGACACTTCGTCTGTACGATCGTCACGATAATCCGGGATGAAATGTTTTTCAAATGACAGGATGAATGAATAAAGCGGTTGAATGGATAAGGTAGTTTTTAATATGAACTTCGTACGTACGAACCTTTTGTTCATCTGGACGAACACATGTCGGTTCGATGTAGGGGACGGTTTTAACTGTCATTAAAATGATATGTTATGATCGTCCTGGGATGAACATGTGTTCGTCTGTACGATCAGACTGGTCAAAAGTCTGTATAAAAGAACGCTTCATAAGTTATGTTGATTATGAAAAGCTGTTTCATTTTGACGCTTTGGATCGTCTAAATGAAATTTTTTTGTACAGGATGAATTGAAAATTTCATACGGGACAAATTTTTTTCGTCTGGTACGAACGTATCATTTTCAATAAATAGAAGGGCTTTTGAACTCAACAGTTATACTCAAATCTCCACTTTCAATCTCTTTCGTACTCTAGATCCTCTTCCAAATGATGATTTCAAGCAAAAGACAAAAGATTCTGGCAAAGAAACCACATCAAAATTCCTCTCAAAATTTCCTTTCTAAAGTAAATGAGGAATCTTTTCCTAGTTTCGCCTCTGCAAAGATCACACTCTCAAGAATCCTAATCTAAGAACAACTTACCTTTCAAGTAATAAACTTATTTTCCTCAACATAGTTTGGTTTTATCCTTACCCTCGTCTATGTCTATAATAAGGAAACCTTCAACTACTTCCTAGCCAACATGTCCTTTAATTCCAACGACTCTATAATCCATTCCTTTGATTTCAAACAAAATGTTGACCAAGCATGACTTAGGAGCCTTTTTAAATTTAAAGATAGAGGGAGCCAGAGCCCATCACTTAATCAACACTCATGATTATTCTTAGTCTAAACTTAATAATGTGATTAGAGGAAACAATGTGAACGAACATGTGGCTATAGTATCTGATCTAGTTACGAATCATCCAGCATGTCCTTAGAACTTACATAATTCTTAAAGCTGGTGATAGAGTCAACATTACCCCTCTTCTTTCTATGTTGACCTTTTTGATCATGACCAAAGAACCTATAGAAGAAGCCCAACTTATCCTTGACTATCTTTATGGGCTGTCTGAAATTGGACATGTAGAGTATAAGAGAAAGAAAAACATCACCTTAGGACATCTTGTTGCCTACATTCTGGAGAAGAAATACAATTTGGTTCAACTGATCAAGAGTTTGAAGAACCGCTCTACTACAACGACGGATCATTTAGAGCAATCTTCAAAGAAGAACCAAGTAAAACTCATGTCATTAGTGATACAGAAGAAGAACCAGAAGCTGCACCTGCACCCGCCAATGAATCAAATTTTCAGGATTTGGTTCAAAGATTTGATCGCTTAGAGACTCATTTTGATCAATGCTTTGATCAAATTGAGACTCATCTTCAGCAGCAGGTCGCACAGTATCAGCATGACATGAATTATATGAGGGATCAGATGAATGATATCAGTACCAATGTGCTTATGATGTGTACTTACTTTAACATCTTTGGTGCTGCACCTCCTCCTCCTCCACCAGATGAGGGTCCTTCTCAGTGATGGTTTCACTTAGTTTTATGTATTTTATGTAGTTTGTGTTTTAGATGTGTTTTAAGTAAGTTTGTTGTATTTTTCTTTTGCTTTAGATGTTTTTGTTTCTGTATTGATATCCTGATTGTAATATCTTTTTAGTGATATCAATATATGTTCATGTGTTTTTGGGATTTAATTGTATTGAAATGTTTGTTAGCCTTTACGACAATCATTAGATTTTTGATCTTAATAGTGCTATACTTTGAAGTACAAGTCTAAATTAAATTCATTAGAAACTCTAATTTTTTCTAAATTTAAGTTCTGCTTATAACTTGATGTAATTAAAATTGTCATTCATGTCTATTATTTAGACTATATTAATTCTAATATTATTATTGCAACTATGATATTTTCTTATTTATATTTCACTTATCAATAAATATTTATGCACTTAGAAAAATTTGAAATTTTTTATTATTGATTTTGGAAATATCAAAATTACTCTTGAACAAAAAAGAAATGTACAAATGTACAAAAATTAAAAGAAATGCGCAATGGTTAGCAAATAGAAAAAGAGGCACAAAATAAGCCCAAAAATAAAAAAAGATTAAAAAAAATGTGCCAATAATTTGAAAAAGATGCGCAAAGCGCCACATGTGGTAATTATTTCTTTCCATTATCTTTTAATCTCTTAATTCAAAATTATCTACTATACATTTATATTCTGTATTGAAATTTGAAATATACAATTTTTTTTTTTTCAGCCTTTTTGCAAGGATTTTCTTTAACTTAGTGTCTAAATTGACTCATATTTTTGTTATATTCTTTCTATTATCAATGTTATATCTCTTCTTAAATTCTATGAATTAATATGATTTGTCTAATGTTTTAATTTTATTTGCATAACATATTTTAATCACTTTCAAGACTGAATTATCAAATGATTTTCATATGTCTGCTTACATTTCAAGTCTTTTTCTTCTTTACTTTTTGCTGTTGTCAAAAAGGGGGAGAAATTGTTTGTTTCATATTTTTCTTTGTTGTTTTATCTGTTTTTGTTTTTTGTTTTGTATTTTATGTTTGTACGTTGTGTGTGTTTGTTTTATCTGTATATTTCTAAAAATGCCTCCTTATTTACACGTGTACATAAATTCAGGGGGAGTTTAGGAGATTTTTTTAAATTTGAAAATTATACAAACAATAATTATTTTGCCATCATAAAAAAGGGGGAGATTGTTAAGAGAGTTGCTTTTTGTGTATTTTATATTCTTGCAACTTGTATAGTTTTGATAATTTCAAATATTATTATTTTTTGTATAGTTATCTCCTAACACTTTTTGAAAGAGTTGTTTTTGCTCTTGTGTGTACTAAAATTTCAGGAAAATCAAACTCGAGACTACAACGACTTCAAATCAAATTCAGCATGAGATACTTTATATATTTAAAAATTTGTATTCTTCTTTGAATT
The DNA here is from genome assembly GCA_016618105.1 of Dendrobium huoshanense. Taxonomy (NCBI): domain Eukaryota; kingdom Viridiplantae; phylum Streptophyta; class Magnoliopsida; order Asparagales; family Orchidaceae; genus Dendrobium; species Dendrobium huoshanense. Next base: position 41,543,270 of record CM028360.1, read on the forward strand.
AAATTTGAGAGCGAGTGATTCTAATTGAGTGAATACACACACCTTAAGAGATTTTGAGAAATCTGTACTGATCGTAAAGGACGAACATTGTTCGTACGGGATAATCAGATCAGTTATCTCCTCTAAAGAGCAATAGAACAAACAGGGGTTGAAGAAAATTTTTCTAAGTCTTAATCATCCAGGATGAAGTGTATTCGTCCCAGGACGAAATGTTCTCTGGAAAATTTTTGTTCAAGAACGAAGTGTATTCATTCCAGGACGAGTTGTTCTCTGGAGCATTTTCATCCAAGACAAAGTGTATTCATCCCGGGATGATTTTCTCTCTGTAAAACTTTCATCCGGATGAACCTTAACTTCATCCCAGGACGAAGTGAACCGACTCTAAAAATTAAGTGTCGTTCTGCAGTTTTTGGGAACCGACCGGAATAACCGTTCATAGCGAATGAACCTAGTTAGTATATGAAGATGTGTGTATACGAAATCATTTCGTACCCATATACATTAGGTTCATTTCCAACACATTTAAGTAAAATCAACCAAGATGATCCACGATCATACGGAACGATCCAATTCGTATTGACTTTAAAATTTGCAGTTTTTGGACGGTTTTTTTGTATCTTTCCTATAAATAGTCCAACCTAAACTGCCATATAATCTTTTTTCCTACTGATCTTCATGCCTATTGAGAGAAGAGTCAAGAAGAGAGTGTGAGAGAGTGTTTGAAGGAGATTTCTAGCCATTGGAGCATGAAGGTTTCACTTGGTACTCAAAGGTAAGAGTCTTTACTCTTGGTTTGTGATTACTTCACTCTTTTCTCTCTTCTTTCTAGAATTCTTATGAGAAGATCTGTCAAGGAGATCCAGTTCTCTGCTGACACTTGGAGAGTGTGAACAGCCGAAGGGTTCTCTACCCACACTTGGAGAGTGTGAACAGCTGAAGGGTTCTCTGCCCACACTTGGAGAGTGTGAATAGCCGAAGGGTTCTCTGCCCACACTAGGAGAGTGTGAAAGGATGAAGGGTTCTCTGCCCACACTAGGAGAGTGTGAAAGGAGGAAGGTTCTTTTCTAGCATTGGGGATAGTTTAAAAGGACGACGGTTCTCTAACGCACTGGGTAGTTGTGGAAAGAGTGTTTGTAAATGCTTCTCTGCCTTGCTGTGGGTGCAAAAGGAGAGTCACTATTGGTATTAGTGCAATACTCGGAGGGTGCCTCTGGGGAGTGGATGTAGGTCTGGTTTTTACCAAACCACTATAAAGCTTGTGTCTTTATTTTTTTGCTGCCTTTATTTTTGTGTTTTTTTAATTTTAAAACTGTGGTTAATAAATGTTTTCTACAAAACTCATTAAATTTTATTTTTTAGTTTAAAAATTAAAAGGGGGGTTTTTTTTTAAATTACCAATTCACCCACCTCTTGGTTAGCCGTGGGACATAAGCTTAGGTCTAACAACCTAATTCATAGAAATCAAGTTTCAACACCACTAACAACTCAGGGAGAGCACTAGAGGACTGTTGATAAAGTCAAAAAGCTTCTTGTGTTGTTGAGGCATTTCCATAAGCCTATAGCGAGCATGATCCTGTAGCTAAAATTGGGATGGGAGAGGAAATATATGGAGGCTCACACCTACTGCTATGAAAAATAATCTTAACCATGGCTTCATACTTTGCAAGTCTCATAGAAGCATTTAAGCAATCACCAGAAGTGTTGCAATCTGATTCTTGCATTACGTCAGGATGGTTGACCTGTTCATGCAGTTCTTGATGCTGGGCTGACCTCGGAGGCTTCGGCGATGCCTGGTCATCCTCCATGTCTATAGGGGAGTTAGAGTGTTCATCCGATTCATCCATCTTGTTATCTGAACTGTGCTCATGCTAAATGTCAAAGATTGCAATTCTTCAAGATGGGTGTTTTTTTTAAAAAGTGTATAGTTTTAAAAAGTATTAATTTTCTTTGGGAAAAGATTAAATTTTTGGAATTTTAGTTTTGAAAATGAATACATCATTATGAATAATATATCACCTTGGGAGGAAAACATATCATTCCTTAAAGGGCTCTAATTTTATAACTTTGAATTCATCATGATTATTGAAGTCAAACACAAGAGTGAATCACATATGACCCCAAGGGTCAAAATGAAATTTAATTGAGTATTTGACTACATTAATTTTTTATAAAAGATCAAAAAATTTTAGAATTAACATTATGATAGTAATTGATATATCTCTTCGAGGAAATAAGTTATCAAACATTATTGATCGTTCAAAAATGATGATAATGATCATGGAATTTTGAATTTTCCCAAAGAGAAATAATTAAGGTTTTGAAAAGTTTGATTTTAAAAAATTAGATATGGTTTTCTAAATCTCCTACAAGCGTAAACCCTCATATTTAATTACATCGTAGGAAAACTGGAGTTTTTCTATGAAAACTCTCGATTAAAAAAGCGGTATAAATTTTATTTAAGATTTTAAAGTTTGATTTGAAAGGAGGTAATGGTTGGAAATTCAAATGGGGATGAATAATATTTGAGCTTTTTTTTTGGAGTCAAAAGAAGAAGAGTAAGGGGCACCTAGGATTCTAAAATAGTTAAGAAGTACCCTAGTCCATCCTAAGTATTGGGCTTGAATTTGATTGAAAGAGCTATTTAGATTTAATGATTGATTTTATTAGAAAATTGGGATTCAATTCCTAAAGGTTAAGGTTTTATAGCCTAAGCTTGCCTTAGAATATAAGTCAAAAGTGGGTACTAAAAATCAATGACCCAAACCTAGCTAATGTAATATAAATCTGGACTTACCCGGCCTAGATTAGGGAGCCAGCTAGACCACCTAAACTCTTAAAAACTATGAGTCCGATCTTTTAATGTAGAGTGGTAGGGACATTAATTATATTAAGTTTAAGAAGTTGGGGCCGACATCTAAAGTAGATCCAAATTGGCCCTTAACATGTGTCAGGTATTTGATGTTTAAATAAATGCAATTAAAATTTAAACTCTATTTAATTTATATATCTAATGTGATGCATGCTAATTGACTTGATTAAATGCTTAAAATTTAGAATGAAGCAGTTATTAAAAAGGCTTAAAAATATGTTTTATCCTAAAGATACATAGATTCCCCTTGGACAGATCTACACCATCATAGGACAGGTGGTCTGCCAAAACCTACAGGCGGGGATGTGCCTAACAAGGTAGAAAAGATGCAGCAAATATGCACGTGGATTCCCGGGGGTCTCAGTCTTACTTCTTAAATTTTTAGAGTTATTATATTGGCTTAACAAATTTAATTTTAATTAACATAGAAATGGTTTTAACAATCCCTCATGAGCCTCTGATCGGGTTCTAGGCTAAATCAAAATTGGCATGCAATAATCACCAAAAACTATTAAAAGCAAGTAATCCTATATCGCAATCAACATAAAAAAATTAATATTAATAAATAAATTAATTAAAGTTTAATGTATGTAGGAAAATTCTGTTTAATATTACATTCTATAATTACAGAAAAGTAAAGTGGTTAGGCACCACTTACAACAACCCAGATTCTATTCTTAAGACTTAAGTGACTTTGTGAATGGGATTCTTCTCATTCTCCACTTCTTTGTCTTCTCACGAGCTTTTTGATTCATTAGTTTTGGATATCCAAATGAAAAAAAAATCTCCTTTAGATAGAGTATTTTCTTTCCTCTTTGAATATTTTCAATGTCATTCAATTTTGGAGCTCTAAATAGAGAGGTACTCTCCCCTAAGGGATGTCCGTTCATCTTTGAAATCAAAATTGAATGTTTTAACTTCTCATTCCCAAATCACTTAAATATTATAACTCAAATACATCTCAAATTATATTTAATAAAAGAGAGTATTCTAGACTCAACAGTAAGTTAGGTTATCCTAATAATCACATTTAAATTAATAATTTCAAGCAGTTATAATCGAATCATCTCCAGTAGTTAATATTTTAAAATTAAAAGGGCATAATCAATCATAACATAGAGTGTAGCAAATAAATAAACAATCAATCAATTCTATACTAATAACCAGCATGTAGTGAAAACCAGGAAAAACACGACACATAACTGCAGAAAAGTAAACACCGACCTTGCCTAAAACTATAGTTGGTTGTCATAACAAATCATCTATTGTGTGTGAGGTAGGCTGTGTGATTTGGATATGTCATGTGAAGGGCAATTAATTCAAGTTATTTAAAGTTCTAGTTGGTTGAATGGCTTAAAGGAGGAGTTTAATTAAAGTTTAAATTTTAATGACTTAAGATTGATTTTAAAATATATTTTTAAAGTGTTAAATAGATACCACCTTTGTTGTTAATCAAGGTCGTAAAGTTTATTTCACCTTCCTTTGGGCTAATTTAATATGCTCGTAAGCCTGGGTTACCTATTTGCACTCAGTATAGTTAAGTGATTTGACTCGAATAAGGTTTAAATATTAATGAATTTTAATTAAAGTTAGTTGATTGTTAATTTTTAAAGTTAATTAAAGATTTCTAAAGTTCTAGGGTGATTTTTAAATTTTTGAAATTTTTTAGATTATTTTAATAAGTTAACTTTTTAATTAAAAGTGATTTCTAGAAATTTAATATTTTTATAAAATATTAGACCTTAAGATGAGTTGTTAGACACTAAGGTTATTGAATTTGGATTTTTCAACATTTTATTATGAAGGTTTGAAGTTTTGATTTGATTTTGACTTAAGTTTGCCGGTTTATTGACTTTTTGACTTTGACTTATTTTTAACAATCTGATATCTTTGATAATATTAGATTTTATTTTGAGTTGAAAGCCTTTGAGTTTGATTATTTTAGAATTTTCTAGAATTAGTTATGATTTTTCAAAGTTTTGTAATTATTTAAAATTTTAAATGATTTAAAGAAAGGCCCTTTTTATGGTTTTGTCCCAGATGAATTACTAACTCCTTGAAATCAACTTTAACGGCCATGAATGACCTAAAAAGATATTTTAATGTGTTTGGGAATTTTTTAGAATTTTCAATTATTTTAATTAATTATTAATTAAAAATTAAATTTCAATTAAAATAAAATTAAGCTTAAATTTGCTATCAAATAAAAGGGCTTTTAATTTTCATTGATTAATGATTGAATTAAAGTCAATTTGAGGTATTATTTGTAATTTGTGGATTTAAATTTGATTTATTAAATTTTCTTGAAGGTTTAATGCTTAGTTAAGTGTTTAATTTGATTAAAGTCAATTAACAGGATTAATGATCTCTAAAATCAATGAAAACTTTTCTATGGGCTGAGAGTATCACTATGTTTAAGTGGTTCAAATTTTAACTCAATAGGAGATATCCTAATTATTAAAATTTTTCTAAGTTTTTAAAATAAATATCTTTAATTATTATCCTTAATGATGCCACTAAGTTTAAGTGAGTTTGAATCAAGGTTTGTCAAACCCTTGGACTTAACACATGAATGCAAATACATAATCACACTGTTGCGGATCTATGGTTTATGATTTTGATGATAGCAAACATTCCTTATTTCTCTACGATTGTCTTATGTGCTAACGTTTTAGGTCCACGCGATCAGGTTGCAATTTGGAACTAGCTCAAGATTGGGTAGACTAGGTCTGTGTCAGTTTGTAATCTTTTTCCTTTCTTGAGTCTGTTATATTTGGTGTGGGATCTGTTATTTTGTAACTTGGAAGATTTCCCGTTGTTCCCTATAATATTTCTATTTTTGGTAATATCGGCCAGGATGATATTTATATCATCCTGGACGATATGTCCAAAATCAGAAAACCTAATTAGGGCATCCTCATTAAGGCAGCCGTCATTTAGATCGGCCTGGACGATACATATATCGGCCAGGACGATCATCTTAATTCAGAAAGAATCAACCACCATAATCAGTTTATGAATTCTTTGTTTTAGGAAATCGGCATGAACGATATTTATATAGTCCAGGCCGATCTAACTCAATTATGCCTAAATTGATCTGATATCTTTGGAAAGCATTAATGGTTGATTGATACGATCACATCGGCCGGGACGATCTTATGATCGGCCAGGACGATGTCCTGGACAATTGACTTCGGCCAGCACCAAATCAGGGCGATGATCAGAACGATTAAAATCGGTTTTAAACTAATCGTCTGGGACGATCGTGAGATCGGCCAGGATGATATAACCAATTTTCTTCTGATCATCCCAAATCGTGTCAGGCCGTTGAGCTGAATTTGAACTAATCGGCCAAGACGATATGCCTATCGTCATGGACGATAATGGCAGCAACTTGCATTAATGAGCTCATTTTGAGAGCTTCTATTTAAGCTATGACAATACACTTTGTAAGTATCTTTGGCAGCCATCAGAGCTTCATTCTTGTGGGGGGAAACTTGAAGAGAGAGCTTGAAAGGGAGAGAGAAAATGGTGGAGTTTGAGAGGGAGAAGATCCTGTGAGGGGGAGGAACTCAAGGGAGTGTGGTGGGGGATCCACACGGTTGCTCCGGCGAACTCGCACCTTAGTACCATCAGATTCAAGGCTTGTCTTGAGGGAAATTCACCAAAAGAAGAAGATATCTTTGGTGTCAAAGGACCCAGCGACTCTACCGCACCGGTGAAGGTGGAAGTGATTTTGTGAGGGCTTCTCCGCCTAGCTGTGGTGGCTAAAGGAGAGACACTTGGTTTAGTGCAATACTTGGAGGGTGCCTCCAAGGAGTGGACGTAGGTCAAGGTTTGACCGAACCACTATAAATCCGGTGTGTTCTTTTCTTATTATTCCTTCCGCATTTATTTTCTTTCGCACTTTGATTTCTGTGGTAATTTTGGTTTGAGTTTTATCTTTAGTTTTAAAGTTATCCAATTCACCTCTGTTCTTTGTTAGCCTTGGGCCAGCTCATGAGGGCTTAACATCTCTAACGAACTTTCAAGTGATTTCAGAAGCACTTTCTAGTGTCATCTGAGCACTTTCAAGTGGTATCAGAGCCGTATTCATAAAATAAGTTTTTAAAAGCTTTTGAATTTTTTGATCCATGGCTAATCGTAATGTTGCGGAAGGTTATTCAATCACCAGACCTCCTTTAAAAATATGTCATTTGATTTTTGGAAAACTCGCATGTTTATTTTCTTGCAATCGATTGATTTTCGCATGTGGCATATGATTTTAACTGGTTATTCATCACCATCACAAATTGTTAATGGAGTTAAAATTGATATTCCTTTTAGTCAATGGAACAAATAAGAACAACTAAATGCTCAATTGAATGCAAAGTCTTTAAATTTCTTTTTATGTACTTTAAATTCTGATGAGTTTATATTAGTATCCACGTGCACTACCGGTAAGGAAGTTTGGGATAAACTACACACCATATACGAAGGCACTAATGAAATCAAGCAATTCAAGTTGAATATGTTAATGCATGATTTTGAACTATTTTCCATGAAACCTTTTGAAACGATTTTAGACATGCATACCAGGTTCATTCAAATTGCAACATCATTGCATTCCTTAGGAAAAGAATTTTCAAATTTTGAAAAAGTTAACAAAATTGTTCGTTGTCTACTGGATAAGTTTGATGCTAAAGTAGTTGCTATTTGTGAATCAAAAGATTTGAATGAATATTCTATTGATAATTTGATTGGCTCACTCATTGCGTACGAGCAAGATTTGGGTCAAAGACTTTTGGATGCAGGAGAAACGATTGTTATAAAACTGAATATACAGAAAGAGATAGCTTAGTTGGTGACGAATGCAATGACAAGTCAAGAAAATCACAAAGCTCACCAAAGCATAAGCAAAAGTAGAAAAAAGGTAGAAGTGGTAAGGATAACCATATTTCTTCTAACATTATTTGCTTTTGATGCAGGAAGCCTGGACTTATGAAAAATCATTGCCCTAATTTAATAATTCTTCCTACGAAAGAAAAAGGAAAGGCGAAGTAAAATTTGAACTGAGGAAATAATGAAAGGCAAAAAATCTCATGGGCAGATCTGGTCTCTGAAACATCAGACCAGGAAAGAGCTAATGGTTAAATGCCTTATTTGTGTCTTTCTTTTTGTTTTTCATTTTTTTAATTTTTTTAATTTTATTTTTGTCTTTGCATTTTTATTTTCGTTAAATTTTTTCTCTCATCAACACACACATTCACTTTTTTAAAAATGAAAAATATACTTCCTGATTTTTCTTGAAATCTTGGGTAAATTGTGTTTGACTTCTCTAAAACAGTCAAAGGAAGGAAACTCATTTATTTTTAACTCTCAATCTCTATTTTCTAAAAGAAGTTATCTTACTTTTTGATTTAAAATCTTTTTCATCTTTTAAATTAGTTTTTGAAACAAAATTTTTTATCTCCCTACATTTTATTTATCGCATAGGAATCTTTTGCAAGTTTTTGAATCTAACTCATAATTTTTTTTAATCAAGCAATTCGCTTTGTCACTAAGATGGGTTTTCCTTTGTTTTTTTAAGAATTAAGAAAGGAAGCATATTCAAAAAAATTGGCCAATGATGCCAAAAATAAAAGATGCACAAAGACGCCAAATTGAAAATATATAATACACAAAGTGTATCAAAAGATGCGCAGTGCGCCAACCAATTGTCAAGAGGCATAAAATGAGCCCACTAAGTTAATGCTTACCATTCTTCTACTTCTTAAAAAGCTTAAGAAAACCCTTGAAACTTTTGATACTTGAGTTTGAAAATTTTGATTCTTGATTCAAAAAGTTATGCATTGATCTTCTATTAGATGTATTTTATAAAAGGAGTTTTTGAAAAATTATTGTTTCTTTCTCTAATTTATTCCTTGATTTAGATCTTGAATTAAAAAGTTTTTTTTTGCCTTTTTAAAGGACTTGAGTTTGGATTATCAATCTCTAAGTTTCTAACCTTTTCTGGGCTATGCATTGTCAAATCCAATTCTACTATAATTTTGATTAAAAACAAGAGGTAACTTTATCATTTTAAGAAAATTTTGTTTTCTCACTAGATCAGGAAATATTTTTGTGTTTTGTTTGTCGTTCCTCTTCTCTTTTTGATAATGTCAAAGGGAGAGAACGTAATATTGAATTTATATCTTTTTTCTTTTCAAAAAATATTAAACAACAAAAATATTTTTATCTCCACTTTTTTTTTATAATTGGTTATTCTAGTGGAGGGGAGATTAGGAGAATTTTTTTTTTAAATTCAAATTAAATTGTTTGCCATCATCAAAAAGGGGGAGATGGTTGCAGATCTATGATTTATGATTTTGATGATAGCAAACATTCCTTATTTCTCTACGATTGCCTTATGTGCTAACGTTTCAGGTCCACGCGATCAGACTGCAATTTGGAACCAGCTCAAGATTTGGTAGACTAGGTCTGTGTCAGTTTGTAATCTTTTTCCTTTCTTGAGTCTGTTATATTTGGTGTGGGATCTGTTGTTTTGTAACTTGGAAGATTTCATGTTGTTCTATATAAGATTTCTATTTTTGGTAATATCGACCGGGACGATATTTATATCATCCTAGACGATATGTCCAAAATCAGAAACCCTAATTAGGGCATCCTCATTAAGACAGCCATCATTGAGATCGACTTGGATGATACATGTATCAGCTAGGACGATCGTCTTAATTTAGAAAGAATCAACCGCCATAATCAATTTAGGAATTCTTTGTTTTAGGAAATCGGCCAGGATGATATTTATATAGTCCAGGACGATCTAACTCAATTATGCCTAAATTGATCTGGTATCTTTGGAAAGCATTAATGGTTGATTGATACGATCACATCGGTCGGGATGATCTTATGATCGGTAAGGATGATGTCCTGGATGATTGACTTCGGGCAGCACCAAATCAGGGCGATTATTAGGACGATTAAAATCGGTTTTAAACTAATCGTCCGGGATGATCGTGAGATCGGTCAGGATGATATAACCAAATTTCTTTTGATCGTCCCAAATCATCCCAGGCCGTTGAGCTGAATTTGATCTAATCGGCCAGGACGATATGCCTATCGTCCTGGACGATAATGGCGGCAACTTGCATTAATGAGCTCATTTTGAGAGCTTCTTTTTAAGCTATGACAAGACACTTTATAAGTGTCTTTGGCAGCCATCAGAGCTTCGTTCTTGTGGGGGAAACTTGAAGAGAGAGCTTGAAAGGGAGAGTGGAAAGGGTGGAGTTTGAGAGGGAGAAGATCCTGTGAGGGGGAGGAACTCAAGGGAGTGTGGTGGGGGATCCACATGGTTGCTCTGGCGAACACGCACCTTAGTACCATCAGATTCAAGGCTTGTCTTGAGGGAAGTTCACCAAAGAAGAAGATCTCTTTGGTGTCAAAGGACCCGGCGACTCCGCCGCACCGGGGAAGGTGGAAGTGATTTTGTAAGGGCTTCTCCGCCTAGTTGTGGGGGCTAAAGGAGAGACACTTGGTTTAGTGCAATACTTGGAGGGTGCCTCCAAGGAGTGGACGTATGTCAAGGTTTGACCGAACCACTATAAATCCGGTGTGTTCTTTTCTTATTATTGCTTTCGCATTTATTTTCTTCCGCACTTTGATTTCTGTGGTAATTTTGATTTGAGTTTTATCTTTGGTTTTAAAGTTATCCAATTCACCTATGTTCTTTGTTAGCCTTGGGCCAGTTCATGAGGGCTTAACATCCCTAACGAACTTTCAAGTGATTTTAGAAGCACTTTCTAGTGTCATCTGAGCACTTTCATATACATAAGTTCTTAAATCTAGGAGAGCCTTAACAACGTGGTGTGTGCACCTACACATGCAAATATTATGATAATACAAATAACTAATAGTAAGATCTGTAAATAATCAAATCATGATTATTCACTAATCAAATCCCCATTAATTCAAATCAAGCTACTTAATATATATTTAAAATCTCAAGGGATCTCTCAAAGGTTCAAAATTTAACATATATATAACTTTTAAATATATACATATACACTTAAATATGAAGAAATAAATCTTGAAATTGGATACTTAAAATATTATTAAAAATAGTTTCAAGAACATTTTGAGAGATCCTGTGACTCTTCAAAATTATTTGAAAATAAATTTTTAATTTAATATAATATAAATTAAATAATATAGTATTCAAATAATTCAAATTAAATAAAAATAAATTAAATTTTAATTATTGAAATTTATTTAAAATATTATTATTTGAACTTTCAAAATTATTTAATTTTTGTTTAAAATAATTGTTAATTAATAATTAAATATTTAAGTAATAAAAGGAAATTCAAAAAATGAAATATATTTTAAATTAATTTAGTTTTAAATTAAATATTAATATAATTCTCTGATTTGATTTTTTATTTAAAAAAAATATTTGTATAATATTTAAAAATATTTAAATTTATAATAAGTAATTATTAATTAAATTTATTATTTGAATTAAGTAAATGAAATACCTTATCGAAAATTTAATTTTAAATTTAAATTGAATTTTAAAATGAAAATATTTTAAATATTTATCTAAAATATCGTAATATATTATAAAATAAGGTTTAAGCTTTTATTAAATATTTTATTAACTTTTAAATTACATATTAACTTAAAATTATTAGTGTTTAAAATTTTTTAAAATATATTTAATATTTTAACTTAAAATTTGGTTTAAATCAACTTTTTTAATTTTCTTATAATATTTATATAAAATAATTTTTTAAAATTTTAAGATAATCTTTATAAATTTTAGATAAAAAAATAATAATTTTTTTTTTTAAATTATTAAAAGAAAAAGGCGGCGAGCCAATCAATGGCCATGATTTCAAGGGGGGTGGGGGAGGGCAATCGTTCGCTGATGATTACCATTTGTGGGACCCACGCGGTTTCCCACTTAACCGAGTTAGCAGTTTTCCCGCACCATTCGATCCCTGCTATTTGGAACTGGTGGTCATGATGCAGCCGGATGGGAGATTAGGCAGCGGCGCAGATCAGAAGGTCAAATGCAAATGCGGTAAGACGGAATTTTAACCATTGATCATCTGATCAACGGCCAAAACTTTGTATACCAAAATGATGCTACGAAAATGCCATTGGATTAGTTTTTTGGCTTGTTCAAGCGATAGAATCAACTATTCTTCATGAAATTTTAAACTTAAAAAGTATACATGAATAGATTTAATAGGGGTATAATTTTAAATTTTGAAAAGTGCTTTTCAGAATGTTAAATAATCCTAAGTGATTCTACCTAGGGTTTAGGATTATAACATGTAGAGTTCATCCAAATTCTATTTGAGTTTGAAGAGTTTTGAATTTGATTTGGTTTGAATTTCAAAAGTTTTTAAAGTTTTATTTTGAAAATGATTGATATTTTCAATGGTTTGATTTTGATTTGTTTGAGTTTGAAGAATTTTGATCTTTATTTTTAAATCTGATTCTAAATTTAAAGGAGGTTTTGCGTTTGATTTAGTTTGATTTACAATAGTTTTTAAAGTTTCATTTTGAATTTGATTGTGAATTTGAATGGTTTGAATTTGACTTTAAGTTTGACACTCATCTGGCTTGGTACTTCCTAAATAGTCTCCCCAACATATGAAAGTATTGGGTGGCATTCTCTAGGGTTAATCAGTTAATGTTTAAAACTTTCTCAGGATCATCATTAGAATGAATGATCCAGTCAACATTGATTCAAGGTTTCCATCAGCTTTATGGTGTTTTAAAATAGGTCTCCAAAAGACTACAACCAAGTCTCCTACTTGGAGATCTCTAAAGTGACACAATTTATTAGGATCTCGAATCAAACATGACTTATGAATTTTCAAACTTGTTGAGATTAAAGTTGACTTTGTTTGAGGCCCATGAGCTCTTCCAATTAGAGTTGGCACTCTGCTTAATTAAAGTTCAATATGAACGACAAATTCCAACGAAAGAAATTACAACTCTAGATTAGAATGATGTAGTACCCAGCGTAGAGTGTAATTTTATTGAGAAGGTCTTGAAGGAAAACATGCCTATGTGTAAAGACTTACACATTTCTCAAGGACAAGATTTCAATTTTTATAAAGAGTAGAAGATTCATTCATTATGTTGGAAAATTTCTTGTTAACCATTTGGACCTGCCAGAATGACAAGCAGGCACAAATTTATCAATTAGAATGAGAAGTAGAGTTAACTCCAACTAATCTGGAAGGATTTTGATTTTATTAACCTAGATTAAGTTTCATAGAAACTTAACTGAGGTCTCCCTTAAATATTTTGAATTAAAATAAATTTCAAAAAGAGTTTAAAATGAATAAAGAAATTTGAATTTTTCAATTCTCTTGCATGATGTTCTTCTATCTGATAAGAAAATTCATGCATGGTGAAAATCTGGATTCAAGATTTTCAAAGTCAGGTATTTAAAGGTGATCGGGTTTTTTTTTTATGATATTTAAGTTTTTCAAAGGAAGGAAGGCCTCTTTCTCTTCTTCTCCTTTCCAGGTGGTGCACTTTGTGCTTCTTTTTTGACTTTTGGTGCACTTCATGCATTTCTTAATTTTTGGCGCATTCATATATCTTTTGACATTTTGATTGATCTTGAGAAGAGGCTTCAATTCCTTCAATAACCTTGAAATGTATGTTCATCTTTATTTTTAATGCTGGGATTATATGTCAAGTATTAGAGAAGAAAATTCATTCTCTTATAGAAGGAAGAATAATCCTTAAAGCAAACCCATTCTTTTGACAAGAATATTGACTTAACTAGAGAGATCTTTGAATATATTCAAAGCATGTAAGAGATGCCTATGAAGATAGAAAACTACAAGAAGATTAAGAAGATCTTCATTTCTTAAGTCAACTTAAGTTTGATATTGATTTTAGTTCAACAGTTAAATCACTCCACTAAAGCGGTGGGAGAGAGGGACATTTAAAAATTTGATGGAATCAACTACAACTCTCTCATGCTTAAGTCTCAAAATATTGGTCAATTTTCATTAAAAGGATAAATCAACTATCTTAAAAATCATGATCTATTACACTTGAGAAATGGGTAAGTTTTCCATAAAAATTTACAAGTCTAGGTGGCACAACCCCAGTTGTGTGGAATTAGATTCCTACAATCTCTCAGGAGTGGAGAGACTATTATAGGGTTTGCACTATCCTTAGAAGCTGCAGCATCATTTTAATCAAAAGATTTATCGTAATAGGACCCCGTTAAAAGTTAAATTTCAATAGTATAATTATTTGATACAATCCTAGATTATTTACCATCTCACATTACTAATAGCCTAGTAGTTAAGAGAGTGGCACCCCAAGTAGTTTTTACACCTCCTCCTCTGTACGTAATGCAGTAGGATATATATATATATAAACATGACCTAACATCATCTAGTAGAGTGGATGGGTCATAACCCTCAACTGAGGGCCTACAGCCTTTTGCTGGTGTTTGTTTAGTTCTGGCTTGTTTGAGTTTTTCCGTGTAGTAGTCAAGAAAGGGTATTATAGATTGTTATGTCATCCTTACAACCTCCCTCCTTTGAGAAATAGAAGAATGGTGGAAACTATTTCCACCAGTGAGGGGTTATGTATAAGGAGCAATGAACTTTTGATTGGCCTCAAAGTTGGCATTCTCTAAGGCTTCTGACTTAGCAGTCTTTCTAGCCTTAACAGCCATTTTTCTGATTTTTTGAAGGTAGTTCTTCCTCTTATTTTTTTCGACGACAAGGGTGCTAGAACTTAACCTGATTTCAGGATGAGAATATCCTTCTTCGCTCGTCATTGACTTCTGATTCTTTTCCTCTTGAGCAGAGGATATAGTGGGTAAAGGGGTGACAACAACCTCTATCTTAGAGATGAGAGAGTTAGCTCCTGACCCTAAATTAATCTCTATAAAGGGGGAATTCCCCTGTATCATGGCAGGAATATCAATCAATGTTTCCCCATTAACTGAAATCTTGAGATACTGAAATTCCATCTCATACTGAATTAAATTTCCATTGAGAATTTCTTCTACAGGTACTTCTATATTAAGTGAGAAGATGAGTTTCTCAGCCGTTTAAGTGCTTGATTTTCTAGAATTAAGAAAATTATTTGAAATAGTTAATCTTGAAATTGAATTGAATTTTAAACTTGGTTGATTTTATTCAAAATTTTATAACTCAATCATGTTAAGTTAACACTCAACACAGTGGTTCCTAAAATTAACAAGGAAGACTTAAAACTAGACTTGACTCTTTTGCTCTGTCAACTGACTTGGGAATAAAATGTCAAAGTCCTGATTTGATTTTGAAATCAAATTTGAGGTTTGAATTTAATGTTAAAATCAAACTTGAGTCTAACGTTGATATTTAATTTAGACTTAAAGTTGAATTTAAAGTTAAATTATGAGGTTAAAATTGGAATTGAATTTAAGGTTGAAATTGAATTTTAATTGAGATTGAAATTGAATTTGTGTTTGAAATTGGATTTGATCTTAAGGTGGAGATCAAATATTGGCTTAAAGTTGGATTTAAATTTGAACTTAAGGATGGAGTCGAATCGATCTTCTTCAAATTTTGTAACTCAGCATGTTGAGTTTCACTCAATCATGCAAGTTCATAAAATCAATATGAAAAATCTTAACATTAGATATGACTCTTTCATTTCACCAATTGACTTGGGTTGAAATATCGAAGCCCGAATTTGAATATGAAATTAAAAGTGAAGTTGAATTTAAGGTTGAAATCAAGTTTGAATTGAATTTGGACTTTAGAGTGAATTTGACTTCGAAATTGGAATTGAATAGATCTTCTTTAAGCTTTGAAACTCAACATACTGATTTTTATTCAGATATGCAGGTTTACAAAATTAACTTTAAGATCACAAGGATTAGGCTTGACTCTTTCACCTTGCCAAGTGGTTTAGGGGTGAAATGTCAAAACCTAGAGTTGCCTAAAGAGCTTTAGATTTTATTTACATGTGTTCAACTACAATAGAATATTATATAAGACACATAATAACGACGATTTAAGTTGATTTGAAAGATTTTGAAAAGGGATTTTATAATTGAAAGATTTTTTATAAATTGTGAAACTTAGCACGCTGAGGTTTGTTTGAGCATGCAAGTTTGTAACATATATAGGAAGATTTTGAAAAAGTTGGCTTGAATCTTTCGCTCTACCAATTGACTTGGAGGCAAAATGTCAAAGCCCGACTTTGATAGAGGTTTCCTATGTTCACCTCTCTTTTGACATGTCTTAATTGATGTTGGCCACACTCACCCAAGGAAGAAATGGGAGAGGAACTAACGAAAAGAAGGGTAGTCAAAACTATCGATACAATAAAATTTGAACCGCTATTAAAGATGGAGAGAGAGAGATTTATCCCCAGTGGAGTTGCCATTTTTTTGTTTGATTTAAAAAGTATATAGTTTTGAAAAGTATTAATTTTCTTTAGGAAAAGATTAAATTTCTAGAATTTTAATTTTTAAACTGAACACATCATTATGAATAATATATTGCCTCGGGAGGCGAATATATCATTCTTTAATGGGTTCAAATTTTAAAATTTTGAATTCATCTTGATTATCATAGTCAAACACAAGAGTGAATCACATATGACCCCGGAGGGTCAAAATAAAATTTAATTGAGTATATGACTACATTAATTGTGATAAAAGATCATTAATTTCATAATCAATATTATTATAGTAATTAATATATCTCTATAAGGAAAGAAGTTCTAAATCACTATTGATCGTTTGAAAATGACGATAATGATCATGGAATTTTGAATTTTCCTAAAGAGAATTAATTAAGGTATTGAAAATTTTGATTTTCAAAAATTAGATTTGGTTTTCTAAATCTCCTACGAGTGCAAGCCCTTATAGTTAATTACATCATAGAGAAGCCAGAGTTTTCCTATGAAAACTCTTGATTAAAATAACGGTAAAAATTTTATTTAAGATTTCAAAGTTTGATGTCAAAGGAGGTAAGGTTTGGAAATTTAATTGGGAATGAATCAAATTAAAGCACTTATTTTTGGAGTTAAAGGAAGAAGAGTAAGGGGCACCCAAGATTTTGAAACAGTTTAGAAGTACACCAGTCTATCCTAAGTGTTGGGCTTGAATTTGATTGAAAGAGCTATTTAGATTTAAATGATCAATTTTATTAGAAATTTGGGATTCAATTCTCAAAGGTTAAGGTCTTATAGCCTAATCTTGCCTCATAACCTAAGTCAAAAGTGGGTACTTAAAATCAGTAACCCAAACATAGCTAATGCAATGTAAATCTGAACTTATCTGGGCTTGGATTGGGGAGCTAGCTAAACCGCATAAATGCTTCAAAACTATGAGTCCAGTCTTTTAATGTAGAGTGGTAGAGACATTAATTAGATTGAGTTTAAGAAGTTTGGGCCAACATCTAGAGCAGATTCTAACTAGCCCCTTAATATATGTCGGGTATTTGATGTCTAAATAAATGCAATTAAAATTTATACTTTATTTAATTTATATCTAATGCGATGCATACTAATTGACTCGATTAAATGCTCAAAATTTGGAATGAATCAGTTTTAAAAAGGCTTAAAAATAGGGTTTATCCTAAAGATGCATATATTTCCCTTGGATAAATCTACACCCTCATAGGCCAGGTGATTTGCAAAAACTCCTGGGAGGTGAGGTACCTAACAAGGAAGAGAAGATCCATCAAATATTCATGTCGATTCCCAGCAGTCTCAAGCTTACTTCTTAAATCATTAGAGTTACTATATTGACTTAATTATATTAATTTTAATTAAGGTAGAAATGGCTTAACGATGCCTCACGAGCCTCTGATCGAGTTCCATGTTAAATCAAAATCGGCATGCAAGAATCGCCAAAAAACTATTAAAAGCATGAAGTCTTATATTTCAATGAACATAAAAAAATTAATATTAATAAATAAATCAATTAAATTTTAACGTCCGTAGGCAAATGCCTTTTAATATTACATCCCAAAATTACAGAAAATTAAAGTGGCGGGCACCACTGACAACAACCCGGATTCTATTCTTAAGACTCAAATGATTTTGAGAATGGGATTCTTCTCGTTCTCCACTTATTTCTCTTCTCACGGGCTTCTTGATTCATCAGTTTTGGATATACAAATATAAAGAAACTCCCTCTTGGATGGAGTGTTATCTTTCCTCTTTAGATATTTTCAATGTCATCCAAATTGGGAGCTCAAAATAGAGAGGGACTCAAAAGTTGATTTGAAGATTGATAAATTTTACTTAAAGTTGGTTGATTGCTGATTTTTAAAGTTAATTAAATATTTTTGGTGTTTTAGAGTTATTTTAAAATTTTTGAAATTTTTTGGATTATTTTAATCATTTAATTAAGGGATCAAAAGTTGACTTTTAAATTAAAAGTGATTTATGAAAAGTTAGTACTTTTATAAAATATTAGACCTTAAGATGAGTTGTTAGACACTAAGTTTATTGGATTTGGGTTTTTCTATATTTTATTATAAAGGTTTAAAGTTTTGACTTGATTTTTACAAAAGTTTGACTAGTTTGTTGACTTTTTGACTTTGACTGATTTTTGAAGGTTTGATATTTTTGATAAACATAATATTTTATTTTGAGTTTAATGACTTTTAGTTTGATCAATTTTGAGTTTTCTAAAATTAGTTATTATTTTTCAAATTTTTGTAATTATTTAAATTTTTAAATGATTTAAAGAAAGACTCTATTTTATGATTTTATCCCAAATGAACTCCTAACTCTTTGAAATCAACTCTAAATATTAGGAATGACCTAAAAAGAGATTCCAAAGTATTTGAGAATTTTTAAAATTTTTTAATTATTTTTAATTACTTAATTTAATTTAAAATTAAATTTCAGTTAAAATGAAATTAAGCTTAAACTTGCTTTCAATTCAAAGGGCTTTTAATTTTCATTTATTAATGATTGAATTATGGTCAATTTCAAGTATTATATGTAATTTTTGAATTTAAATTTGATTTATTAAAATTTTTAGAAGGTTTAATTCTTAGTTAAGGGTTTAATTTTAATAAAGTCAATTAAAGGGCTTAATAATCTCTAAAACTAGTGAAAATGTTTCTATGGGATGAGAGTGTAACTATATTAAAGTGGTTCAAAATTTAAATCAATAGGTGTATCCTAATTGAAATTTTTTATAGTTTTTTAGACAAATGTCCATAATTATGGTCCTTATTGATGTCACTAAGTTTAGGTGGGTTTGAATCAAGGTTTGTCTAACCCTTGGACTTAACAGATGATTGCAAATACACAATCACACACAAGTCCATAAATTTAAGAGAGCCTTAACTATGTGGTGTTCGCACCTACACATGTAAATATTTTGATAATACAAATAATTAATAGTGAGATTAGTGAATACTCAAATCATGATTATTCACTAATCAAATCCCCATTAATTCAATTCAAGCAACTTAGTCTATGTTAAAAATCTCAAGGGATCTCTTAAAGGTTCAAAATTTAACATATATATAATTTTAAAATATAGACATATACACTTAAATATGAAGATATAAATCTTGAAATTTGATAGTTAAAATATGATTAAAATAGTTTCAAGAACATTTTGAGAGATCCTTTGACTCTTCAAAATTATTTGAAAATAAAATTTTAATTTAATATAATATTTAATATAATATCATTTAAATATTATAGTATTCAAATAGTTCAAATTAATTAAAAATAAATTAAATTTTAGTTATTGAAAATAATTTAAAATAGTTATATTTGAACTTTCAAAATTATTTAAGTTTAGTTTAAAATAATTGTTATTTAATAATTAAATATTTAAGTAATTAAAGGAAATTCATAATATGAAATATATTTTAAATTATTCTAGTTTTAAATTAAATATTTAATATAATTCTTTGATTTGAATTTTTTATTTAAAAAAAAAATTTGTTTAATATTTGAAAAAATTTAAATTTATATTAAGTTATTATTAATTAAATATATTATTTGAAATAAGTAAATGAAATACCTTATCATACATTTAATTTTAAATTTAAATTAAATTTTAAAATGAAAATATTTTAAATATTTATCTAAAAAATTGTAATATATTTTAAATAAGATTTAAACTTTTATTAAATATTTTAATAAATTTTAATTTAAATATTAACTCAAAATATATAATATTTAAAATATTTTGAAACATATTTAATATTTTAACATAAAATTAATTTTAAATCAACAATTTTTTTTATAATATTTATATCAAATAAATATTTTCTAAATTTTAAAATAATTTTAGAAGTTCTAGACTAAAAAATTAATTTTTAAATTATTAAAACAAAAAGGCAGTACCACGGACGGTTGGAGGCACACGTCAGCCAGGGAATGGTGGGCCGAAACGAGGGCGGCGGCGGGCCTATTATTGGCCATGATTGTGGGGGGGGGGGGGGGGGGGGGGCAGTCATTCACTAATGAGTACCGTGCATGGGACCCACGCGGTTTCCCACTTAACCCTGTTAGTAGTTCATCCGTGCCATTCAATCCCACCTATTTGGAATTGGCGGTCTTGATATAGCCGGACGGGAGATCAGGTAGCGACGTTGATAATCTGATCAATGACCAAAATATTTTACACCTTAATGATGCTACGAAAATGCCCATGGATTTGTTTTTTGGCTCGTTCAGGTGATAGAATCGACTATTCTTCATGAAATTTACACTTAAAATGTATACATAAATAGAATTAATGGGGATATATTTTTAAATTTTAAAAAGTTCTTTTCAAAATGCTAAATAATCCTAAGTGATTATACCTAGGGTTTAGGATTATACCTTGTATAATCAATGGATTTGGATGAACTCAAGCTCTCTAAACTTGTAGTTTGTTGAAGCGTAGTCCACTAGAAGGCTTCTCGATCTAAAAATGTCTGGATTTATCATTTCAAGTGTTGGACGGACCATGGCTTAAGTTTGCTAGAATCTAGCCACCGGAAAGGTTCAACCGACTGAGTTTCACTTGGGAAGTGATGAAGAATATACTGAGAGCTCAAATAAAAAGAGATTTTGGTTTGAAGAGGTATGGGTAGAGAGACAAAGTTAGGTGAAGAATGATAGTCGTTATAGGGGTTTTACCCTATTCAATCTTTCTCAAATTGAATGGACGGTTATGATTTATTGGATGGACTCCTATATGAATGCCAAGTGGCCTAGGAGTGGTTGGGAGCAGGTGGAATCAAAGACAAGAGTACATCCTTTATAGAAAGTGTCCTTTGTTGCAAATCTATTTTCATGACTTATGTTTTGATGATTTACAAACACCATTGATTCTCTTGGACTGCCTGTTACTTCTAACTTTTCTGGAATTGAAGATCGGACGAACAAATAAAGCCAGTTCAAGATTGCATAGGTTAGGGTTGAGTCAGTCTGTACTTTGCTTTTTCTCTTCTTGAGTGAATTTGTAATGTTCAAAGAGACTGATGCTAAGTAATCCTACAGACACACACACACACACTTGAGAGACTTAGAATTTCTATTTTTACTCAAATTGGACAGGACGATATTTACATCGTCAAGGATGATCGGGCTTAAAACAAAAAATCTAATCAAGGGTTCTTAATTAAGGCAGCCGTCATTAGCCAATCGTCCTAGATGATATGTGTATCGGCCAGGATGATAGGATCAAAACAGAAAGAAATTGTCGTCATAAACAATTAAGGTATTCTGTATTTTTGGCAATCAGCCAGGACAATCTTGGATCAGCCTGGACGATATTCACAATTATGCCTTAATTAATCAGACAAGTCGAGGAAGTAATTAAGGATGATTGATACGATCACATCATCTTTGATGATCGTAGGATCAACCAGGATGATATATTCAAAAAACCTTAGTTACTTCTGGACGATAAATATCGGCCAGTATAAATTCAGGGTGATGTGCTAGACGATAGGGATCGGACAACTTGAATTCAGGGCGATGCTATGGATGATTTTTCTCTGATTTAAACTGATCGGCCTGGACAATCGTGAGATTGTCTTGGATGTTCTAGCCAATTTTTAATCGTCCAGTTTGCATTCAGGACGATGCTCTGGCCGATCTCATGGAATTTGTACTGATCGGCCAGGACGATTTCAATATCGTCCTGGACGATATAGTCGGCAACTTGTAATTAATGAGCTCCTTTAAACCTATTCTATTTAAGAGCTCTTGTTCAACATTTTTGAACATCTTTTGCTACTGCCTTGACCTGAGAAGACCTTGAGGAGAGAGAGAAAGAGAGAGAGAGAGAGAGAGGATCTTGTGAGGGGGAGCTTGTGAGGGGATTCACAAGGGTTTCTTCAAGGATCGCTCTGCTTCTTCTTCGTCTAGAATTTCTCGTCCGTGGAAGGGTCGGTAGAGATAAGGATTCAGCAATTGATAGTGGTTCTCTGCCAGCTTCAGGAGGAATCAAAAGGAGAAAGGTTCTCTGCCTTGCCGGGGTGGAAAAAAGAGGTTCTTTGTAAAGGCTTCTTCGCCTAGTTGTGGGAGCTCAAGGAGAGTCATGATTGTAGTGCAATACTCAGATGGCACCTCCGAGGAGTGGACGTATGTCGAGTTGACCGAACCACTATAAATTTATGTGTTCTTGTTTCTTGCTTCCACACTTAATTTCCGCACTTATTTTTTTTGTGGTGTGATTTTGGTTTATGTGATTTTACTTCTTTGGGAAATTTTTTTTTTTAAAATACCAATTCACCCCCCCCCCCTCTTGGTTACCTTGGGCCAATTTTATAGGGCTTAATATCCCTAACAAACTTTCAAGTGGTATCAGAGCTTCTTTCATAAAATAAGTTTTTAAAAGATTTTGAATCTCATCCATGGCTAACTTTAGGAATCGAAAAACTACTGAAGGTTATTCAATTACACGACCTCCATTGTTTGACAACTTAACTTTTAATTTCTGGTAAACCCGCATGTTAACGTTTTTATAATCTACTGATTATCGCATGTGGATGCTAATAAAAGAAAGTTATTCTCCACCCTCTCATGAAATTAATGGTGTTAAAATTGAAATTGCTTTTATTGAATGGACTTTCGATGAAAGAGATTTAGCCCAATTGAATGCAAAATATTTGAAATATTTTTTTTGAGCTTTAAAATATGAGGATTACATGCGTGTTTCTACTTGTTCAACTGGTAAAAAGATTTGTGATAGGTTATGTATCACTTATGAAGGAACCAATGAAGTTAAATATTCTTGTTTGAATATTCTCTTGCATGACTACGAACATTTTCGTATGAAACCATCTAAATCTGTTTCTGACATGTATACTAGATTTACACAGATTGTCACTTTTCTGCATGCATTAGGAAGAGAACTTTCAAACTATGAAAAAGTAAACAAGATTTTGAGATGCTTGCCTTCGTCATATGATGCTAAAATCACTGCAATCACAGAATCTAAGGACTTGAATACTTATTCTATTGATAACTTACTTGGCTCACTTATTGCTTACGAGCAAGGGGTGAATCAAAGAAATCTTGATGCATGTGAGAAAAAGGAGAAAACAGTTGCACTGAAGGCGCATAAATTTGACTCCGATTCTTCTGGGTCTAAGAGCGATGAAGTTTCCTTCATCACAAGGCAATTCAAAAGCTTTCTAAGAAGAAGCAAAAGAATCATTGGAAGTAAGGATCATAAATATTCTAAAAGATCTTCTAATGTCGTTTGTTGTGAATGCAAGAAGCCTGGACATGTGAAAGCTGATTGTCCTACACTTCAAGATCACTCGAGCAAAGAAAAGGAAAAGGGTGAGGAGAAACCTAAGTTTAGGAAGGACAAGAAGAGAGTCCAAAAGGCGTTCTGGGCAGAATCTGGTACTAATTCCTCTGAGACTGAACCAGAGGAAGAGACAACAAACCTGTGCTTAATGGGGGAAGATCATCTTGAGCAAAGTGAGGAGGAAGAGGTATGTAAACCAACCTATGATGAATTGTTTGAGATTTGTGAGAAAATTCATGCATCATATAAAAAACTTAAGAAGACTCATGCTAACTTAAAATTGGAACTTATAAATTTACAAAAAGAGTATGAAGTTATTCTTAAAGATCTTTCAATGATTGATTCTAATCACATGGCTCTTCTTGATGAATTTGATAATTTCAACAAAAAGCACTCGAAATTAATTGATGAGAATGAAGCATTAAAAGTTTCACACACCTCTCTTCAATCTGATTTCAAGAAATCTAAAGAGAAAGAGAAAAACTTGAGGGTTGAGAATGATGCTCTAAAAAATACAAACTTGAGGATTAAAAATAAATTGGATACACTTAAGAAAACTTGGATGACGCCTACTCTTGATCAAAAGCCAAGACCTAGGAAGAGGCATTATAACTCAAACCATTTAAGAAATCCTTTTCCTAAAGTTAGATGTTTTTTTTTTGTGGCATGCTAGGACACATCTCACACACTTGCACCATTCACCATAGTACACATTGGGTGTGGAGACCAAAGGTACATGATTCACAGCATACCACACTTGCATTGTATTCTACTTTTTCTAAGAAGGGACCCAAACCAATTTGAGTTCCTAAATCTGACTGTTGTTGAGTTTTACAGGTGTGCTCTCACCAAAGATCTCGTGAGAGCATAGGATAATTGGACATATGGAGGCTCGCAGCTCAAAATTGCTTAAACTTGCTGCTTCATAATTTTTTGAAATATTTTTAATTGGTTTTGTGTTATTTTTTGTTGTATGCTAGCTTTCTGTTGTTTTAGATTATTTTGTTTTTGCTTTGCTTTTATGATTGGTTTTCTATATGATTATCTTTTCAAGCCTATAGATTTTGGAGATTTAAAACCATTGATTATCATATCTAAATCGGTTAAAGGGAGAAACACCGTTGATGGTTTCCCTTCCTCTAACCTCTTTTAGTGACATAATTTTCTTTTCTAAAGAAAAGTCTATCTCATATTAACAACTGGTTTTGAAACTAAGATTCTTTTTATCTTGCTACAATAATCTATCTTGTGCGTAATATCCAAAGTTTTTTTATATCTTTCAAGATAAATGAAATCTTATCATTACATTTATTACATGATAATGATTTTGTTTTGTGGCTTGTTCTTCCCTATGTTAGAGAGAGAGCTCCTATTCTCTAATATTTGGAGGATATACTCACAACTAAGGTTCTTTTTAAGGGTTTTGTTAAAGAGAATTTAGCTTGAAAAAAACAAATTAAGAGGTAAAGTGGAAAAGATGCAAATTTGAAATAAAAAAATATATATACACAAATGTGTATCAAAAATCAAGATGCTCAAAGAGCCAAATCAAAGATACAAGAGGCACAAAATGAGCCCACTAAATACAAGCTATTATCTCTTTTCTGAACTCTTAAAACTTAGAGAACTCATCAGTTATTTGATACTTTCAAAGGAATGATTTCAAATTTCATGATTAAGACAAATTACTTTGGTATATTATTTATAAGATATTTTCTTTGTAACCAAGTTTTGATTGAATCTTCTTTTTACCCAGTAAAGTTTTCTTGAGTTAGACCTTTGTTTTTAAAAAAAGACGATTATTGCCCTGAAAGAAGGTCGAGCTAGGGATTAACAAGATTGGATATTCTACCTTTTTTAGATTTTAACTTATTAACTCTTTGATCTTTTGAATCTCTAAAATTTAATTGTTTGAGAAATTTGTCATATGGATTCTTTGCTAAAAAATAAAATTAAAACCAAAAACAAGAAAATTTTTCCTTTCCTTTGTTTTTTTTTTGTTTTGGTTTTTAGTCTTTTTGGTTGTTGTTTCTAGCTTTGAATTATGAGTCCTTTTTTTTAGGGCATTGATCATCAACAACTTTTCCTTGGATTCAAATTTCTTATCACATCATCCTGGCCGATTCTTATATCGTCTTGGACGATAGGACAAATTATCTTCAAAATTCCATCTGGTGAACTTTTCTGTGCTTGCTGAAACTCTTTGTCCTGTATGATAATTTATCATCCTGGACGATCTGATCAAACTCTGTTGCAATCATGTTGATAGTCTTGGCCGATAACATATTTCGTCCTGGCCGATGCATTTTATGGTCATTGTCCTGGTCGATACACTAGATTTTCCTGGACGATCCACGTGTCAGCACGTTTAAATCCTTAAAATTGGCCCGGACGATCCATTATTGGACAATCATCCTGGCCGATCTAGTGTTCGTCATGGACGATACACGTGGCACAGATTTAAAACATTTTAACTTCGATCGGTACGATCAATTATTGAGCATCGTCCTGGATGATACACCTAATCGGCCTGGATTATCTGCTTTTTCAACGGTCGTCCAGCTTGACTACTCGGGACGATCGCCTGTATCTAATCGTCCTGGTCGATATGTGATCGGCCCGGCCGATCGGACCGCCTTTTTGATCGATTGACCCATACGCAATTATTGTACCATATTGTCCTGGATGATTCTTCGATCGGCCTGGATGATATGGCCGTTTCTTTAAATTCAGGCCATTCCAGCCATGTTTTTCACCTCTTACCTCTTCTTCTCTTATGTTTTCTTGCTAATTCCTTACTATGGATGGTGGGAAACGAGTCTGACAGGCTTCTGGATGTTCCTCGAGGGCCACTCTAGACCCTCGATTCAGGGAGGCAGAGGATCAGGCAGCTTACCGTCGCTACAAAGAATGTGGCATTACCATTTCCAGAACAATCAATCCTGTACACCTTTCATATCCAGTAATGGATCTATTTGCTCACACTTCTCTTTGTTTCATTCTTACCCTCATTTCCCTTTTTCTTCAGAACTTCTGCTAGAATTTTATGTAAATCTTTGCATAAATTTTACTTTCACAGCCTTGCCCTCTTATGTGAATCGACGCCCGGTCGAGATCACATATTAAGACTGTGCTGAACTTTTACAGCTATCTACCACCTGGGATAAGCTGCACATAATCATTTCAGATCCTGATTTTAACTGGTCCACGGCAAACCATTTTCTTCGCCAAACCAACACACCCTTTCATGTTGGAGAGACTAGCTCTTTAGTCAAAGATGCTAGGACAATTCAGCATGTCCTTCGCACCTCTATTATTCCAAAAGCTGGGGAACGAATCCACATCACTCCTCTGCTTTCTTTGACTATCTTTTTCATCATGGCCCGAAGAGAATTTAATGCCACTGATCTACTCTTTTGATACATTAATCATTTAATAACTATTTGTGATCCAGGCCATAGGAGGAAACCCAATCTTGCTTTAGGACATCTCATAACCTATGTTCTAGAAACCAAATACAATCTTCAATATCCTGGTCATCAAGACGTTCAGGCACCTCACTACTATAACAACTCTTTCCAAATTCTTCATAGTACTCGTCTCCACCTAAGAGATGGGAAAGGTCGGGGGGCCGAGGAGGAGGAGGCTCCCGCTCCTACTCCCATTCTTTATCCTGTTCCTCTCCACCTACACTCACCGGTTGATCAGTTAAAAAAGAGGTTTGATCGATGGGAAACCCGCTTTGACGCTTATGTTGCTGCACAGGAGCAGCAACATTCTGAGGACATTGCCCGCTATGAGCAGCACCGCACAGAGGACTTAGCCCATTTTGACAGCTACATTACTCACCAGCAGCAGCAGTATGACCAGGACATCGCCTGGTTCAATGCTCAGTTTACTACGCTAGCTAGCTACTTTCAACAGCCACCTTCACCACCTCCATCTAACGATCAGGGTCCCTCGTTTTTCTAGATTTTATTTTTCAGTTTTCTATAGTTTTGTCTTGTAGTTTCTTTTTGTTTCTGTTGTGTTTTTTCCTTTTTATTTTTGTGTGTCTAGGACCCTCTTTTTGTGATGACAAAAGGGGGAGTAGGATGTGATAGGAAAAGTTGATGCTTGTAACCTTGAAATTTTAATGAACTACTATTTTTACTGAGATTTTTCTACTTGTGTTTGCCATCATCAAAAGGGGGAGATTGTTGCAAATCTATTTTTATGACTTATATTTTGATGATTGACAAACACCGTTGATTCTCTTGGACTGCCTGTTACTTCTAACTTTTCAGGAATCGAAGATCGGACGAACAAACGAACTTAGTTCAAGATTGCGTAGGTGAGGGTTAAGTCAATCCGTACTTTACTTTTTCTCTTCTTGAGTCAATTTATAATGTTCAAAGAGACTGATGCTAAGTAACCCTACACACACACACTTGAGAGACTTAGAATTTATATTTTTACTCAAATCAGCCAGGATGATATTTACATCGTCTAGGATTATCGGGCTTAAAATAGAAAATCTAATCAGGGGTTCTTAATTAAGGCAGCCGTCATTAGCCAACCGGCATGGATGATACGTATATCAGCCAGAACGATAGGATCAAAATAGAAAGAAATTGTCGTCATAAACAAATAAGGTATTCTATACTTTTGGCAATCGGCCAGGACGATCTTTGATCGACCTCGATGATATTCACAATTATGCCTTAATTAATCAGACAAATCAAAGAAGTAATTAAGGATGATTGATACGATCACATCATCCTGGACGATCGCAGGATCGGCCAGGATGATCTATTCAAAAAACCTTAGTTACTTTTGGACGATAAATATCGGCCAGCACTAATTCAGGGCGATGTGCTGGATGATCGGGATCGGACAGCTTGAATTCAGGGCGATGCACTAGATAACTTTTCTCTGATTTGAACTGATCAACCTGGAAGATCGTGAGATCATCCTGGACGATCCAACAAATTTTTAATCATCCAGTTTGCATTCAGGGCGTTGCTCTGACCGATCTCATGGAATTTGTATTGATCGGCCAAGACTATTTCAATATAGTCCTAGATGATATAGTCGGCAACTTGCAATTAATGAGCTCCTTTAAAGCTCTTCTATTTAAGAGCTCTTGTTCAATGTTTTTGAATATCTTTTGCTTCTTCCTTGACCTGAGAAGACTTTGAAGAGAGAGAGAGAGAGAGAGAGAGAGAGAGAGAGAGAGAGAGAGAGAGAGAGAGAGAGAGAGAGAGAGAGAGAGAGAGAGAGAGAGAGAGAGAGAGAGAGAGAGAGAGAGAGAGAGAGAGAGGATCTTGTGAGGGGATTCACAAGGGTTGCTTCAAGGATCGCTCTGCTTCTTCTCTGTCTAGAGTTTCTCGTTCGTGGAAGGGTCGGTAGAGGTAAGGATTCAGCAACAGATAGTGGCTCTCTGCCAGCTTCAGGAGGAAGCAAAAGGAGAAACGTTCTTTGCCTTGCCGGAGTGGAAAAAAGAGGTTATTTGTAAAGGCTTCTTCGCCTAGCTATGGGGGCTAAAGGAGAGTCATGATTGTAGTACAATACTCGGAGGGCGCCTCCGGGGAGTGGACGTAGGTTGAGTTGACCGAACCACTATAACTTTCTGTGTTCTTATTTCTTGCTTCCACACTTTAATTTCTGCACTTATTTTTCTTGTGGTGTGATTTTGGTTTATGCGATTTTACTTCTTTGTGAAAAGAATTTTTTAAAATACCAATTCACCCCCCCCCCCCCCCTCTTGGTTAGCTTGGGCCAGTTTTATAGGGCTTAACATCCCCAAAGAACTTTCATCCCTTATCCTCTTACACCCATGTGGAGAGAATATGGATCATTTGATCAAGATCTAAGGGCTAAGATGGGCTCTAAGAAGCTTCTAGAGCATGATCAAATAGTTGGATGGGTTTAAATTAGAGGGGGTTAGGTTTAAATGTGTTTTGACCAAATTTGACAATTTTAAACCCTTGATTTGACAATTTGACCATTTGACCAGTCCAAGGATATTGAGGTGGGATGGGAGGGGTGCTCACTTGCTGACTAAGCATGTACCTAAGCTTGTGAAGGATATACTTGAGGTTTAAAAGGGGTTTGACCACTTAAAAGCTCTTTGGAGACTTTGTTGACTGGGTTGATCAATCAACCAGTCAATGGGGCTGATGATGTGGAGGTTAGAGAGCTATTTGAGCTGGAGTTTAAAAACGTTAATGAATAGATTCAAAGTATAGAAGAAAGGATTAATAGATAATATGGTTTGACTATTCATGGTAGTTTGACCAAGTCAAATTTGGTGTAATTTGACTTGTGATGGGTTTAAGATGTCACAAGGTGTGCAATGGAATGGTTTTTTGAAGATTTAGAAGGTTTAATTGAATCATAAATGTTGACTTGATTCAATTATGCCAAGCTTGAGCAAGCTTGGGTTTTAGTTGACTTGGTTAACTTGACAATGATTTGACCCATGGTGAAGTTGGGAATGTTCAAGACATCCAATGGGGGTGGATTTAAGGGTTCAAGAGGTTATACTTGGGAAAATTGGTTGGAATAACCCATTTAAACCCTGAAGGATTGTTGATTCAACCTAGGTTGACCCAGGACTTAAGTTTGAGCTCAATAGGTTTGAAATAATATTTGGAGACTCATAGAAGTGGTCCCCAGGTTTAGAAAGATTAATTTGGTCAAAATACCTATTTTGATCCTAAAAGGACTATTTGATCAACTTAGGTTGACTTGGTCAACCAGGTTGACCCAGGGCCTGGTTTGGGTCTAACAGGTTTGGTTTGATATTTGAAAATTATTGGAAGAGGTTCCAAGCAATTTGGAGGTCATTTGGTATAAAATTGATGTTTAAACCCCTAAGGGGTTTTTTCGTCAAAAAGGGTGAAACTGGTTAATCAGGGTTGACTAGGATAAGGGCTTGAGTCCATTACACTCCTAATGATGGTTAGGATTCCTTGGAAGATGTTTTGGGATTTGATTTGTAAAGGGCATATTAAAGTTTGGGAAAATTTCAAAATTGCCCTTAAGGGGCATTTTGGTCATTTTGACATCTGGTCAACTGGGGGTCAAAATAGGTTCACCAAAATATATTTTAATGTTAAATGAGTCATAATCAAGGGTTCGGAAGAGACTAAAGACTTTGGAGAAATCTCTGAGGTCAAACTCCATTTGGTGTCATGTCTAGTGGCATAGGCTATAAATATTTGAAGGTTTTACAGCCTTTGGATTTTACTCCAATTTTTAGGGTTAGAGACCTCATAATGAGTTCAAATTTGGAGGTTTTCCCCTAGAGACATGTCCTATACATATGCAATTGATATAATTTGAATCAAAGGTCATTTTAATGAGGTTTAAAGTATTTGAAAAATCCCTAAAAAAGGCTTTTAGGCTTGGGATTTGAATATGAATTTCTAGTTTTTGAATGGAATGCTTTGATTTGAATTATCCATATCATTAATAATCATTTTGATGATTATAATTAATTAAATTGGATTAATATTTTGATAGATTTGAGGTCTGGGTTTGATCTAGGGTCAAGACTGATCCTAGAGATTGAAGTCTAGGAAGATCCTAGAGTCTAGATTGGTCTAGAGGAATCCTATGGTCTAGCATAGATCCTAGGGTCTAGGGTCTAGAAGGATCCTAGGACCTAGAATTGATCCTATAGTTTGGAAGAGTTTAGAGTGGTATGGAGGCTAGATTGATTTGTGGTCAGGAATGATCTAAAGTCTTGGAAAAATCCTAGTGACCTCATACAAAAATGAGGTCAACCCTGGGCAGTTCTAACGGGTTACTCAAGACCAGTACAAATGGCTGAGGGAACTACTACCTTTCAGATTGAGGTCATGAACTTTCACGTAACCTTTCCTTCGGAGGCATCAAAGTTTATGGTCTGCACGCCCTCATTCCGTCCCATAGAGCGGGATGAAGCAAGCTGAGCAAGCTTATTATCTGCTATAATATCTTCCTCCCTACCTCACCGAAGGATAGCTTGGGCATGAGTAGCGACTTTATCCCCAGGGCCACAAGTAGTAGAAACCCATCCAATCCTAGACGAGCTGGAAGAGTTCGCTATCCTGGCAATCGATAGAAGCAGAGATCCATCGGTCGGCTCATTCTGAGGTGGAATGGCCATCCCCCTTGGCTCCATTCCTCCCTGAGGAGTAATGATAGATTTGGAAAAGGCTGAAGCCCTAGTAAGCCGAGGTGGCTAAACTGCAGCAGCCTCATCATCATTCATGAGAACCTTCTAGTAGCGTACTTATCGTGCTTCCTTCTTACCACCACACCACCAATCGAAGGAGGTCACCTAGGGCCACCCCCTTTGACCATCCCAAAGCCTCTCACACTAAATCCCTGTAAAACATGTGATTGTTGGTTGAAGGTTTTCATAGCTATCCCTATCCTAAGATGCCTACAAAAAGTGTCTTATCCAACATTTAAGTATGTGTAGAGTTAGTGTTGGCAAACTTCTCAAATTTTGGTGATGGATTCAAGTTAAAACGTCAAGTTCATATTATTCAATTAATTAGTCTAGAGATTTCTCTTTAAGTAATTAGACATTCATGGTAAACTAATTACTACTAAATTTTAAATAGATAAGTTTTATTAGAAAGAGACATAAATAAATGGCTCTAGCCTACAATAAAGTTATAAAGATTTGAGGAGAAAGCATCCCATCCTTAGTCCTAAACTCAACTAAGGTTAAAGTGGATATAAGGCTATAATGGATGCTAATCCCTCCTTAGTTTTATAACACTCGAGGTCAGGCCAGTAAGTGACACACTATAGTAGTTCTATTGCCCACCACCTTGAGCTTCTTATGTCTAATTATATTCAATTACAAAAGGGTGACATTGGAATAGAACACACACTATATAAAGATATACAAGGTTTCTATGAGACCTAAGGTTTGACATTTAGGTGGTTAACGAGTTGGATTGGACTCCTAAAGGTAGCTTTAACTTTTTAAAAGGGAGTACTTTGAAAAATTTTGGACCTTTCTTCCTTTACTTTTGAGTAACATCACATCATAAAAAAGGGCATAAGGATTAAAGCCTCCTTAGGACACGTAGCCATACGGACTAAGGATTCTAGCCTACATAACTCACATCAAGGAAGAGCATACAAAAAAATGAACATAAATGAAATATGGGTTAAGGAACTACGACTTCATTTGAAGTACATTTACTTTGCTAACATCACAAATTATATTTAAAAATACTTATAAAATTGAGTTTACTTTTTATATATATTATAATTTAACACGTATATTCTATCAATTCATTCATGGGATTATAACAAGTGGTATAAGGATAAATGTCTGCTTATGAATCATAACCCCATAGTCCAAGGTTCTTAGCTTATAAACTTTATTAAAATAATAAATAATAAAAATAGTTTCAAATAACTTTTAATCATGGAATTTCTGTAGTAGCAAATGAAATTTAAAGGGGGGATCCTATACTAGGTAGAAGCATTAAAGCCCAATGTATTTCCTATGAAGAGACACACTACAAAAAACAAGCACATAGATTAACCTAACATGTTAGTGATCAACTTTTACTTTATTTTAACATTCTTGACATGTTTATGAAAATAAGATTTGGAGGCTCAAAATCTTTAAGGAGGTGATTTTATAGTTTCATAAGTATGTTATAAGCAAAACTAAAGAAAAAAATCCTAGTGAGATCTGCTTTGTTTGAAAACAATTTGATGCACGTGGAAAAAATAAGTGTACTACACTATAGGCCTAATTGACCACATGAAGGTAACTAAGGTTCAAAGAGGGTCCAAGCTTTAGACAACAAGGCCAAGGCTTTGTTAGTAAGCTAACCTCTGGCCAATGGCAAACACATCATTCCACATGTCTTTTAGTGACAGTAAAAAGCAGTACAAAGTGTGTGTGTGTGTGTGTGTGTGTGTGTGTGTGTGTGTGTGTGTTGTTTCACTAAGTTATTCACATTAAAGAAGGGTCTTGAAAATGTTGCAAAAAATATACCTAATTGAGAAGAAAGCTAAGGCGTGTACTTATGCCAAGACATAACGAAGGAGTCTCTTTAGAGGCCAGAGGAACCTTTTAGTTCATTAACCAACATATAAAAATGATGTCCCTTATAAATAACATAAAGAGAACACGTATATAAGTAAATGATATGCAAATGATTCATGAATATGTTACATGATGCTTATAATAATGTAACATAGTCATGTTTGCATTTAGGGACATTATTTCTTAATGTTTTATATTAAATAATGACCTCTAACTTTTAAAAAACTATTTTAGGACATAGAGATTCCACCAAGCCTAGAGAAAATTAGGGGATTGTGCCATACAAATTTAGGCAAGACACTACAGAAAATGCATTGATTACCGGCGGCATGGACCGACAGTTGTCCAGCCGCCAGTACTAACGGTAGTTTACCTGGCGGTTTGGCTTCCGGTTAAAACTGGCGGCCCAACCGGTCTTAAAAGTTACCGGTGCTCTATCGGTGGCTAAAACTGCTGGTGTTAACTAATTTTATTATCGACAGTTTGAGCCGCTGGAACGCCGCTAGTAAAAGCTCTAAAATAATCCATCCCGAGCCTCCCATTTTATTCCATCTCGTGCTCTCTCTGTCTCTCTTCAACTGCGCTCGCCTCCTCTCCTCTGCCCGCCCTCTCACACGATTGAGTTCATTTAAGCCACCGATGAGCTATCTCTGGCCTCCGATGAGGTCCCTCTTGCTGTCGACGAACTCCCCATTGTAAGCCGAACTACTCTGCCAACTCCCGTGCACGATGCCACCTCTGAGGTGAACATTTTTTAATTTTTGTAATGTTTTTTGTTATTACAGTTGGTTTGCATCAAGGAACAGGTCTAATCCCATATGTTTTTGCTTTAGTTATGGATGTTCTTACTAGACATTTGCTTGTTGTATGCTTTTTGTTGATGAAATTTTACTTGTTGATTTTTGTTATTTGGGTTAGATTACATCAAGGATTAGTCTTAAGTCAATATCTTTTTTCTTTAGTCATGGATGTTCTCACTAGACATTTGCGAGAGCATGTAGCCAATATTTTTTTGCTTTAGTCGTGGTATTTATAAGCAGACCATTGCGAGAGGATGTACCTAGTTATATGTTTTTTGTTGATGATATTCTACATGTTGATAAGACTAGAGAGAGAGTTAAAGGTAAACTCGAATTAGGTATGTTAACTATAAAGGTTTTCGCTTGAGTAGTAGCAATAGACCTAGTAGAGTGATGGTGAAATAAAAAAATGCATGTATGATTAAAAGTACATGTTTAGAATGATGGTGAAATAGAAGGTGATATTTTAGTAGCAATAGACCTAGTGAGCGGTTTGTGACTATGGGCGATCATGTAATTAATAATAGTACACATTTTAGATATCTTGGATCTTTTGTTTAGAGTGTTGGTGAAATAGAAGGGGATATTATCAGCACAATTCAAGTTGGATGGTTGAAATGGAGGAATGAATCGGGCTTGTTGTGTGATAGAAAAGTCTCCCTCACATTAAACGGAGGCCTTCTGATGACCTGGTAAAGAAAGTGGAGGTATTAGATTTGACTTAGTTAATAAAGGTAGAGGTAGACCTAAGAATCCTCATCTCTGCAATACTTAACTTAGTATTAAGCTTCTCAACAATGCTTTACCCATAGAGATAGAATACAGAATGAGCATATACATGAAAATGGTGGATTACCTTTAGTGGATGATGAGATTAGAGAGTGTCGCCTTAGATGGTTTGGTCACAGAAAATGACAGCCTTCAGATGACTCAGTTAGGAAAGTAAACGTATTAGATTTGACTTATGTTAATAAAGGTAGAAATAGACCTAAGCATCCTCATCTCTTAAACACTTAACTTAGTATTATGCTTCTCTTTTAATGTCCAACATTCTGCACCATAACATTCTGAACTCCTTTTTGCTTGGGTGGATGAGTGGCTTGACCCTTAAAGATAGGATACGAAGTGAGCATATTTGTGATAAGGTTGAAGTAGCTCTAGTGGAAGATAAGATTAGAGAGAGTCGCTTTACATGATTTTGTCACATTAAACGGAGGCCTTTTGATAACCCGGTAAAGAAAGTGATGGTATTAGATTTGATTTATGTTTAAAAAAGGT